>JAGFMH010000026.1:917500-1402500 GCA_030435695.1 Brachymystax lenok tsinlingensis | reverse complement strand
TGAGCTGAATTCAACCAGAACGTGGTGATGTGACGGTGTAATATCTCCGCCAGACAGCCATGGGAAATGAGCTGAATTCAACCAGAACGTGGTGATGTGACGGTGTAATAACTCCGTCAGACAGCCATGGGAAATGAGCTGAATTCAACCAGAACGTGGTGATGTGACGGTGTAATAACTCCGTCAGACAGCCATGGGAAATGAGCTGAATTCAACCAGAACGTGGTGATGTGACGGTGTAATATCTCCGTCAGACAGCCATGGGAAATGAGCTGAATTCAACCAGAACGTGGTGATGTGACGGTGTAATATCTCCGTCAGACAGCCATGGGAAATGAGCTGAATTCAACCAGAACGTGGTGATGTGACGGTGTAATATCTCCGTCAGACAGCCATGGGAAATGAGCTGAATTAACATGATGACAGCAGCACTTTGACAGTTTTAAATTTTGGAGGGACTCGCAGGCCATCTGAAGCCCTGTGAATCACATTAGTGACTGATAGTCTTGAAGTGTGATCTTGAAGAACGATAGTCTGTTAGTGGAATGGTCTGGTCCGTCTGACTGGCTGGGAGGAGGAGGAGGAGGAGGAGGAGGAGGAGGAGGAGGAGGAGGAGGAGGATGAACAGTTGACGATCTTTCTTGGCTAAACAGAGACCGTACACCTGATGAAAGCCCAGGGTGAGAGGCTTGATGGGATAGTTAGTGTCCTAACGACCTCCTGATAAGGGGGAAGGGGGCTCTTTCCTCGACAGTCAGAGTGCCTAAAGTCTTCTTGGAACATTCTGGGTTTAAATTGACTTACTGAAACTCTATTAGGTTTAGTTCTTGTTGGTTTAATTTCCAGCTGAAGTCAGGGCGTCTCGTTATGGTTCAGAAGACAAAACAGAAAACATTTCATTAGCGTCTCTGCGTCTCCGACAGACATCAAGGAGCTGATCTGATCTGGCAGGGGTTTGGTGCAGAATGGCTTCAACATCTCTGTAACTGATCCAGAGACAGGATTAGTGATGGTTCTTCTTTCATTCAAAACAAGACCAACGCTTGGTGGTGGTGGGGGGTGGGTCCTTCTCTTATAGTTCACAGGATCCACATTTACAGAGAAGGACTGCAATTAGTTTGCATCTTCTCCTTTTTATATTTTTATGTATGTCTGTTATTTATTTTTACATTGCATAGTTCTATTTTCAGAAACTAGCTAGTTGGAGTATAGGGGTCAGAAACTAGCTAGTTGGAGTATAGGGGTCAGAAACTAGCTAGTTGGAGTATAGGGGTCAGAAACTAGCTAGTTGGAGTATAGGGGTCAGAAACTAGCTAGTTGGAGTATAGGGGTCAGAAACTAGCTAGTTGGATTATAGGGGTCAGAAACTAGCTGGTTGGAGTATAGGGGTCAGAAACTAGCTAGTTGGAGTATAGGGGTCAGAAACTAGCTGGTTGGAGTATAGGGGTCAGAAACTAGCTAGTTGGAGTATAGGTGTAACGCCCAGTCCCGAGTTTCAGGCTGGAGCGTTTTGGTTTTGTCTTTGTGTAGGGTTTGTTCATTCTAGGTGTCGTATTTCTATGTTGGGTAATGGTTCCCAATTAGAGGCAGCTGTGTGTCGTTGTCTCTAATTGGGAACCATATTTAGGCTAGTAGGTTTCACTCTGGGTTCGTGGGTTATTGTATGTTCATAGCTGTGTTTGTCTGTGCAGTTATGTTCATCGTTACGTTCTCCGTGTATTGTTTTTGTTCCGTCGTGGTCCCGTGTATAATTAAATATGTATTCTGGCTACATCGCTGCGTCTTGGTCTGTCCCCTCAGAAGATAATCGTGACAGAATAACCCACCAACAAAAGACCAAGCAGCGAGAGACCCGGGAGCTTAGCTCTTGGGAAAAGGAGCAGCGCAGGTGTGCGAGGACTGAGCGTGGGAGCTATGAGGACTTATATGGCGTCTGGACCCCGGAGAGAGAAAAGTTCGTTGGAACTCGCCTGGCACGGAAGCCCGTAAGGCAGCCCCAAGAAACTTTTGGGGGGGGGGCACACGAGGAGGTTGGCCGGTTCAGGAGGGACTCCTGAGCCAACTCCTCGTGCTTTAGGAGAGAGCGTTGGGGAGAGCGTCGCAGCGAAGGGAGGCCGTGCTATGCAGTGTTGCGCACGGTTTCCCCTATAGGGATTCAGAGGCCGGTGCGAGTGATTCCCGCTCCACTCATCAGTCGGGGGAAAATAAGTGTTCAGCCAGAAAGAGTGGTGCCATCGCTGCGCACTAAGTCCCCGGTACGTCTCCTGGGACCCGGATATCCTGCTCCAGCTCCGTGTGCGGTGTCTCCGATGCGTGTCCGCAGCCCAGTGCGAGAGATCCCAGCGCCACTCATTGGTCGGGCCGAGGTCTGTGTGCTACCTGGGAGAGTGGTGCCAACTCTGCGAGCCAGACCTCCAGTGCGCCTTTTGGGTCCATGTTATCCTGTGGTCTCACGGGCAGAATCTCCGTGCGGATCCACAGCCCAGTCCGAGAGATTCCAGCTCCACTCACCCATGAGGCCAGGGTTAGTGAGCTAGCTGGAGGTATGGTGTCGGCTCTCCATATCAGGTTCCCGGTCGGGTAGAGGTCTCTACACGTCCAGTCCCCGTTCCACGTTCCGAGACCCCTGTTCCACGTTCCAAGATCCCTGTTCCACGTTCCAAGATCCCTGTTCCACGTTCCGAGATCCCTGTTCCACGTTCCAAGATCCCTGTTCCACGTTCCAAGATCCCTGTTCCACGTTCCAAGATCCCTGTTCCGCGTTCCAAGATCCCTGTTCCGTTCCAAGATCCCTGTTCCGCTGCTCCAAGATCCCTGTTCCGTGTTCCAAGATCCCAGTCCGTGTAGTGGTGTCTACACGCCCAGTCCCTGTTCCACGCACTCCAGCTCCCGTGCGCTCCGAGAGTCCAGCACGTCCTGCTCCGCCCCGCGCACTCCAGCTCCCGTGCGCTCCGAGAGTCCAGCACGTCCTGCTCGGCCCCGCGCACTCCAGCTCCCCGTGCGCCCGAGAGTCCAGCACGCCCTGCCCGGCCCCGCCGCACCAAGCTCCCGTGCGCTCAGAGAGTCCAGCACGCCCTGTCCCGGCTCCGCGCACTCCAGCTCCCGTGCGCTCAGAGAGTCCAGCACGCCCTGTCCCGGCTCCGCGCACCCAGCTCCCGTGCGCTCAGAGAGTCCAGCACGCCCTGTCCCGGCTCCCGCACCCAGCTCCCGTGCGCTCAGAGAGTCCAGCACGCCCTGTCCCGGCCCGCGCACCCAGCTCCCGTGCGCTCAGAGAGTCCAGCACGCGTCCTGTCCCGGCTCCGCGCACCAAGCTCCCCGTGCGCTCTGAGAGTCCAGCACGTCCTGTTCCTGCTCCACGCATCAGAGTTCCAGTGAGCAGCACGAGTCCAGTACTGCCAGTTCCTGCTCCACGCACCAGAGTTCCAGTGAGCATCACAAGTCCAGTACTGCCAGTTCCTGCTCCACGCACCAGAGTTCCAGTGAGCATCACGAGTCCGGTACGACCAGTTCCTGCTCCACGCACCAGAGTCCCAGTGAGCATCACGAGTCCAGTACTGCCAGTTCCTGCTCCACGCACCAGAGTCCCAGTGAGCATCACGAGTCCAGTACTGCCAGTTCCCGCTCCACGCACCAGAGTTCCAGTGAGCATCACGAGCCCAGTTCGGCCTGTTCCCGCTCCACACACCAGAGTCCCAGTGAGCATCACGAGTCCAGTACGACCAGTTCCTGCTCCACGCACCAGAGTTCCAGTGAGCATCACAAGTCCAGTACTGCCAGTTCCTGCTCCACGCACCAGAATACCAGTGAGCATCACTAGTCCGGCACTGCCAGTTCCTGCTCCACGCACCAGAGTTCCAGTGAGCATCACAAGTCCAGTACTGCCAGTTCCTGCTCCACGCACCAGAGTTCCAGTGAGCATCACAAGTCCAGTACTGCCAGTTCCTGCTCCACGCACCAGAGTTCCAGTGAGCATCACGAGTCCAGTACGACCAGTTCCTGCTCCACGCACCAGAGTCCCAGTGAGCATCACGAGTCCAGTACGACCAGTTCCTGCTCCACGCACCAGAGTCCCCGTGAGCATCACGAGTCCAGTACTGCCAGTTCCTGCTCCACGCACCAGAGTCCCAGTGAGCATCACGAGTCCAGTACTGCCAGTTCCTGCTCCACGCACCAGCGTTCCAGTGAGCATCACGAGTCCAGTACGGCCAGTTCCAACTCCACGCACCAGAGTTCCAGGAGAAGGCCCAGGGCCTCCGGTTCTGGATGTCAGACCAGCACGGCCAGCACCGAGCCTCCACCTGGGACAAAGCGACCCACCGAAGACCCCCCACAGACTTTTCGGCGGCGTCCGAGTCCGCGCCTTTGGGTACTGTAACGCCCAGTCCCGAGTTTCAGGCTGGAGCGTTTTGGTTTTGTCTTTGTGTAGGGTTTGTTCATTCTAGGTGTCGTATTTCTATGTTGGGTAATGGTTCCCAATTAGAGGCAGCTGTGTGTCGTTGTCTCTAATTGGGAACCATATTTAGGCTAGTAGGTTTCACTCTGGGTTCGTGGGTTATTGTATGTTCATAGCTGTGTTTGTCTGTGCAGTTATGTTCATCGTTACGTTCTCCGTGTATTGTTTTTGTTCCGTCGTGGTCCCGTGTATAATTAAATATGTATTCTGGCTACATCGCTGCGTCTTGGTCTGTCCGTTCAGTAGAGAATCGTGACAATAGGGGTCAGAAACTAGCTAGTTGGAGTATAGGGGTCAGAAACTAGCTGGTTGGAGTATAGGGGTCAGAAACTAGCTAGTTGGAGTATAGGGGTCAGAAACTAGCTGGTTGGAGTATAGGGGTCAGAAACTAGCTAGTTGGAGTATAGGGGTCAGAAACTAGCTAGTTGGAGTATAGGGGTCAGAAACTAGCTGGTTGGAGTACAGGGGACAGAAACTAGCTAGTTGGAGTATAGGGGTCAGAAACTAGCTAGTTGGAGTATAGGGGTCAGAAACTAGCTAGTTGGAGTATAGGGGTCAGAAACTAGCTGGTTGGAGTATAGGGGTCAGAAACTAGCTAGTTGGAGTATAGGGGTCAGAAACTAGCTGGTTGGAGTATAAGGGTCAGAAACTAGCTAGTTGGATTATAGGGGTCAGAAACTAGCTAGTTGGAGTATAGGGGTCAGAAACTAGCTGGTTGGAGTATAAGGGTCAGAAACTAGCTAGTTGGATTATAGGGGTCAGAAACTAGCTAGTTGGAGTATAGGGGTCAGAAACTAGCTAGTTGGAGTATAAGGGTCAGAAACTAGCTAGTTGGAGTATAGGGGTCAGAAACTAGCTAGTTGGAGTATAGGGGTCAGAAACTAGCTAGTTGGAGTATAGGGGTCAGAAAGTAGCTAGTTGGAGTATAGGGGACAGAAACTAGCTAGTTGGAGTATAGGGGTCAGAAACTAGCTAGTTGGATTATAGGGGTCAGAAACTAGCTAGTTGGAGTATAGGGGTCAGAAACTAGCTAGTTGGAGTATAGGGGTCAGAAACTAGCTAGTTGGAGTATAGGGGTCAGAAACTAGCTAGTTGGATTATAGGGGTCAGAAACTAGCTAGTTGGAGTATAAGGGTCAGAAACTAGCTAGTTGGAGTATAGGGGTCAGAAACTAGCTAGTTGGAGTATAGGGGTCAGAAACTAGCTAGTTGGATTATAGGGTCAGAAACTAGCTAGTTGGAGTATAAGGGTCAGAAACTAGCTAGTTGGAGTATAGGGGTCAGAAACTAGCTAGTTGGAGTATAGGGGTCAGAAACTAGCTAGTTGGATTATAGGGGACAGAAACTAGCTAGTTGGATTATAGGGGTCAGAAACTAGCTAGTTGGAGTATAAGGGTCAGAAACTAGCTAGTTGGAGTATAGGGGTCAGAAACTAGCTAGTTGGAGTATAGGGGTCAGAAAGTAGCTAGTTGGAGTATAGGGGTCAGAAACTAGCTAGTTGGAGTATAGGGGACAGAAACTAGCTAGTTGGATTATAGGGGTAAAAAATTAGCAAGTTGGAGTATATTGGTCAGAAACTAGATAGTTGGAGTATAGGGGACAGAAACTAGCTAGTTGGAGAATAGGGGTCAGAAACTAGCTAGTTGGAGAATAGGGGTCAGAAACTAGCTAGTTGGAGTATAGGGGACAGAAACTAGCTAGTTGGAGTATAGGGGTCAGAAACTAGCTAGTTGGAGTATAGGGTCAGAAACTAGCTAGTTGGATTATAGGGGTCAGAAACTAGCTAGTTGGAGTATAGGGGTCAGAAACTAGCTAGTTGGAGTATAGGGGTCAGAAACTAGCTAGTTGGAGTATAGGGGTCAGAAACTAGCTAGTTGGAGTATAGGGGTCAGAAACTAGCTAGTTGGAGTATAGGGGTCAGAAACTAGCTAGTTGGAGTATAGGGGTCAGAAACTAGCTAGTTGGAGTATAGGGGACAGAAACTAGCTAGTTGGAGTAGGGTCAGAAACTAGCTAGTTGGAGTATAGGGTCAGAAACTAGCTAGTTGGAGTATAGGGGTCAGAAACTAGCTAGTTGGAGTATAGGGGTCAGAAACTAGCTAGTTGGAGTATAGGGGTCAGAAACTAGCTAGTTGGAGTATAGGGTCAGAAACTAGCTAGTTGGAGTATAGGGGTCAGAAACTAGCTAGTTGGAGTATAGGGGTCAGAAACTAGCTAGTTGGAGTATAGGGGACAGAAACTAGCTAGTTGGATTATAGGGGTCAGAAACTAGCTAGTTGGAGTATAAGGGTCAGAAACTAGCTAGTTGGAGTATAGGGGACAGAAACTAGCTAGTTGGAGTATAGGGGACAGAAACTAGCTAGTTGGAGTATAGGGGACAGAAACTAGCTAGTTGGATTATAGGGGTCAGAAACTAGCTAGTTGGAGTATAAGGGTCAGAAACTAGCTAGTTGGAGTATAGGGGTCAGAAACTAGCTAGTTGGAGTATAGGGGTCAGAAACTAGCTAGTTGGAGTATAGGGGTCAGAAACTAGCTAGTTGGAGTATAGGGGAAAGAAACTAGCTAGTTGGAGTATAGGGGTCAGAAACTAGCTAGTTGGAGTATAGGGGACAGAAACTAGCTAGTTGGAGTATAGGGGTCAGAAACTAGCTAGTTGGAGTATAGGGACAGAAACTAGCTAGTTGGAGTATAGGGTCAGAAACTAGCTAGTTGGAGTATAGGGGTCAGAAACTAGCTAGTTGGAGTATAGGGGACAGAAACTAGCTAGTTGGAGTATAGGGGTCAGAAACTAGCTAGTTGGATTATAGGGGTCAGAAACTAGATAGTTGGAGTATAGGGGTCAGAAACTAGCTAGTTGGAGTATAGGGGTCAGAAACTAGCTAGTTGGAGTATAGGGGTCAGAAACTAGCTAGTTGGAGTATAGGGGTCAGAAACTAGCTAGTTGGAGTATAGGGGTCAGAAACTAGATAGTTGGAGTACAGGGGTCAGAAACTAGATAGTTGGAGTATAGGGGTCAGAAACTAGCTAGTTGGAGTACAGGGGTCAGAAACTAGCTAGTTGGAGTATAGGGTCAGAAACTAGCTAGTTGGAGAATAGGGGTCAGAAACTAGCTAGTTGGATTATAGGGGTCAGAAACTAGCTAGTTGGAGTATAGGGGACAGAAACTAGCTAGTTGGAGTATAGGGGTCAGAAACTAGCTAGTTGGAGTATAGGGGTCAGAAACAAGCTAGTTGGAGTACAGGGGTCAGAAACTAGATAGTTGGAGTATAGGGGTCAGAAACTAGCTAGTTGGAGTATAGGGGTCAGAAACTAGCTAGTTGGAGTATAGGGGTCAGAAACTAGCTAGTTGGAGTATAGGGGTCAGAAACTAGCTAGTTGGATTATAGGGTCAGAAACTAGATAGTTGGAGTATAGGGGTCAGAAACTAGCTAGTTGGATTATAGGGGTCAGAAACTAGCTAGTTGGAGTATAGGGGTCAGAAACTAGCTAGTTGGATTATAGGGGTCAGAAACTAGCTAGTTGGAGTATAGGGGACAGAAACTAGCTAGTTGGAGTATAGGGGTCAGAAACTAGCTAGTTGGAGTATAGGGGTCAGAAACTAGCTAGTTGGAGTATAGGGGTCAGAAACTAGCTAGTTGGAGTATAGGGGTCAGAAAATAGCTAGTTGGAGTATAGGGGTCAGAAACTAGATAGTTGGAGTATAGGGGTCAGAAACTAGATAGTTGGAGTACAGGGGACAGAAACTAGCTAGTTGGAGTATAGGGGTCAGAATCTAGCTAGTTGGAGAATAGGGGTCAGAAACTAGCTAGTTGGAGTATAGGGGTCAGAAACTAGCTAGTTGGAGTACAGGGGTCAGAAACTAGCTAGTTGGAGTATAGGGGTCAGAATCTAGCTAGTTGGAGTACAGGGGTCAGAAACTAGCTAGTTGGAGTATAGGGGTCAGAAACTAGCTAGTTGGAGTATAGGGGTAAGAAACTAGCTAGTTGGAGAATAAGGGTCAGAAACTAGCTAGTTGGAGTATAGGGGTAAGAAACTAGCTAGTTGGATTATAGGGGTCAGAAACTAGCTAGTTGGAGTATAGGGGTCAGAAACTAGCTAGTTGGATTATAGGGGTCAGAAACTAGCTAGTTGGAGTATAGGGGTCAGAAACTAGATAGTTGGAGTACAGGGGTCAGAAACTAGCTAGTTGGATTATAGGGGTCAGAAACTAGCTAGTTGGAGTATAAGGGTCAGAAACTAGCTAGTTGGAGTATAGGGGACAGAAACTAGCTAGTTGGAGTATAGGGGACAGAAACTAGATAGTTGGAGTATAGGGGACAGAAACTAGCTAGTTGGAGTATAGGGGACAGAAACTAGCTATTTGGAGTATAGGGGTCAGAAACTAGCTAGTTGGAGTATAGGGGTCAGAAACTAGATAGTTGGAGAATAGGGGTCAGAAACTAGCTAGTTGGAGTATAAGGGTCAGAAACTAGCTAGTTGGAGTATAGGGGTCAGAAAGCAGACAGACGGCCTTGTCCTTGGCACCTCTCTTGGCAGAGCAGAGACATGGCACAACAGAAAGATGCCACCTTGCTGCGCCAACAGACCTGTTCCCTGGGCCCCTTGGCAACCGCTCTGGAATCACGTTTACGTCCTGGGGGTGAGGGAGGAATGTGGACGGGATCATCACTCACTAATCACAGACTACCGTGATACACTGACACAGTGCTAATTACAGACAACAATAGCTCCACCCCAGACACAACCCCGACTCCAGGGTGTTGCTAGAATCACAGTCTTCACTGTCCTTATGGGGTTTCCCTGCTCTCACAACCTTAGAACAGAACAACAACCTCAGAACAGAACTGTGTTTCCCTGGGAGAGCCTTAATCACCCTGTTAGATTGAAGTGAAGACTTCTATCCCATTAAATTATATGTCCTCAGTGCCAGTGAATGTGTCCAGGCATTCATTGAACCATATCAATAACATGTATTTACTGAGCCCTTCTTACATCAGCTGATGTCACAAAGTGCTGTACAGAGACCCGGCCTAAAACCCCCAAACAGCAAGCAATGCAGATGCAGAAGCACAGTGGCTTAGGATAAACTCCCTACAAACTCCCTAGAAATATCAGCGGAAGCAACATTAATGAAGGAAGAGTTTGACTGAAGCAGATAGTCTAGCGTCTCTGTGAGGTGAGTACTACTACTCAACAGTGACATGTTCTCCAGACCCCGGCGTTCATTAGCAACATAGCAGTTCCACCGCAGCTGGAAGACGTCTGGTTGAGCTCTGTCAGGGGTTTTAGACTTTCCAGGCTGGCAGGAACAGAGTTGATGCTCCGTCTGTGTCACCCAGAGCTGTTTTTTTTTGTCCTCGCAACACACACAGAGAGGCATCATTTGCATGGGTTTGACACCCCGACGTCTCGTCTCCGTGCCCTCTCTGTGTCTGGCTGGTGGCGGCGCTGCCATCCGTGCCAATTAAAGGGGTGGACCAGGTGGCACCTCACAGGTGGTCCTATAATCCCTGTAAAGATCCCACTTCATTAAGGAATCTGTTTAATGTGGCCGTTGGCTGATTGATAAATCTCCCCCACACCACAGTCTCAGATTATGCCAAGTTAGACCGTGATAAGACACAAGGTTGACCTATGTCACACGGAGAGGATGTTATGTTGCCAGCTCCAGCATGCTCAGGAGAAATAATGTTAGACTTCAGTAAGAAATAGCATGCAAGCCTGCATGATATACATGAATAGTTGAAAGAAGACGGCAGACAAAGCTGATATTTACTCAGACAAAGTATTAAGTCTAATTCTCTAACGCTTGGTACTCCAATCTCAAAAATACAATAGGACATACAGTAGGACATACAGTAGGACATACTGTAGGACATACAGTAGGACATTAAAAAGGACATACAGTAGGACATAAAGTAGGACATACAGTAGAACATACTGTAGGACATGCAGTAGGACTTTAAAAAGGACATACAGTAGGACATAAAGTAGGACATACAAAAGGATATACTTTATGTCCTACTGTATGTCCTTCTTTATATCCTACTGTATGTCCTAATGCATGTCATAATGTATGTCCTACTGTATGTCATACTGTATGTCCTACTGCATGTCCTACTGCATGTCCTACTGTATGTCCTTTTGTATGTCCTACTTTATGTCCTACTGTATGTCCTTCTTTATATCCTACTGTATGTCCTAATGTATGTCATAATGTATGTCCTACTGTATGTCCTACTGTATGTCCTACTGCATGTCCTACTGTATGTTCTACTGTATGTCCTATTGTATGTCCTTTTGTATGTCCTACTGTAAGTCCTACTGTATGTCCTACTGTATGTCCTACTATAGGACATACAATAGGACATACAGTAGGACATACAGTAGGATATACAGTATGACATACAGTAGGACATACAGTGGGACATACAGTAGGACATACAGTAGGACATACAAAAGGACATACAGTAGAACATACAGTAGGACATAAAAATGGACATACAGTGGGACATACAGTAGGACATACAGTAGGACATACAGTAGGACATAAAGTAGGACATACAAAAGGACATACAATAGGACATACAGTAGGACACACAGTAGGACATACAAAAGGACATACAATAGGACATACAGTGGGACTTACGGTAGGACATACAGTAGGACTTACATGGGACATACATTAGGACATACAGTAGCACATACAATAGGACATACAGTAGGACATACAGTAAGACATACAGTAGGACATATTGATCATCTAATTGCCAGGCATAACAAAGCAACAATATAAAGTAGGAAGATTTTAACCCTCATCTCTTAAATACAGCAAGTATGTGCTGTAGGTGCCAGTGGACTGGGTTTACTAGATGTATTGTGTTAGGACTACTGTCAATGGTCTTTACTGTGTAATGTCTGTCATGGTATTTAAGAACGAGCTGCTACAACTTGCCCTGGCAGACTCCAGACCACCCACACACCATATCAGATGTGACGTTTAGTTATAGTATTGGCCTCACTTGTTCTCTATAATTTTCCTCTCACTATTATAGCTATTACCCTCCAAGGAGACAGAGAGCCCTGCTGCACGTTGCTCCTTCTGGGGAGAACCGTTGTGCTACCGGAGGGCTGGGGTTCTGGTGTTGTGGTTAGATTAGTGACAACAGAGAGAGACAAGTCCTTCATCAGAGCTGTCAGCCATGGCTGACTAACGCTTCTCCACTCCCAGAGATATGGACCATATTTAAGGCTAGGGGCAGCGGAGAATACACTGTCTCTCTTTTTCTGGGAGCAGACTGGTCCAGTACAGCTCCAGTCAGAGAGACCGGTCCAGTACAGCTCCAGTCAGAGAGACCGGTCCAATACAGCTCCAGTCAGAGAGACCGGTCCAATACAGCTCCAGTCAGAGAGACCGGTCCAATACAGCTCCAGTCAGAGAGACCGGTCCAATACAGCTCCAGTCAGAGAGACTGGTCCAATGTGTCCAGGCTGAGTACAGCTCCAGTCAGACCACATCATCTTCATCCTCCATCAGACTGTTCTGAGTAGAACACAGTGACATGTGGAGAGCTCCAGATCACAGTGACATGTGGACGTAATGTCTCTGACAGGACACACAGTACCTGTCGCTGCGTTTCAAAACTCAAACAGAAATTCAAAAGAAAATGAAACCTTGTTTGAATTAAACATTAGTTAAAGCCTTCCGTTATTATCCCATGCATTCTGCTAGAGGACATTGGAATTACATGGCTGGATGGTTCATGGTTTAGAATCACAACAGTATGTTTTTAAAAACGGATATTCACATTTAAATATTAAATAATATGCTTTGAAAATGAATTAAAAGGCTATGGCACATTATCCCAGCTTACTATCAATTCATTCTTACATTCCTATAATTCCAATAGCAGATATTTAAAACAGCAACAGTAACAGGCTTTAATAAAGCCGTACTGCTAACAAAGGGTTAATAAACCGCCTCACACGACCCTTCGATTCCTGTCACCATAATAACTGCTCCAAGACAGCAGACTTATCAGACAATCACACATGAAGTCATCCCTCTTCCAGCTGCTGCCGAGCATGTAACTGTTTAGGATTAGGTCCCAAACAGCACCCTTTTCCCTGTGTAGTACACTTCTAATTCACCAGGGGCCCCGTAGGGTCCTAGTGCACTACGTAGGGAATAGGGGTGCCATTTGGGTATCATCCATACTGAGCCTGGTGCTGGGGGCTGTGTGGGCTGTGTCACTGTGTCAGGGTATGACAGAGGAGAGCACCTTCCTCTCTGGGTGACTGCTTTAATTACAGAGTAGCTGGAAGCTTCGCCACATCACCGCTGCAGTCAGACAGTCAGTCAGTTAGTCAGTCCACAGTGCACCCTGCAACACTATAGCCTCATTGTTAGACAACACATATTGTTCAAGAGAACTCTCCTTTCTGTCTGTGAGATCTCCTGTATAACGTCATTGCATTTATCTAACAGGCTGTGATGTCCGATATTTTAATTGCCACGGTCGTACGTCTAGCTGTCTTCTGACAATAACTGGTGAGATGTAATATGCTGTGGCTTGGGTTCAGCTCCTTCTCTGGCAGAGAGACAGACACCTTCTCACTATGCTGGGGCTTGGGTTCAGCTCCTTCTCTGGCAGGGAGACAGACACCTTCTCACTATGCTGGGGCTTGGGTTCAGCTCCTTCTCTGGCAGGGAGACAGACTCCTTCTCACTATGCTGGTGTCTGTCTCCCTGCCAGAGAAGGAGCTGAACCCAAGCCCCAGCATAGTGAGAAGGTGTCTGTCTCCCTGCCAGAGAAGGAGCTGAGACAGTACTGTACTGTAGCTAGACAGTAACATTGAGAGACAGTACTGTACTAGACAGTAACATTGAGAGACAGTACTGTACTGTATCTAGACAGTAACATTGAGAGACAGTACTGTAGTGTATCTAGACAGTAACATTGAGAGACAGTACTGTACTGTAGCTTGACAGTAACATTGAGAGACAGTACTGTACTGTAGCTTGACAGTAACATTGAGAGACATCTCTCCTCAGTTCTCCTCAGCTCTCCTCAGTTCTTCTCATCTCTCCTCAGTTCTCCTCAGCTCTCCTCAGATCTCCTCAGTTCTTCTCAGCTCTCCTCAGCTCTCCTCAGCTCTCCTCAGCTCTCCTCTGCTTTCTTGCAGCTCTCCTCAGTTTTCCTCAGCTCTCCTCAGCTCTCCTCAGTTCTCCTCAGTTCTCCTCAGTTCTCCTAAGCTCTCCTCACCTCTCCTCAGTTCTTCTCATCTCTCCTCAGTTCTCCTCAGCTCTCATCAGCTCTCCTCAACTGTCCTCAGCTCTCATCTTCTCTCCTCAGTTCTCCTCAGCTCTCCTCAGTTCTCCTCAGCTCTCCTCAGCTCTCCTCAGCTCTCCTCAGTACTCCTCAGCTCTCCTCAGCTCTCCTCAGCTCACTTCAGTTCTCCTCTGCTTTCTTGCAGCTCTCCTCAGTTCTCCTCAGCTCTCCTCAGCTCTCTGCAGTTCTCCTCAGCTCTCCTCAGCTCTCCTCAGTTCTTCTCATCTCTCCTCAGTTCTCCTCAGCTCTCCTCAGCTCTCCTCAACTGTCCTCAGTTCTCATCTTCTCTCCTCAGTTCTCCTCAGCTCTCCTCAGTTCTCCTCAGCTCTCCTCAGCTCTCCTCAGTACTCCTCAGCTCTCCTCAGCTCTCCTCAGCTCTCCTCAGCTCACCTCAGTTCTCCTCTGCTTTCCTGCAGCTCTCCTCAGTTCTCCTCAGCTCTCCTCAGTTCTCCTCTGCTTTCCTGGAGCTCTCCTCAGTACTCCTCAGCTCTCCTCAGCTCTCCTCAGCTCACCTCAGTTCTCCTCTGCTTTCTTGCAGCTCTCCTCAGTTTTCCTCAGTTCTCCTCAGCTCTCTGCAGTTCTCCTCAGCTCTCCTCAGCTCTCCTCAGTTCTTCTCATCTCTCCTCAGTTCTCCTCAGCTCTCCTCAGCTCTCCTCAACTGTCCTCAGTTCTCCTCATCTCTCCTCAGTTCTCCTCAGCTCTCCTCAGCTCTCCTCAGTTCTCCTCAGCTCTCTTCAGCTCTCCTCAGTTCTCCTCAGCTCTCCTTAGCTCTCCTCAGTTCTCCTCAGCTCTCCTAAGCTCTCTTCAGCTCTCCTCAGTTCTCCTCATCTCTCCTCAGTTCTCCTCATCTCTCCTCAGTTCTCCTCAGCTCTCCTCAGCTCTCCTCAGTTCTCCTCAGCTCTCTTCAGCTCTCCTCAGTTCTCCTCAGCTGTCCTCAGCTCTCCTCAGTTCTCCTCAGCTCTCCTCAGCTTTCTTGCAGCTCTCCTCAGTTTTCCTCAGCTCTCCTCAGCTCTCCTCAGTTCTCCTCAGTTCTCCTAAGCTCTCCTCAGCTCTCCTCAGTTCTTCTCATCTCTCCTCAGTTCTCCTCAGCTCTCCTCAGCTCTCCTCAACTGTCCTCAGTTCTCCTCAGCTCTCCTCAGCTCTCTGCAGTTCTCCTCAGCTCTCCTCAGCTCTCCTCAGTTCTTCTAATCTCTCCTCAGTTCTCCTCAGCTCTCCTCAGCTCTCCTCAACTGTCCTCAGTTCTCATCTTCTCTCCTCAGTTCTCCTCAGCTCTCCTCAGTTCTCCTCAGCTCTCCTCAGCTCTCCTCAGTACTCCTCAGCCTCTCCTCAGCCTCTCCTCAGCTCTCCTCAGCTCACCTCAGTTCTCCTCTGCTTTCCTGCAGCTCTCCTCAGTTCTCCTCAGCTCACCTCAGTTCTCCTCTGCTTTCCTGCAGCTCTCCTCAGTACTCCTCAGCTCTCCTCAGCTCTCCTCAGCTCACCTCAGTTCTCCTCTGCTTTCTTGCAGCTCTCCTCAGTTCTCTCCTCAGCCTCTCCTCAGCTCTCTGCAGTTCTCTCCCTCAGCCTCTCCTCAGCTCTCCTCAGTTCTTCTCATCTCTCCTCAGTTCTCCTCAGCCTCTCCTCAGCCTCTCCTCAACTGTCCTCAGTTCTCATCTTCTCTCCTCAGTTCTCCTCAGCTCTCCTCTGTTTTCCTCAGCCTCTCCTCAGCCTCTCCTCAGTTCTCCTCAGCTCTCCTCAGCTGTCTTCAGCCTCTCCTCAGTTCTCCTCAGCCTCCTAAGCTCTCCTCAGCCTCTCCTCAGTTCTCCCCATCTCTCCTCAGTTCTCCTCATCTCTCCTCAGTTCTCCTCAGCTCTCCTCAGCTCTCCTCAGTTCTCCTCAGCTCTCTTCAGCTCTCCTCAGTTCTCCTCAGCTCTCCTAAGCTCTCCTCAGCTCTCCTCAGTTCTCCTCATCTCTCCTCAGTTCTCCTCAGCTCTCCTCAGTTCTCCTCAGTTCTCCTCAGTTCTCCTCAGCTCTCCTCAGTTCTGCTCAGCTGTCCTCAGCTCTCCTCAGTTCTCCTCAGTTCTCCTAAGCTCTCCTCAGCTCTCCTCAGTTCTTCTCATCTCTCCTCAGTTCTCCTCAGCTCTCCTCAGCTCTCCTCAACTGTCCTCAGTTCTCCCTCAGCCTCTCCTCAGCTCTCTGCAGTTCTCCTCAGCTCTCCTCAGCCTCTCCTCAGTTCTTCTCATCTCTCCTCAGTTCTCCCTCAGCCTCCCCTCAGCTCTCCTCAACTGTCCTCAGTTCTCATCTTCTCTCCTCAGTTCTCCTCAGCCTCCCTCAGTTCTCCTCAGCTCTCCTCAGCTCTCCTCAGTACTCCTCAGCTCTCCTCAGCTCTCCTCAGCTCTCCTCAGCTCACCTCAGTTCTCCTCTGCTTTCCTGCAGCTCTCCTCAGTTCTCCTCAGCTCACCTCAGTTCTCCTCTGCTTTCCTGCAGCTCTCCTCAGTACTCCTCAGCTCTCCTCAGCTCTCCTCAGCTCACCTCAGTTCTCCTCTGCTTTCTTGCAGCTCTCCTCAGTTCTCCTCAGCTCTCCTCAGCTCTCTGCAGTTCTCCTCAGCTCTCCTCAGCTCTCCTCAGTTCTTCTCATCTCTCCTCAGTTCTCCTCAGCTCTCCTCAGCTCTCCTCAACTGTCCTCAGTTCTCATCTTCTCTCCTCAGTTCTCCTCAGCTCTCCTCTGTTTTCCTCAGCTCTCCTCAGCTCTCCTCAGTTCTCCTCAGCTCTCCTCAGCTGTCTTCAGCTCTCCTCAGTTCTCCTAAGCTCTCCTCAGCTCTCCTCAGTTCTCCTCATCTCTCCTCAGTTCTCCTCATCTCTCCTCAGTTCTCCTCAGCTCTCCTCAGCTCTCCTCAGTTCTCCTCAGCTCTCTCTCAGCTCTCCTCAGTTCTCCTCAGCTCTCCTAAGCTCTCCTCAGCTCTCCTCAGTTCTCCTCATCTCTCCTCAGCTCTCCTCAGCTCTCCTCAGTTCTCCTCAGTTCTCCTCAGTTCTCCTCAGCTCTCTCAGTTCTGCTCAGCTGTCCTCAGCTCTCCTCAGTTCTCCTCAGCTCTCCTCAGTTCTCCTCATCTCTCCTCATCTCTCCTCAGTTCTCCTCAGTTCTCCTCAGCTCTCCTCAGCTCTCCTCTCTCAGCCTCTCAGCTCTCAGTACTCTCAGCTCTCCTCAGCTCTCAGCTCTCCTCAGCTCACCCTCAGTTCTCTCTGCTTTCCTGCAGCTCTCCTCCTCAGCTCCATCAGCTCTCCTCTGCTCCTCAGCCTTCTCTCCTCAGCCTCCCTCAGCCTCACCTCAGTTCTCCCTCTGCTCTCTCTCTGCAGTTCTCCCAGCCTCCTCAGCTCTCTGCAGTTCTCTCAGCCTCCTCAGCTCTCCTCAGTTCTTCCCATCTCTCCTCAGTTCTCCTCAGCTCTCCTCAGCCTCTCAACTGTCCCCAGCTCTCCTCTTCTCTCCTCAGTTCTCCTCAGCTCTCCTCTGTTTCTCCTCAGCTCTCAGCCTCCTCAGTTCTCCAGCTCTCCTCAGCTGTCTCGCCTCAGTTCTCCTAAGCTCTCCTCAGCCTCTCCTCAGTTCTCCTCATCTCTCCTCAGTTCTCCCCATCTCTCTCAGCTCCTCAGTTCTCCTCAGTCTCCTCAGCCTCCTCAGTTCTCTCCTCAGCTCTCCTCTCCTCAGTTCTGCTCAGCTGCCTCCTCAGCTCTCCCTCAGTTCCTCCTCAGCTCTCCTCAGTTCTCCTCAGCTCTCCTCAGCCTCCTCTCCTCATCTCTCCTCATCAGTTCTCCTCAGTTCTCCTCAGTTCTCCTCAGCTCTCCTCTCAGTTCTCCTCAGCTCCTCTGTGTTAGGTGTAATAATTAGCAGTCTACCGCTCCCTGATTGTTAACGTTGTTCATGTGTTTCTGGACAGGATGTGTTTGTTCTGCGGGAGACAGCCTGCGTTTCTCAGTAGTTGTTGAGGGAACCGAGGCAGGGTTTGATATTTACACTCCACTCTGCATGTCATTACCATACTGTACTAGAGAGCACTGTCTGTGGTTTCAACACGTCTACATGATGGCAAAGACTTTGGCTGCGGGGAAGAACGTTTCACACTCATTTACAGACCTGAAGCCTGCACCCTCTTATTCTGACTACTCTTTAACCCTTGTGTGTTTAATTGTGTGAAACCAGTTAGTTTATGAGCTGCCTGGCCGTGTTCCCAGGCCAACTACCAGCTACCAGACAACTCTGTTTGACCTAGAGGAGAAGCTATTCTAGAGGAGAGGAGAAACTATTCCTCCAAGCCATCATGGACATTCCAAGTACTGGCTCAGACTGTGTTGTCGTTCATGGTGAAGAAATGCAGTTGTTTATCACACTGACCTCACATTGCAGAGGGTCTAGAGGACTGCTGACCTCTCTGTAGCCAAGCCCAATCCCTTCTGCCACCTCTTTGTACACCGAGCAGTGTTAGGGGCTCACTGGAAACCCCTGCAGCCCGTGTGTGTGTGTGACCTCCAGGCTGACAGTATTCTCCTCCAGCTCCTGGTGATACCTCCTGGGCCCTGGCCCCAGATGGACAACCCCCAGAGCAGAGCGGCACGGTGGCTGCGTTAACCAAGCAACCTCCCTCCTCCCCTCCTCCTCTCCTCCTCGTCACCCCTTCTCTCCTCCCTCCTCCTGTCCTCCTCACCCCTTCTCTCCTCCCTTCTCTCCTCCCTCCTCCCCTCCTCCTCCCCCCCTCCCTCCTCCTGTCCTCCTCACCCCCTCCCCTTCTCCTCCCCTCCTCCTCCCCCTGAGCCCTCCACCTGTCTAAACTCAGCTGAGGGTCAAGACAACAGCGTTCAGGGGGATAATAGGAGAGTAGTTGAAACAGGGAACTCTTGACACATTTAAACAGGAATAGAAAATACCCAGCTAGGGCCTTCAGCTGCTAGCAGCTCTCCACATGGAAGAGAACTGTCTCATTCTTCACATAGAGAACCGTGACATACTAATATAGCTGAATCAATTCATACACTCAGAAATTACAGCTTTGGAATTAAAGTTTGTCTTGAAAGTCGATTTCTTCAAATATGATATTAATAATGGCATTGGAAACTGAATGACATGAACAACATCATGTTGAACAATTCCCTTGCTGAGCAGCCATGTAAAACACTAAGAGACGGATAAACCAGAGCTATCTGCACTGAGCGAACAATTAAACAACAACACAGAACATTCACCACGGTGACAAGTGCGATCGCTGGAGGCTCAGAGTCATTACTGTGGTAAACTAGGAGGAGGGATGCAGGTTGACTTGTCAGCCGCGGTGAGGAGGCTTCATACTCCATCCTTTACTTTTACACCCGGCCTGTCAGCTAAATGGCTGCTGCATATTCACAACATACAGCCCAGCCAGGAGAGGAGGGAGAGTGGAGGAGGCTGGGAGACGCTGGGCGTTCTGATTTATGTCCCAGGTCCATCACCTGTGACTTAGAGCCTGGGAAATTAGTCACAAATAGCATATTAGAACAGCTAATCAGGCACGCTCCAGCACTTCCGTTTCTTTATGCCCCCATAAAGGGCAGACTGTATGGCCGTCCTCAGGCCTTGGTGTGAATAATCACCCTGACCTCCAGTGAACCGACCAGCCCACGCACAGCGGAATGGAACGACTGGCTGGCTGGAGGAGGAGCTACTGTGGAATGGCTGTTAGTTAGGGCCTATAGCAGGCTACTACTGGAATGGATGTTAGATAGGGTCTATAACAGGCTACTACTGGAATGGATGTTAGTTAGGGCCTATAGCAGGCTACTATTGGAATGGATGTTAGATAGGGTCTATAACAGGCTACTCCTGGAATGGCTGTTAGTTAGGGCCAATAGCAGGCTACTCCTGGAATGGCTGTTAGTTAGGGTCTATAACAGGCTACTACTGGAATGGATGTTAGTTAGGGTCTATAACAGGCTACTCCTGGAATGGCTGTTAGTTAGGGCCAATAGCAGGCTACTCCTGGAATGGCTGTTAGTTAGGGTCTATAGCAGGCTACTACTGGAGTGGATGTTAGTTAGGGTCTATAGCAGGCTACTACTGGAATGGATGTTAGTTAGGGTCTATAACAGGCTACTACTGGAATGGCTGTTAGTTAGGGTCTATAACAGGCTACTACTGGAATGGATGTTAGTTAGGGTCTATAACAGGCTACTACTGGAATGGCTGTTAGTTAGGGTCCATTGCAGGCTACTACTGGAATGGATGTTAGTTAGGGTCTATAACAGGCTACTACTGGAATGGCTGTTAGTTAGGGTCTATAGCAGGCTACTACTGGAATGGATGTTAGTTAGGGTCTATAGCAGGCTACTACTGGAATGGATGTTAGTTAGGGTCTATAGCAGGCTACTACTGGAATGGATGTTAGTTAGGGTCTATAACAGGCTACTACTGGAATGGCTGTTAGTTAGGTCCATTGCAGGCTACTGTGGAATGGCTGTTAGTTAGGCCTACAGCAGGCTACTACTGGAATGGATGTTAGTTAGGGTCTATAACAGGCTACTACTGGAATGGATGTTAGTCAGGGTCTATTGCAGGCTACTGTGGAATGGCTGTTAGTTAGGGCCTACAGCAGGCTACTACTGGAATGGATGTTAGTTAGGGTCTATAACAGGCTACTACTGGAATGGATGTTAGTTAGGGTCTATAGCAGGCTACTACTGGAATGGATGTTAGTTAGGGTCTATAACAGGCTACTACTGGAATGGATGTTAGTTAGGGTCTATAACAGGCTACTACTGGAATGGATGTTAGTTAGGGTCTATAGCAGGCTACTACTGGAATGGATGTTAGTTAGGGTCTATAACAGGCTACTACTGGAATGGATGTTAGTTAGGGTCTATAACAGGCTACTACTGGAATGGATGTTAGTTAGGGTCTATAACAGGCTACTACTGGAATGGCTGTTAGTTAGGGTCTATTGCAGGCTACTACTGGAATGGATGTTAGTTAGGGCCAATAGCAGGCTACTACTGTAATGGATGTTAGTTAGGACCTATAGCAGGCTACTACTGGAATGGATGTTAGTTAGGGCCTATAACAGGCTACTACTGGAATGGATGTTAGTTAGGGTCTATAGCAGGCTACTACTGGAATGGATGTTAGTTAGGGCCTATAACAGGCTACTACTGGAATGGATGTTAGTTAGGGTCTATAGCAGGCTACTACTGGAATGAATGTTAGTTAGGGCCTATAACAGGCTACTACTGGAATGGATGTTAGTTAGGGTCTATAACAGGCTACTACTGGAATGGATGTTAGTTAGGGCCTATAACAGGCTACTCCTGGAATGGCTGTTAGTCAGGGTCTATAGCAGGCTACTACTGGAGTGGATGTTAGTCAGGGTCTATTGCAGGCACACTGCTGGAATGGATGTTAGTCAGGGTCTATTGCAGGCTACTGCTGGAATGGATGTTAGTTAGGGTCTATAACAGGCTACTACTGGAATGGATGTTAGTTAGGGTCTATAACAGGCTACTACTGGAATGGCTGTTAGTTAGGGTCTATAAGAGGCTACTACTGGAATGGATGTTAGTTAGGGTCTATAGCAGGCTACTACTGGAATGGATGTTAGTTAGGGTCTATAACAGGCTACTACTGGAATGGATGTTAGTTAGGGTCTATAACAGGCTACAACTGGAATGGATGTTAGTTAGGGCCTATAACAGGCTACTCCTGGAATGGCTGTTAGTCAGGGTCTATAGCAGGCTACTACTGGAGTGGATGTTAGTCAGGGTCTATTGCAGGCTACTGCTGGAATGGATGTTAGTCAGGGTCTATTGCAGGCTACTGCTGGAATGGATGTTAGTTAGGGTCTATAGCAGGCTACTACTGGAATGGATGTTAGTTAGGGTCTATAGCAGGCTACTACTGGAATGGCTGTTAGTTAGGGTCTATTGCAGGCTACTACTGGAATGGCTGTTAGTTAGGGTCTATTGCAGGCTACTACTGGAATGGATGTTAGTCAGGGTCTATAACAGGCTACTGCTGGAATGGCTGTTAGTTAGGGTCTATAATAGGCTACTGCTGGAATGGCTGTTGGTTAGGGTCTATAGCAGGCTACTACTGGAATGGCTGTTAGTTAGGGTCTATAGCAGGCTACTGCTGGAATGGATGTTAGTTAGGGTCTATAACAGGCTACTCCTGGAATGGCTGTTAGTTAGGGTCTATAGCAGGCTACTACTGGAATGGCTGTTAGTTAGGGGCTATAACAGGCTGCTACTGGAATGGCTGTTAGTTAGGGCCTATAGCAGGCTACTACTGGAATGGATGTTAGTTAGGGTCTATAACAGGCTACTGCTGGAATGGATGTTAGTTAGGGTCTATAGCAGGCTACTACTGGAATGGATGTTAGTTAGGGTCTATAGCAGGCTACTACTGGAATGGATGTTAGTTAGGGTCTATAACAGGCTACTGCTGGAATGGCTGTTAGTTAGGGTCTATAGCAGGCTACTGCTGGAATGGCTGTTAGTTAGGGTCTATTGCAGGTTTCTACTGGAATGGCTGTTAGTTAGGGTCTATTGCAGGCTACTACTGGAATGGATGTTAGTTAGGGCCTATAACAGGCTACTACTGGAATGGCTGTTAGTTAGGGTCTATTGCAGGCTACTACTGGAATGGCTGTTAGTTAGGGTCTATAACAGGCTACTACTGGAATGGCTGTTAGTTAGGGTCTATTGCAGGCTACTACTGGAATGGATGTTAGTTAGGGTCTATAGCAGGCTACTACTGGAATGGATGTTAGTTAGGGTCTATAACAGGCTACTACTGGAATGGATGTTAGTCAGGGTCTATAACAGGCTACTGCTGGAATGGCTGTTAGTTAGGGTCTATAACAGGCTACTACTGGAATGGATGTTAGTTAGGGTCTATAACAGGCTACTACTGGAATGGATGTTAGTTAGGGTCTATAACAGGCTACTACTGGAATGGATGTTAGATAGGGTCTATAACAGGCTACTACTGGAATGGATGTTAGTTAGGGCCTATAGCAGGCTACTACTGGAATGGATGTTAGATAGGGTCTATAACAGGCTACTCCTGGAATGGCTGTTAGTTAGGGCCAATAGCAGGCTACTCCTTGAATGGCTGTTAGTTAGGGTCTATAACAGGCTACTACTGGAATGGATGTTAGTTAGGGTCTATAGCAGGCTACTACTGGAATGGATGTTAGTTAGGGTCTATTGCAGGCTACTACTGGAATGGCTGTTAGTTAGGGTCTATTGCAGGCTACTACTGGAATGGATGTTAGTCAGGGTCTATAACAGGCTACTGCTGGAATGGCTGTTAGTTAGGGTCTATAACAGGCTACTGCTGGAATGGCTGTTGGTTAGGGTCTATAGCAGGCTACTACTGGAATGGCTGTTAGTTAGGGTCTATAGCAGGCTACTGCTCGAATGGATGTTAGTTAGGGTCTATAACAGGCTACTACTGGAATGGATGTTAGTTAGGGTCTATAGCAGGCTACTACTGGAATGGCTTTTAGTTAGGGGCTATAACAGGCTACTACTGGAATGGCTGTTAGTTAGGGCCTATAGCAGGCTACTACTGGAATGGATGTTAGTTAGGGTCTATAACAGGCTACTGCTGGAATGGATGTTAGTTAGGGTCTATAGCAGGCTACTACTGGAATGGATGTTAGTTAGGGTCTATAGCAGGCTACTACTGGAATGGATGTTAGTTAGGGTCTATAACAGGCTACTGCTGGAATGGCTGTTAGTTAGGGTCTATTGCAGGTTTCTACTGGAATGGCTGTTAGTTAGGGTCTATTGCAGGCTACTACTGGAATGGATGTTAGTTAGGGCCTATAACAGGCTACTACTGGAATGGCTGTTAGTTAGGGTCTATTGCAGGCTACTACTGGAATGGCTGTTAGTTAGGGTCTATAACAGGCTACTACTGGAATGGCTGTTAGTTAGGGTCTATTGCAGGCTACTACTGGAATGGATGTTAGTTAGGGTCTATAGCAGGCTACTACTGGAATGGATGTTAGTTAGGGTCTATAACAGGCTACTACTGGAATGGATGTTAGTCAGGGTCTATAACAGGCTACTGCTGGAATGGCTGTTAGTTAGGGTCTATAACAGGCTACTACTGGAATGGATGTTAGTTAGGGTCTATAACAGGCTACTACTGGAATGGATGTTAGTTAGGGTCTATAACAGGCTACTACTGGAATGGATGTTAGATAGGGTCTATAACAGGCTACTACTGGAATGGATGTTAGTTAGGGCCTATAGCAGGCTACTACTGGAATGGATGTTAGATAGGGTCTATAACAGGCTACTCCTGGAATGGCTGTTAGTTAGGGCCAATAGCAGGCTACTCCTTGAATGGCTGTTAGTTAGGGTCTATAACAGGCTACTACTGGAATGGATGTTAGTTAGGGTCTATAACAGGCTACTCCTGGAATGGCTGTTAGTTAGGGCCAATAGCAGGCTACTCCTGGAATGGCTGTTAGTTAGGGTCTATAGCAGGCTACTACTGGAGTGGATGTTAGTTAGGGTCTATAGCAGGCTACTACTGGAATGGATGTTAGTTAGGGTCTATAACAGGCTACTACTGGAATGGCTGTTAGTTAGGGTCTATAGCAGGCTACTACTGGAATGGATGTTAGTTAGGGTCTATAACTGGCTACTACTGGAATGGCTGTTAGTTAGGGTCCATTGCAGGCTACTGTGGAATGGCTGTTAGTTAGGGCCTACAGCAGGCTACTACTGGAATGGATGTTAGATAGGGTCTATAACAGGCTACTACTGGAATGGATGTTAGTTAGGGCCTATAGCAGGCTACTATTGGAATGGATGTTAGATAGGGTCTATAACAGGCTACTCCTGGAATGGCTGTTAGTTAGGGCCAATAGCAGGCTACTCCTGGAATGGCTGTTAGTTAGGGTCTATAACAGGCTACTACTGGAATGGATGTTAGTTAGGGTCTATAACAGGCTACTCCTGGAATGGCTGTTAGTTAGGGCCAATAGCAGGCTACTCCTGGAATGGCTGTTAGTTAGGGTCTATAGCAGGCTACTACTGGAGTGGATGTTAGTTAGGGTCTATAGCAGGCTACTACTGGAATGGATGTTAGTTAGGGTCTATAACAGGCTACTACTGGAATGGCTGTTAGTTAGGGTCTATAACAGGCTACTACTGGAATGGATGTTAGTTAGGGTCTATAACAGGCTACTACTGGAATGGCTGTTAGTTAGGGTCCATTGCAGGCTACTACTGGAATGGATGTTAGTTAGGGTCTATAACAGGCTACTACTGGAATGGCTGTTAGTTAGGGTCTATAGCAGGCTACTACTGGAATGGATGTTAGTTAGGGTCTATAGCAGGCTACTACTGGAATGGATGTTAGTTAGGGTCTATAGCAGGCTACTACTGGAATGGATGTTAGTTAGGGTCTATAACAGGCTACTACTGGAATGGCTGTTAGTTAGGGTCCATTGCAGGCTACTGTGGAATGGCTGTTAGTTAGGGCCTACAGCAGGCTACTACTGGAATGGATGTTAGTTAGGGTCTATAACAGGCTACTACTGGAATGGATGTTAGTCAGGGTCTATTGCAGGCTACTGTGGAATGGCTGTTAGTTAGGGCCTACAGCAGGCTACTACTGGAATGGATGTTAGTTAGGGTCTATAACAGGCTACTACTGGAATGGATGTTAGTTAGGGTCTATAGCAGGCTACTACTGGAATGGATGTTAGTTAGGGTCTATAACAGGCTACTACTGGAATGGATGTTAGTTAGGGTCTATAACAGGCTACTACTGGAATGGATGTTAGTTAGGGTCTATAGCAGGCTACTACTGGAATGGATGTTAGTTAGGGTCTATAACAGGCTACTACTGGAATGGATGTTAGTTAGGGTCTATAACAGGCTACTACTGGAATGGATGTTAGTTAGGGTCTATAACAGGCTACTACTGGAATGGCTGTTAGTTAGGGTCTATTGCAGGCTACTACTGGAATGGATGTTAGTTAGGGCCAATAGCAGGCTACTACTGTAATGGATGTTAGTTAGGACCTATAGCAGGCTACTACTGGAATGGATGTTAGTTAGGGCCTATAACAGGCTACTACTGGAATGGATGTTAGTTAGGGTCTATAGCAGGCTACTACTGGAATGGATGTTAGTTAGGGCCTATAACAGGCTACTACTGGAATGGATGTTAGTTAGGGTCTATAGCAGGCTACTACTGGAATGAATGTTAGTTAGGGCCTATAACAGGCTACTACTGGAATGGATGTTAGTTAGGGTCTATAACAGGCTACTACTGGAATGGATGTTAGTTAGGGCCTATAACAGGCTACTCCTGGAATGGCTGTTAGTCAGGGTCTATAGCAGGCTACTACTGGAGTGGATGTTAGTCAGGGTCTATTGCAGGCACACTGCTGGAATGGATGTTAGTCAGGGTCTATTGCAGGCTACTGCTGGAATGGATGTTAGTTAGGGTCTATAACAGGCTACTACTGGAATGGATGTTAGTTAGGGTCTATAACAGGCTACTACTGGAATGGCTGTTAGTTAGGGTCTATAAGAGGCTACTACTGGAATGGATGTTAGTTAGGGTCTATAGCAGGCTACTACTGGAATGGATGTTAGTTAGGGTCTATAACAGGCTACTACTGGAATGGATGTTAGTTAGGGTCTATAACAGGCTACAACTGGAATGGATGTTAGTTAGGGCCTATAACAGGCTACTCCTGGAATGGCTGTTAGTCAGGGTCTATAGCAGGCTACTACTGGAGTGGATGTTAGTTAGGGTCTATTGCAGGCTACTGCTGGAATGGATGTTAGTCAGGGTCTATTGCAGGCTACTGCTGGAATGGATGTTAGTTAGGGTCTATAGCAGGCTACTACTGGAATGGATGTTAGTTAGGGTCTATAGCAGGCTACTACTGGAATGGCTGTTAGTTAGGGTCTATTGCAGGCTACTACTGGAATGGCTGTTAGTTAGGGTATATTGCAGGCTACTACTGGAATGGATGTTAGTCAGGGTCTATAACAGGCTACTGCTGGAATGGCTGTTAGTTAGGGTCTATAACAGGCTACTGCTGGAATGGCTGTTGGTTAGGGTCTATAGCAGGCTACTACTGGAATGGCTGTTAGTTAGGGTCTATAGCAGGCTACTGCTGGAATGGATGTTAGTTAGGGTCTATAACAGGCTACTCCTGGAATGGCTGTTAGTTAGGGTCTAAAAGTCAAAGTCAAAGTCAAAGTCACCATTATTAGTCAGTTGTACAACCGAATGCCTTCAACTGAAATGTGTCTTCCGCATTTAACCCAACCCCTCTGAATTAGAGAGGTGCGGGGGGCTGCCTTAATCGACATCCACGTCTTCGGCGCCTGGGAACAGTGGGTTAACTGCCTTGTTCAGGGGCAGAACGACAGATTTTCACCTTGTCAGCTCGGGGATTCGAACTTGCAACCCTCCGGTTACAAGTCCAACGCTCTAACCACAAGGCTACCTGCCGCCCCACCTATAGCAGGCTACTACTGGAATGGCTGTTAGTTAGGGGCTATAACAGGCTGCTACTGGAATGGCTGTTAGTTAGGGCCTATAGCAGGCTACTACTGGAATGGATGTTAGTTAGGGTCTATAACAGGCTACTGCTGGAATGGATGTTAGTTAGGGTCTATAGCAGGCTACTACTGGAATGGATGTTAGTTAGGGTCTATAGCAGGCTACTACTTGAATGGATGTTAGTTAGGGTCTATAACAGGCTACTGCTGGAATGGCTGTTAGTTAGGGTCTATAGCAGGCTACTGCTGGAATGGCTGTTAGTTAGGGTCTATTGCAGGTTTCTACTGGAATGGCTGTTAGTTAGGGTCTATTGCAGGCTACTACTGGAATGGATGTTAGTTAGGGCCTATAACAGGCTACTACTGGAATGGCTGTTAGTTAGGGTCTATTGCAGGCTACTACTGGAATGGCTGTTAGTTAGGGTCTATAACAGGCTACTACTGGAATGGCTGTTAGTTAGGGTCTATTGCAGGCTACTACTGGAATGGATGTTAGTTAGGGTCTATAGCAGGCTACTACTGGAATGGATGTTAGTTAGGGTCTATAACAGGCTACTACTGGAATGGATGTTAGTCAGGGTCTATAACAGGCTACTGCTGGAATGGCTGTTAGTTAGGGTCTATAACAGGCTACTACTGGAATGGATGTTAGTTAGGGTCTATAACAGGCTACTACTGGAATGGATGTTAGTTAGGGTCTATAACAGGCTACTACTGGAATGGATGTTAGATAGGGTCTATAACAGGCTACTACTGGAATGGATGTTAGTTAGGGCCTATAGCAGGCTACTACTGGAATGGATGTTAGATAGGGTCTATAACAGGCTACTCCTGGAATGGCTGTTAGTTAGGGCCAATAGCAGGCTACTCCTTGAATGGCTGTTAGTTAGGGTCTATAACAGGCTACTACTGGAATGGATGTTAGTTAGGGTCTATAGCAGGCTACTACTGGAATGGCTGTTAGTTAGGGTCTATTGCAGGCTACTACTGGAATGGCTGTTAGTTAGGGTCTATTGCAGGCTACTACTGGAATGGATGTTAGTCAGGGTCTATAACAGGCTACTGCTGGAATGGCTGTTAGTTAGGGTCTATAACAGGCTACTGCTGGAATGGCTGTTGGTTAGGGTCTATAGCAGGCTACTACTGGAATGGCTGTTAGTTAGGGTCTATAGCAGGCTACTGCTCGAATGGATGTTAGTTAGGGTCTATAACAGGCTACTACTGGAATGGATGTTAGTTAGGGTCTATAGCAGGCTACTACTGGAATGGCTTTTAGTTAGGGGCTATAACAGGCTACTACTGGAATGGCTGTTAGTTAGGCCTATAGCAGGCTACTACTGGAATGGATGTTAGTTAGGGTCTATAACAGGCTACTGCTGGAATGGATGTTAGTTAGGGTCTATAGCAGGCTACTACTGGAATGGATGTTAGTTAGGGTCTATAGCAGGCTACTACTGGAATGGATGTTAGTTAGGGTCTATAACAGGCTACTGCTGGAATGGCTGTTAGTTAGGGTCTATTGCAGGTTTCTACTGGAATGGCTGTTAGTTAGGGTCTATTGCAGGCTACTACTGGAATGGATGTTAGTTAGGGCCTATAACAGGCTACTACTGGAATGGCTGTTAGTTAGGGTCTATTGCAGGCTACTACTGGAATGGCTGTTAGTTAGGGTCTATAACAGGCTACTACTGGAATGGCTGTTAGTTAGGGTCTATTGCAGGCTACTACTGGAATGGATGTTAGTTAGGGTCTATAGCAGGCTACTACTGGAATGGATGTTAGTTAGGGTCTATAACAGGCTACTACTGGAATGGATGTTAGTCAGGGTCTATAACAGGCTACTGCTGGAATGGCTGTTAGTTAGGGTCTATAACAGGCTACTACTGGAATGGATGTTAGTTAGGGTCTATAACAGGCTACTACTGGAATGGATGTTAGTTAGGGTCTATAACAGGCTACTACTGGAATGGATGTTAGATAGGGTCTATAACAGGCTACTACTGGAATGGATGTTAGTTAGGGCCTATAGCAGGCTACTACTGGAATGGATGTTAGATAGGGTCCATTGCAGGCTACTGTGGAATGGCTGTTAGTTAGGGCCAATAGCAGGCTACTCCTTGAATGGCTGTTAGATAGGGTCTATAACAGGCTACTACTGGAATGGATGTTAGTTAGGGTCTATAGCAGGCTACTACTGGAATGGATGTTAGTTAGGGTCTATAACAGGCTACTACTGGAATGGATGTTAGTTAGGGTCTATAACAGGCTACTACTGGAATGGATGTTAGTTAGGGTCTATAACAGGCTACTACTGGAATGGATGTTATTTGGGGTCTATAGCAGGCTACTACTGGAATGGATGTTAGTTAGGGTCTATTGCAGGCTACTACTGGAATGGAT
This sequence comes from Brachymystax lenok tsinlingensis, assembly GCA_030435695.1. Classification (NCBI taxonomy): domain Eukaryota; kingdom Metazoa; phylum Chordata; class Actinopteri; order Salmoniformes; family Salmonidae; genus Brachymystax; species Brachymystax lenok. The sequence continues at coordinate 1,372,781 of JAGFMH010000026.1, read as the reverse complement.
GTTAGTTAGGGTCTATAACAGGCTACTACTGGAATGGATGTTAGTTAGGGTCTATAACAGGCTACTGCTGGAATGGCTGTTAGTTAGGGTCTATTGCAGGCTACTACTGGAATGGATGTTAGTTAGGGCCTATAGCAGGCTACTACTGGAATGGATGTTAGTTAGGGTCTATTGCAGGCTACTGCTGGAATGGATGTTAGTTAGGGTCTATAACAGGCTACTACTGGAATGGCTGTTAGTTAGGGTCTATAGCAGGCTACTACTGGAATGGCTGTTAGTTAGGGTCTATAGCAGGCTACTACTGGAATGGCTGTTAGTTAGGTTCTATAGCAGGCTACTGCTGGAATGGATGTTAGTTAGGGCCTATAGCAGGCTACTACTGGAATTGCTGTTAGTTAGGGTCTTTAGCAGGCTACTACTGGAATGGATGTTAGTTAGGGCCTATAACAGGCTACTACTGGAATGGATGTTAGTTAGGGTCTATTGCAAATCAAATCAAATCAAATCAAATCAAATTTTATTTGTCACATACACATGGTTAGCAGATGTTAATGCGAGTGTAGCGAAATGCTTGTGCTTCTAGTTCCGACCATGCAGTAGTATCTAACAAGTAATCTAACAAATTCACAACAACTACCTTATACACACAAGAGTAAAGGAATGAATACGAGTATGTACATATAAATATATGGATGAGCGATGGCTGACCGGCATAGGCAAGATGCAGTAGATGGTATGGAGTACAGTATATACACATATATATGAGATGAGTAATGTAGGTTATGTAAACATTATATAAATGGCATTGTTTAAAGTGGCTAGTGATACATTATTTCATCCAATTATAATTATTAAAGTGGCTAGAGATTTGGGTCGATGACCGAACGGCATAGGCAAGATACAGTAGATGGTTTAGAGTACAGTGTATACATTTGATATGAGTATGTCGGATACGTAAACATTATATACAAAATTGTTTAAAGTGGCTAGTGATACATTTGTTACATCCAATTCCTATGTATAAAGTGGCTAGGCTACTACTGGAATGGCTGTTAGTCAGGGTCTATAACAGGCTACTACTGGAATGGATGTTAGTTAGGGTCTATAGCAGGCTACTACTGGAATGGCTGTTAGTTAGGGTCTATAGCAGGCTACTACTGGAATGGCTGTTAGTTAGGGTCTATAGCAGGCTACTCCTGGAATGGCTGTTAGTTAGGGCCTATAGCAGGCTACTACTGGAATGGATGTTAGTCAGGGTCTATTGCAGGCTACTACTGGAATGGATGTTAGTCAGGGTCTATTGCAGGCTACTACTGGAATGGATGTTAGTTAGGGTCTATAACAGGCTACTACTGGAATGGATGTTAGTCAGGGTCTATAACAGGCTACTGCTGGAATGGATGTTAGTCAGGGTCTATAGCAGGCTACTACTGGAATGGATGTTAGTTAGGGTCTATAACAGGCTACTACTGGAATGGATGTTAGTCAGGGTCTATAACAGGCTACTACTGGAATGGATGTTAGTTAGGGTCTATAACAGGCTACTACTGGAATGGATGTTAGTCAGGGTCTATAACAGGCTACTACTGGAATGGCTGTTAGTTAGGGTCTATAACAGGCTACTACTGGAATGGATGTTAGTTAGGGTCTATAGCAGGCTACTACTGGAATGGCTGTTAGTTAGGGTCTATAGCAGGCTACTACTGGAATGGCTGTTAGTTAGGGTCTATAGCAGGCTACTCCTGGAATGGCTGTTAGTTAGGGCCTATAGCAGGCTACTACTGGAATGGATGTTAGTCAGGGTCTATTGCAGGCTACTACTGGAATGGATGTTAGTCAGGGTCTATTGCAGGCTACTACTGGAATGGATGTTAGTTAGGGTCTATAACAGGCTACTACTGGAATGGATGTTAGTCAGGGTCTATAACAGGCTACTGCTGGAATGGATGTTAGTCAGGGTCTATAGCAGGCTACTACTGGAATGGATGTTAGTTAGGGTCTATAACAGGCTACTACTGGAATGGATGTTAGTCAGGGTCTATAACAGGCTACTACTGGAATGGATGTTAGTTAGGGTCTATAACAGGCTACTACTGGAATGGATGTTAGTCAGGGTCTATAACAGGCTACTACTGGAATGGCTGTTAGTTAGGGTCTATAACAGGCTACTACTGGAATGGATGTTAGTTAGGGTCTATAACAGGCTACTACTGGAATGGATGTTAGTCAGGGTCTATAACAGGCTACTCCTGGAATGGATGTTAGTTAGGGTCTATAACAGGCTACTACTGGAATGGATGTTAGTCAGGGTCTATAACAGGCTACTACTGGAATGGATGTTAGTCAGGGTCTATAACAGGCTACTACTGGAATGGATGTTAGTCAGGGTCTATAACAGGCTACTACTGGAATGGATGTTAGTTAGGGTCTATAACAGGCTACTACTGGAATGGATGTTAGTCAGGGTCTATAACAGGCTACTACTGGAATGGATGTTAGTTAGGGTCTATAACAGGCTACTACTGGAATGGATGTTAGTCAGGGTCTATAACAGGCTACTACTGGAATGGATGTTAGTTAGGGTCTATAACAGGCTACTACTGGAATGGATGTTAGTCAGGGTCTATAACAGGCTACTACTGGAATGGATGTTAGTCAGGGTCTATAACAGGCTACTCCTGGAATGGATGTTAGTCAGGGTCTATAACAGGCTACTACTGGAATGGATGTTAGTCAGGGTCTATAACAGGCTACTACTGGAATGGCTGTTAGTTAGGGTCTATAACAGGCTACTACTGGAATGGATGTTAGTTAGGGTCTATAACAGGCTACTACTGGAATGGATGTTAGTCAGGGTCTATAACAGGCTACTCCTGGAATGGATGTTAGTTAGGGTCTATAACAGGCTACTACTGGAATGGATGTTAGTCAGGGTCTATAACAGGCTACTACTGGAATGGATGTTAGTCAGGGTCTATAACAGGCTACTACTGGAATGGATGTTAGTCAGGGTCTATAACAGGCTACTACTGGAATGGATGTTAGTTAGGGTCTATAACAGGCTACTACTGGAATGGATGTTAGTCAGGGTCTATAACAGGCTACTACTGGAATGGATGTTAGTTAGGGTCTATAACAGGCTACTACTGGAATGGATGTTAGTCAGGGTCTATAACAGGCTACTACTGGAATGGATGTTAGTCAGGGTCTATAACAGGCTACTACTGGAATGGCTGTTAGTTAGGGTCTATAACAGGCTACTACTGGAATGTCTGTTAGTCAGGGTCTATAACAGGCTACTACTGGAATGGCTGTTAGTTAGGGTCTATAACAGGCTACTACTGGAATGGATGTTAGTCAGGGTCTATAACAGGCTACTACTGGAATGGATGTTAGTCAGGGTCTATAACAGGCTACTACTGGAATGTCTATTTTCCTGAAAATCTATACATTTCCTTACCGAGAAAAATTCAAACCATTCAAACTGGAAGTACTATTTAAATGCATTTAACTCCAGCAAACACATAATTATTCCACTGTAAATGGAGAAATAAATCTATACACACAAATCTATTGATGTCTTACACACAAATCTATTGATGTCGTATTTTTGCAATTTTTTCAACTGAATGCTTTCTTAATATCACCGCACTATGTCGATTTAGTTTTAACAGGCCTAGAAAACACTTTTGGCCGACTGGTACAATATTATGAGGTAATTACAGTCGTGGAAATGCCATCTGTTTAAGCCTGTCTTTGACTGATAGATCCGGCTCGGTCCTTTTCTCTCCTCTGCCACGGAATCTGGGAAGGGTGTGGTTGTTTCTACTTTGCTTATTGATTTATTGTCAGAGGGAAACTATCTTATTCTCTGCTAATCAATCAAAATCTGAATCAGAATCATCCACAATTGCCCGTGAATGTAAACCCACTGTGAATTTCTGTGCCATTCTAAGGTAGGTTATATTTTACATATTAGCAAACATTTACTTAATGCGTTCGTTAGCACTCTTTAGCATTCGTTAGCATTCTTTGGTATTTAACAGGTGACATCAATAAGGGATCATATCTTTCACCTGGATTCAGCTGGTCAGTCTACGTCATAGAAAAAGCAGGTGTTCTTAATGTTTTGCATAGTCAGTCTATTTATAATAAAATAATATATATATATATATATTTATATATAATAATATATACAGTGTCTTCAGAAAGGTATTTTTCCACATTTTGTTGTGTTTTACAGCCTGAACTTAAAATGGATTCATTTGAGATTCTTTTGTCACTGGCCTAAACACAATACCCAATAACATCTAAGTGGAATGATGTTTTTAGACATTTTTTACAAATTAATTTAAAATGAAAAGCTGAAACATCTTGCGTCAATAAGAATTCAACCCCTTTGTTTTGGCGAGTCTAAATAAGTTCAGGAGGAAAAATGTCCTCACTCTGTGTGCAATAACAGTGTTTAACATAATGTTTTTTTATGACTACCTCACCTCTGTACCCAACACATACAATTATCTGGTCCCTCAGTCCAGCACTGAATTTCAAACACAGATTCAAACACAAAGACCAGGGAGGTTTTCCAATGCCTCGCAAAGAAGGGCACCTATTGGTAGATGGGTCAAAATAAAAAAAAGTCTGCCATTGAATAATCCATTGAGCATGGTGAAGTTATTCATTACACTTTGGATGGTGTATCAATACACCCAGTCACTACAAAGATACAGGAGTCCTTCCTAACTCAGTTGGATGGTGTATCAATACACCCAGTCACTACAAAGATACAGGCGTCCTTCCTAACTCAGTTGGATGGTGTATCAATACACCCAGTCACTACAAAGATACAGGCGTCCTGCCTAACTCAGTTGGATGGTGTATCAATACACCCAGTCACTACAAAGATACAGGCGTCCTTCCTAACTCAGTTGGATGGTGTATCAATACACCCAGTCACTACAAAGATACAGGCGTCCTTCCTAACTCAGTTGGATGGTGTATCAATACACCCAGTCACTACAAAGATACAGGAGTCCTTCCTAACTCAGTTGGATGGTGTATCAATACACCCAGTCACTACAAAGATACAGGAGTCCTTCCTAACTCAGTTGGATGGTGTATCAATACACCCAGTCACTACAAAGATACAGGAGTCCTTCCTAACTCAGTTGGATGGTGTATCAATACACCCAGTCACTACAAAGATACAGGAGTCCTTCCTAACTCAGTTGGATGGTGTATCAATACACCCAGTCACTACAAAGATACAGGCGTCCTTCCTAACTCAGTTGGATGGTGTATCAATACACCCAGTCACTACAAAGATACAGGAGTCCTTCCTAACTCAGTTGGATGGTGTATCAATACACCCAGTCACTACAAAGATACAGGCGTCCTTCCTAACTCAGTTGGATGGTGTATCAATACACCCAGTCACTACAAAGATACAGGCGTCCTTCCTAACTCAGTTGGATGGTGTATCAATACACCCAGTCACTACAAAGATACAGGAGTCCTTCCTAACTCAGTTGGATGGTGTATCAATACACCCAGTCACTACAAAGATACAGGAGTCCTTCCTAACTCAGTTGGATGGTGTATCAATACACCCAGTCACTACAAAGATACAGGAGTCCTTCCTAACTCAGTTGGATGGTGTATCAATACACCCAGTCACTACAAAGATACAGGAGTCCTTCCTAACTCAGTTGGATGGTGTATCAATACACCCAGTCACTACAAAGATACAGGCGTCCTTCCTAACTCAGTTGGATGGTGTATCAATACACCCAGTCACTACAAAGATACAGGCGTCCTTCCTAACTCAGTTGGATGGTGTATCAATACACCCAGTCACTACAAAGATACAGGAGTCCTTCCTAACTCAGTTGGATGGTGCATCAATACACCCAGTCACTACAAAGATACAGGAGTCCTTCCTAACTCAGTTGGATGGTGTATCAATACACCCAGTCACTACAAAGATACAGGCGTCCTTCCTAACTCAGTTGGATGGTGTATCAATACACCCAGTCACTACAAAGATACAGGAGTCCTTCCTAACTCAGTTGGATGGTGCATCAATACACCCAGTCACTACAAAGATACAGGCGTCCTGCCTAACTCAGTTGTATGGTGTATCAATGCACCCAGTCACTACAAAGATACAGGCGTCCTTCCTAACTCAGTTGGATGGTGTATCAATACACCCAGTCACTACAAAGATACAGGCGTCCTGCCTAACTCAGTTGCCGGAGAAGAAGGAAACCTCTCAGGGATTTCATCACGAGGCCAATGGTGACTTTAAAACAGTTACAGAGTTTTAATGGCTGTGATAGGAGAAAACTGAGGATGGATCAACAACAATGTAGTTACTCCACAATAATAACCTAAATGACAGAGTGAAAAGAAGGAAGCCTGTACAGAATACACATATTCCAGAACATGCATCCTGTTTGCAACAAGGCACTAAAGTAGAACTGCAGAAAATGTCCCAAAGCAATTCCCTTTTTGTCCTGAATACAAGCTGTTATGTTTGGAGTAAATCCAATATAGCACATTACTGAGTATGTTTTAGCATAATGGTGACTGCGTCATGTTATGGGAATTGGGGCGACAGGTAGCCTAGTGGTTAGAGCGTTGGACTTGTAACCGGAGGTAAAAATCTGTTGTTCTGCCCCTGAACAAGGCAGTTAACCCACTGTTCCCCGGGCGCTGAAGACGTGGATGTCGATTAAGGCAGCCCCCCCCAGCACCTCTCTGATTCAGAGGGGTTGGGTTAAATGCGGAAGACACATTTCAGTTTAAGGCATTGGGTTGTACAACTGACTAATAATGGTGACTTTGACTTTGATGCTTGTGTTCGTTAAGGACTGGGGAGTTTTTCAGGATAAAAAATAAATGGAATGGAGCTAATCACAGGCAAAATCCTAGCGGAAACCCTGCTTCAGTCTGCTTCACACCAGACACTGGGAGATCAATTCACCTTCCAGCAGGACAATAACATATGACACAATGCCAAATCTACACTGTAGTTGCTTACCAAGTAGACAATGAATGTTCCTGAGTGGCCGAGTTACAGTTTTGACTTGAATCTACTTGAAAAAGACTTGAAAATGGCCGTCTAGCCATGCTCCCCAACGCCTTGACAGAGCTTGAATCATTCTTTTAAATTATAATGGGCAAATATTGCACAATAAAGGTGTGCAAAGCTCTTACGAGACTTACCCAAGAAGACTGCCACAGGTGTTTCTAACATGTGTTGACTCAGGGGGGTGAATACCTTTCTAATCAAGGTATATTCGTGGTTTTATTTCTCATTGATCTTGAGAAATATAAAATTAAAATAAGAATTTTGTGTAGATCGTTGAAAAAAAAGGACGATGAAATCCATCGTCATCCCACTTTGTAACACAGTAAGATGTGAGACATTTTGTTTGTTGCTTCAAATAGGCTGAATTCATTAGACAGGATTTTCAGCAGGTCGCTTTCGCACTCGGCCTCGTTGTAAGTAAATACGGTAGGCTACAACACTGCACCAGGGGCGGCAGGGTAGCCTAGTGGTTAGAGCGTTGGGTCAGTAACCGAAAGGTTTCTGGATCGAATCCCTGAGCTGACAAGGTACAAATCTGTTGTTCTGCCCCATGAACAAGGCAGTTAACCCACTGTTCCAAGGCCGTCATTGTAAAAGAGATTTGTTACTTGCCTGGTTAAATAAAAAACACACAAACTCCCTGTGAGTGTTGATCATGCAGATAGCAGAGCAGAGAAGGCTGTATGAAGACACATTCAGACATGTTGATTATTGATCATGCAGAGCAGAGAAGGCTGTATGAAGACACATTCAGACATCACATAACAGTTTCATTTCACACCATGCTGTTCAGATCAATAATGTTTTATAAAATACCGGTTTCTCTCAATGATTTATTCTGGGAAAAGGGTGTGGGTTCTGGCCCACAGTTATATGACGATCCAGGAACTCTATGTGATCTGACATGTCTCTCAGTCCCAGTCTCCTATACAGCCCATGTAATGGACATGGAACATGTGATCTGGCATGTCTCTGATCTCAGTCCCAGTCTCCTATACAGCCCATGTAATGGACATGGAACATGTGATCTGGCATGTCTCTGATCTCAGTCCCAGTCTCCTATACAGCCCATGTAATTACACATATGGACATGGAACATGTGATCTGGCATGTCTCTCAGTTCCAGTCTCCTATACAGCCCATGTAATGGACATGTAACATGTGATCTGACATGTCTCTCAGTCCCAGTCTCCTATACAGCCCATGTAATGGACATGGAACATGTGATCTGACATGTCTCTCAGTGCCAGTCTCCTATACAGCCCATGTAATGGACATGTAACATGTGATCTGACATGTCTCTGATCTCAGTGCCAGTCTCCTATACAGCCCATGTAATGGACATGTAACATGTGATCTGGCATGTCTCTGATCTCAGTCCCAGTCTCCTATACAGCCCATGTAATTACACATATGGACATGGAACATATGATCTGACATGTCTCTCAGTTCCAGTCTCCTATACAGCCCATGTAATGGACATGGAACATGTGATCTGACATGTCTCTCAGTGCCAGTCTCCTATACAGCCCATGTAATGGACATGTAACATGTGATCTGACATGTCTCTGATCTCAGTGCCAGTCTCCTATACAGCCCATGTAATGGACATGTAACATGTGATCTGGCATGTCTCTGATCTCAGTCCCAGTCTCCTATACAGCCCATGTAATTACACATATGGACATGGAACATATGATCTGACATGTCTCTCAGTTCCAGTCTCCTATACAGCCCATGTAATGGACATGGAACATGTGATCTGGCATGTCTCTCAGTCCCAGTCTCCTATACAGCCCATGTAATGGACATGGAACATGTGATCTCATGATGGTTAGTGATAAAGAGAGATCATCTGTTCAACGTTGATGACTGTGGGGCTCTAATTACATGGAGCAGCATCATTAAATATTAAGGCTCACTCTTGACCTCTGAGTGGAGTGTGTCGGTTAAGAAGAGGAGGAGGAGGAGGGGGAAGGGGTGGAGGAAGAGGAGCGGAGGAGGGGGAGGGGGAGGAGGAGGGAGGGGGAGGAGGGGGTGGAGGAGGAAGAGAGGAGGAGTGGAGGGGGAGGAGGGGAGGAGGAGGAGGAGAGGATGAGGGAGGGGGGAGGAGGGGTGGAGGAGGAGTAGGAGGAAGAGGAGTGGAGGAGGGGGAGGAGGGGGAGGAGAGTGGGAGGGGAGGAGGAGGACAGGAGAAGGGGAGGAAGAGGAGGAGAGGTAGGAGGAGGAGGGGTAGGAGGAAGAGGAGGGGTGGGAGGAGGAGGAGGGGTAGGAGGAAGAGGAGGGGTGGGAGGAGGAGGGAAAGAGAAGGAGGAGGAGTAAGGGGTAGCCTGCTCTCTCTCTGGCAGTAGTTGTGTCCACCAAGGAATAAGGCGTTTTATATCAGTGCAGATTATCCGATCCAATATAGTTATCCAGCCTTGCTGCTTAACAGGCCTCAACATTCAGCCTTAATTGACTCTGTGGAGCCTCAACATCACAGTTTCTAACCAGATTCAAAACAGCTCCTCCTTTCATTCCCATCTGCTCTGATTATCATAGAGCCAGTGAATTTAAAATGGCAATCATAGAGTTGTTAAATATTGATGTCTGCTCTGGTCCTTAAGGAAGAGAGTGGAGAGACAGGAACCTCCCAGCCCTCTCCGTTCTGGTCCTTAAGGAAGAGAGTGGAGAGACAGGATCCTCCCAGCCCTCTCCGCTCTGGTCCTTAAGGAAGAGAGTGGAGAGACAGGAACCTCCCAGCCCTCTCCGCTCTGGTCCTTAAGGAAGAGAGTGGAGAGACAGGAACCTCCCAGCCCTCTGCGCTCTGGTCCTTAAGGAAGAGAGTGGAGAGACAGGAACCTCCCAGCCCTCTGCGCTCTGGTCCTTAAGGAAGAGAGTGGAGAGACAGGAACCTCCCAGCCCTCTCCGCTCTGGTCCTTAAGGAAGAGAGTGGAGAGACAGGAACCTCCCAGCCATTTCTGCTCTGACATCTGTTCCAGACCTGATTGGCTCAGTTCAGAGAGCCTTCAGGTATCTGCTAACCCCACACCACATCAGCTCTTCCTAGTTGTTTCATATATTGTCACAATGCAGACAGATAATGTATGTAGAACAGGATCTGGTTCCAACCGGCTTTAAGAAAGAGAGCAGCTGTGACTGATTTGGTATGATAATAGAAATGTACACATTGGCTCAGTGGAGCCTGTGTGTCAGAATGGCTCTGTGGTGTTACAGGTACAGCCTGACTGACACCACTCTTCAGTAGATGAGATGAGTCTCCAACTCTGTGATGTTACAGGTACAGCCTGACTGACACCCCTCTTCAGTAGATGAGATGAGTCTCCAACTCTGTGGTGTTACAGGTACAGCCTGACTGACACCACTCTTCAGTAGATGAGATGAGTCTCCAACTCTGTGGTGTTACAGGTACAGCCTGACTGACACCACTCTTCAGACAACATGAAAATACTCAGTATATCAGTGGAAGCCTGTTCACTGTTTGGTACACGCTTAGAAAAAAAGTGCTATCTAGAACCTTAAAGGGTTCTGTTCGGCTGTCCCCACAGGGGACCGTTTTGATGAACCGCTTTTGGTTCCAGGTAGAACCCTTTCTACACAGGGTTCTACATGGAATCAAAAAGGGTTCTATCTGGAACCAAAAAGGGTTCTGCTATGGCGACAGCTGAAGAACCCCTTTGGAACCCTTTTTTCTAAGAGTTTATAACTCATTATATAGATCTTTGTAAGACACATTTCCTGAAAAAGACACGATAAATACATTAGTTATTAGTTATTATTATTAATAATAATATTATTATTAATATTATTATTTATTATTATTATTATTATTATTATTGTTATTATTTATTATTATTATTATTTATTATTATTATTATTTTTATTGTTTATTGTTATTATCTGTAGGAACCGTTTCTGATGAGAACTAGGACCACATTGACATCTTCCAAGGTCCACCTTTATTTGGCCATGTTTGTGTGATATTGTCCGTGTGAGAGAATACACCTGGTTGGAGGAACCCCCCTCAGTAGAAGTCAAAGTGCTATAGATGTCAGCGGTGATAATAACATCTCAGTATTTTGGGAGCAGCTCTACTCCCAACTTAGCCTTTTGGCAGGGGGGTTTTATCAAGATGAAACAAGCTTGTGACTTTTCAATTCCAGATATCATTTGTTTCTATATTACATCTGTGGATTGAGCATGCGATGGAATTGTTCCCGGGAGGTGTGGTGGTCTGCAGTGCGACGGGGGAGGGATGTCTTGTAATAGGTTATCACCAGACATATCTTTGCACAATAGAAAGTCAACACATGTACATCTGTGGCCCAGTGTCACAGCCTTAAACATACATCAGAAATGCATTACATCCTCTGATTGCTATTCTTTTCAAACAGTGGGTCAAACCCACAGTTATTTTTTGTTCAGCGGCGTTTTGATTAATTTAAATTACTGGCGGTCTCTCTTGACATTGAAAGCTTTCAGAGAAACGGCAACAACATATCATTTGTTGTGTGTGTGTGTGTGTGTGTGTGTGTGTGTATTAGTATTAGTATTTTCTGTGCAGGTGTATGAGACATCATACAGAAGCAATCCTGCATGTAATTTACGGTATCTACTCAACACAGCAGCCCTGAACCATGTTCCCAGCGCACCCCTGTCTTCTCACAGGAAATATAGTTGACACAAAGTAAATCCCTTGTTGTATTGTGTTTCAACAACTGTCCCTGTTGGATCCACACGTTGTTGACCCTTCCACCTTCCACTTGATAATTTCTATCAGTTTTAAGTATTTTTATTGATTTTTCCCAACCAGTTGATGCTGCTTTTTATCAGGATAAACTAAATAATTCCATGTTTTCAGTAGAAAAGGACACTAGATAAAGCATGGTATATACGACTTGAGGAATTCCCTTTATGTTGATCCAGTCCACTAAAACTGTACATAGATCCTTAGGTTGACCCAGTCCACTATAACAGTACATAGACCTTTAGGTTGATCCAGTCCACTATAACAGTATATAGACCTTTAGGTTGACCCAGTCCACTATAACAGTACATAGACCTTTAGGTTGACCCAGTCCACTATAACAGTACATAGACCTTTAGGTTGACCAGGCCACTATAACAGTATATAGACCTTTAGGTTGACCCAGTCCACTATAACAGTACATAGACCTTTAGGTTGACCAGGCCACTATAACAGTACATAGACCTTTAGGTTGACCCAGTCCACTATAACAGTACATAGACCTTTAGGTTGACCAGGCCACTATAACAGTACATAGACCTTTAGGTTGACCAGGCCACTATAACAGTACATAGACCTTTAGGTTGACCCAGTCCACTATAACAGTACATAGACCTTTAGGTTGACCAGGCCACTATAACAGTACATAGACCTTTAGGTTGACCCAGTCCACTATAACAATACATAGACCTTTAGGTTGACCCAGTCCACTATAACAGTATATAGACCTTTAGGTTGACCCAGTCCACTATAACAGTACATCGACCTTTAGGTTGACCCAGTCCACTATAACAGTACATAGACCTTTAGGTTGACCCAGTCCACTATAACAGTATATAGACCTTTAGGTTGACCCAGTCTACTATAACAGTACATAGACCTTTAGGTTGACCCAGTCCACTATAACAGTACATAGACCTTTAGGTTGATCCAGTCCACTATAACAGTACATAGACCTTTAGGTTGATCCAGTCCACTATAACAGTACATAGACCTTTAGGTTGACCCAGTCCACTATAACAGTACATAGACCTTTAGGTTGATCCAGTCCACTATAACAGTACATAGACCTTTAGGTTGACCCAGTCCACTATAACAGTACATAGACCTTTAGGTTGACCCCGTCTACTATAACAGTACATAGACCTTTAGGTTGACCCAGTCCACCTAAACAGTACATAGACCTTTAGGTTGACCCAGTCCACTATAACAGTACATAGACCTTTAGGTTGACCCAGTCTACTATAACAGTACATAGACCTTTAGGTTGACCCAGTCCTCCTAAACAGTACATAGACCTTTAGGTTGACCCAGTCCACTATAACAGTACATAGACCTTTAGGTTGACCCAGTCCACTATAACAGTACATAGACCTTTAGGTTGATCCAGTCCACTATAACAGTACATAGACCTTTAGGTTGACCCAGTCCACTATAACAGTACATAGACCTTTAGGTCGACCCAGTCCACTATAACAGTACATAGACCTTTAGGTTGACCAGTCTTCTTTAAACACAGAGCCTCTACACCAGACCAGGCTCCTTTAAACACAGAGGCTCTACACCAGACCATCTCCTTTAAACACAGAGACTCTACAACAGACCAGCCTCCTTTAAACACAGAGCCTCTACACCAGACCATCTCCTTTAAACACAGAGCCTCTACACCAGACCAGTCTCCTTTAAACACAGAGCCTCTACACCAGACCCTCTCCTTTAAACACAGAGCCTCTACACCAGACCCTCTCCTTTAAACACAGAGCCTCTACACCAGACCAGTCTCCATGTTACTGTCTATAAATCACCTCTATAACATGTTACTGTCTATACATCACCTCTATAACATGTTACTGTCTATACATCACCTCTATAACATGTTACTGTCTATACATCACCTCTATAACATGTTACTGTCTATAAATCACCTCTATAACATGTTACTGTCTATAAATCACCTCTATATCATGTTACTGTCTATAAGTCACCTCTACAACATGTTACTGTCTATAAATCACCTCTATAACATGTTACTGTCTATACATCACCTCTATAACATGTTACTGTCTATACATCACCTCTACAACATGTTACTGTCTATACATCACCTCTATAACATGTTACTGTCTATAAATCACCTCTATAACATGTTACTGTCTATAAATCACCTCTATATCATGTTACTGTCTATACATCACCTCTATAACATGTTACTGTCTATACATCACCTCTATATCATGTTACTGTCTATACATCACCTCTATAACATGTTACTGTCTATACATCCCCTCTATAACATGTTACTGTCTATACATCACCTCTATATCATGTTACTGTCTATAAATCACCTCTATATCATGTTACTGTCTATACATCACCTCTATATCATGTTACTGTCTATACATCACCTCTATATCATGTTACTGTCTATACATCACCTCTATATCATGTTACTGTCTATACATCACCTCTATAAAATGTTACTGTCTATACATCACCTCTATATCATGTTACTGTCTATAAATCACCTCTACAACATGTTACTGTCTATACATCACCTCTATAACATGTTACTGTCTATAAATCACCTCTATATCATGTTACTGTCTATAAATCACCTCTATAACATGTTACTGTCTATACATCACCTCTATAACATGTTACTGTCTATACATCACCTCTATATCATGTTACTGTCTATAAATCACCTCTACAACATGTTACTGTCTATACATCACCTCTATAACATGTTACTGTCTATAAATCACCTCTATATCATGTTACTGTCTATACATCACCTCTATAACATGTTACTGTCTATAAATCACCTCTATAACATGTTACTGTCTATACATCACCTCTATATCATGTTACTGTCTATACATCACCTCTATAACATGTTACTGTCTATACATCACCTCTATATCATGTTACTGTCTATACATCACCTCTATAACATGTTACTGTCTATACATCACCTCTATAACATGTTACTGTCTATAAATCACCTCTATAACATGTTACTGTCTATACATCACCTCTATATCATGTTACTGTCTATAAATCACCTCTACAACATGTTACTGTGTATAAATCCGACCCGGCAACATCTCAGTGCTCCATCAGGCCCGGCTGACAGGCCCTGCAGATTATTATGTTTCAGGACCTTTTTTGTTGTTGTCGGTATCCACTCCTTAGTGTATTTGTGCTTTCTACATCAGACAGTCTTTTCCCTGATTGTGTATTGACAACAAATCAACACACGTAATGAATGGATATGTTAGCCAGTTGAACTAGACAAGCTAGTTGTACGGCTGGGCTCGCTGGTGTGTACATGTGTTTCAGTGTGAATGTCAGAGGAGCTGCCATTGATCCGGCGAAGACAAGCTGAAGACAGTCATTCTGCTAGTAGCCAGTACTTAGTTCAGTTAAGGCAGTCGCAATGAGGAGGGTTAGAATGAAGCCGTAGTAGCCAGTGGTGGAACGAATTCCCAATTGTCATACTTGAGTAAAAGTAAAGATGCCTTAACTCAAGTAAAAGTGAAAGTCACCAATTAAAATACTTCTTGAGTAAAAGTCAAAATGAAGTTGGTTTTAGCAAATTATTGCTAAAATAATCTTAACTATCAAAAGTAAAAGTATAAATCGTTTCAAATTCCTTAAATTAAGCAATCCAGACGGCACCATTTTCTTGTTTTTAAATGTAGCCAGGGTCACACTCCAACACTCAGACACCATTTACAACGCATGGGGATGACGGGGATGTTCTCGGTTTAGTGAGTCCACCAGATCAGAGGCAGTAGGGACGACCAGGGATGTTCTCTGTTTAGTGAGTCCTCCAGATCAGAGGCAGTAGGGACGACCAGGGATGTTCTGTTGATAAGTGTGTGAATTGGACCATTTTCCTGTCCTGCTAAGCATTCAAAATATAATGAGTACTTTTGGGTGTCAAGAAAAAACGTACGGAGTAAAAAGTACATTATCTTCTTTAGAAATGTAGTGAAGTAAAAGTAAATGTTGTCAAAAATAAATAAATAGTAAAGTACTGATACCCCCCCCAAAAAAACGACTTAAGTGGTACTTTAAAGTATTTTTACTGATGTACTTTACACCAGTGGTAGTAGCCATGCAGTGGAATGCCTAGAGTGAGCTGTTGGTTAATTAAGAAACACCCTGAGAATGGAACCACTACCTAGGCCCCAGATGAGTCCTGTGTCGGGGAGATCACGCGCGTGTGTCAGAAAGTTTGTTTTCCAGCCCCCGAGGCCTATTCAATAAAGAACGTTACAGCGGGTCCCTCTCGCACACTGAGTATCTTCGAAATGGGGTTTGTATTGATTTCTGTAACTACCCTGTTAGATGACGTTATGCCTTAGCGTGTCATTTCTAGATGGGCCTGCCCCAAGCAGGTCATTCAGGTGATAACTGTCATTTGGAGGGACAGAAAAGCAATCATAGCTTTTTCATGACTTACTGTTTCCCCCCCCTCTCCCTACAAAGCACAGGGATCACTTGACATATTATGGCTTCTGTGATTTAACTGCGCTCTTAAATTAAGTGCCGGAATATCAAGCTGTAGCTTTAGAAAAATAAACCTCATGTCAAAGGATCAAATGCCCTGTAGGTCAAAGGCATGAACTAGTAGCAGCACTCTGATCAATGCCAAACCTGTACGGTCTCGTTCTTTTTAGACGTGCAGACAATCTTGATTATGGTCCAAGGTATTTCTAGGGGCTGGGTCAGGGAGATGCCTTTCTAATTCTCTGCTATGTAATCTAGCGTGATACACAGTGACACACGGTGAAACAGGCTGATATATAGTGTGAGCTTTGGAGCTTCACCCGGCAACACTCAGGTCAACCCGGTGGCAGGAAAAAAGGAAAACAGATTCAATGTCAGACCGTCCTGTCCTGTACTGCTCTGTCCAGACAGCTTTCATTTACAGACCATCCTGTCCTGTACAGCTCTGTCCAGACAGCTTTCATTTACAGACCATCCTGTACTGTACAGCTCTGTCCAGACAGCTTTCATTTACAGACCATCCTGTACTGTACGGCTCTGCTCCTGACAGCTTTCATTTACAGACCGTCCTGTCCTGTACTGCTCTGTCCAGACAGCTTTCATTTACAGACCATCCTGTACTGTACGGCTCTGCTCCTGACAGCTTTCATTTACAGACCGTCCTGTCCTGTACTGCTCTGTCCAGACAGCTTTCATTTACAGACCATCCTGTACTGTACGGCTCTGCTCCTGACAGCTTTCATTTACAGACCATCCTGTACTGTACAGCTCTGTCCAGACAGCTTTCATTTACAGACCATCCTGTACTGTACAGCTCTGTCCAGACAGCTTTCATTTACAGACCATCCTGTACAGCTCTGTCCAGACAGCTTTCATTTACAGACCGTCCTGTACTGTACAGCTCTGTCCTGACAGCTTTCATTTACAGACCGTCCTGTACAGCTCTGTCCAGACAGCTTTCATTTACAGACCATCCTGTACTGTACAGCTCTGTCCAGACAGCTTTCATTTACAGACCATCCTGTACTGTACAGCTCTCATTTACAGACCATCCTGTACAGCTCTGTCATGACAGCTTTCATTTACAGCTACATAAAGTTTATCTTTGATGAAACTGTTTCATTTACAGCTACATATATCTTCAGGTTTAAACTGTTCTATTTACAGCTACATACATCTTGAAACTGTTAATTTACAGCTACCTATATCTGTACATTTTTATTTATTTAAACATTCATTAACTAGGCAGGTCAGTTAAGAACAAATTCTTATTTACAACGGCAGCCTAGGAACAGTGGGTTAAGGAGCAGAACAACAGATTTTTACCTTGTCAGCTCAGGGATTCGATCCACCAACCTTTCGGTTACTGGCCCAACGCTCTAACCACTAGACTACCTGCCACCATATCATATGTGTAAACTGTTTCATTTACAGCTACATATAACTTCACATGTGTAAACTGTTTCATTTACAGCTACATACAGTTGAAGTCCGAAGTTTACATACCCCTTAGCCAAATACATTTAAACTCAGTTTTTCACAATTCCTGACATTTAATCATAGTAAAAAAATATTGTCTTAGGTCAGTTAGGATCACCACTTTATTTTAAGAATGTGAAATGTCAGAATAATAGTAGAGAGAATGATTTATTTCAGCTTTTATTTATTTCATCACATTCCCAGTGGGTCAGAAGTTTACATACACTCAATTTGTTTTTGGTAGCATTGCCTTTAAATTGTTTAACTTGGGTCAAACGTTTCGGGTAGCCTTCCACAAGCTTCCCACAATAAGTTGGGTGAATTTTGGCCCATTCCTCCTGACAGAGCTGGTGTAACTGAGTCAGGTTTGTGGGCCTCCTTGCTCGCACATGCTTTTTCAGTTCTGCCCACTAATGTTCTATAGGATTGAAGTCAGGGCTTTGTGATGGCCACTCCAATACCTTGACTTTGTTGTCCTTAAACCATTTTGCCACAACTTTGGAAGTATGCTTGGGGTCATTGTCCATTTGGAAGACCCATTTGCGACCAAACTTTAACTTCCTGACTGATGTCTTGAGATGTTGCTTCAATATATCTACATAATTTTCCTTCCCATGATGCCATCTATTTTGTGAAGTGCACCAGTCCCTCCTTCAGCAAAGCACCCCCACAACATGATGCTGCCACCCCCCGTGCTTCATGGTTGGGATGGTGTTCTTCGGCTTGCAAGCCTCCCCCTTTTTCCTCCAAACATAACGATGGTCATTATGGCCAAACATAACGATGGTCATTATGGCCAAACAGTTCTATTTTTGTTCATCAGACCAGAGGACATTTCTCCAAAAAGTACGATCTTTGTCCCCATGTGCAGTTGCAAACCATAGTCTGGCTTTTTTTATGACCCATAACTGCAAGTACACTCAGTCCTTATCTCCTGACTTCCACAGTTCTACCCCCACTGAGAGAACAGTTAACTCAGTCTTTATCTCCTGACTTCCACAGTTCTACCCCCACTGAGAGAACAGTTAACTCAGTCTTTATCTCCTGACTTCCACAGTTCTACCCCCACTTAGAGAACAGTTAACTCAGTCTTTATCTCCTGACTTACACAGTTATACCCCCACTGAGAGAACAGTTAACTCAGTCTTTATCTTCTGACTTCCACAGTTCTACCCCCACTTAGAGAACAGTTAACTCAGTCTTTATCTCCTGACTTCCACAGTTCTACCCCCACTGAGAGAACAGTTAACTCAGTCTTTAACTCCTGACTTCCACAGTTCTACCCCCACTGAGAGAACAGTTAACTCAGTCTTTATCTTCTGACTTCCACAGTTCTACCCCCACTGAGAGAACAGCTAACTCAGTTCTTATCTCCTGACTTCCACAGTTCTACCCCCACTGAGAGAACAGCTAACTCAGTTCTTATCTCCTGACTTCCACAGTTCTACCCCCACTGAGAGAACAGTTAACTCAGTCTTTTATTTCCTGACTTCCACAGTTCTACCCCCACTGAGAGAACAGTTAACTCAGTCTTTTATTTCCTGACTTCCACAGTTCTACCCCCACTGAGAGAACAGTTAACTCAGTCTTTTATTTCCTGACTTCCACAGTTCTACCCCCACTGAGAGAACAGTTAACTCAGTCTTTTATTTCCTGACTTCCACAGTTCTACCCCCACTGAGAGAACAGTCATAGTAATTAATTTAAAGTAAAGACTTCTGAAGACGTTATAGTAACACATTCTTTTTTTCATTATTTTTTTTCACCTTTATTTAACCAGGTAGTTCTATATGATGTCATAATACACCTTTATTTAACCAGGTAGTTCTATATGATGTCATAATACACCTTTATTTAACCAGGTAGTTCTATATGATGTCATAATACACCTTTATTTAACCAGGTAGTTCTATATGATGTCATAATAAACCTTTATTTAACCAGGTAGTTCTATATGATGTCATAATACAGGTAGGCAAGTTGAGAACAAGTTCTCATTTACAACTGCAACCTGGCAAGATAAAGCAGAGCAGTTCGACACGCAGTTCGACACATACTACAACACCTAGTTACACATTGAGTAAACAAACATGCAGATCAAATCTATATACAATGTGTGCAAATGACGTAAGATAAGGAAGGTAAGGCAATAAATAGGCCAGGGTGGCAAAGTAATTACAATATAGCAATTAAACACTGGAATGGTAAATGTGCAGTAGATGAATGTGCAAAGTAAAAATACTGGGGTGCAAAGGAGCAAGATAAATAAATGACTACGGTAGGGGATGAGGTAGTTGGTTGGGCTATTAACAGATGGGCTATATACAGGTGCAGTGATCTGTGAGCTGCTCTGACAGCTGGTGCTTAAAGCTAGTGAGGGAGATAAGTGTCTCCAGTTTCAGAGATTTTTGTAGTTCGTTCCAGTCATTGACAGCAGAGAACTGGAAGTAAAGGCGGCCAAAGGAGGAATTGGCTTTGGGGGTGACCAGTGAGATATACCTGCTGGAGCGCGTGCTATGGGTGATGCTGCTATGCTGACCAGTGAGCTGAGATAAGGCGGGGCTTTACCTAGCAGGGACTTGTAGATGACCTGGAGCCAGTGGGTTTGGCGACGAGTATGTAGCGAGGGCCAGCCAACGAGAGCATACAGGTCGCAGTGGTGGGTGGTATATGGGGCTTTGGTGATGAAACGGATGGCACTGTGATAGACTGCATCCAATTTGTTGAGTAGAGTATTGGAGGCTATTTTGAAAATGACATCGCCGAAGTCGAGGATCAGTAGGATGGTCAGTTTTACAAGGGTATGTTTGGCAGCGTGAGTGAAGGATGGTTTGTTGCGAAATAGGAAGCCAATTCTAGATTTAATTTTGGATTGGAGATGTTTGATGTGAGTCTGGAAGGAGAGTTTACAGTCTAACCAGACACCTAGGTATTTGTAGTTGTCCACATATTCTAAGTCAGAACCGTCCAGAGTAGTGATGCTGGACGGGCGGGCAGGTGCGGGCAGCGATCGGTTGAAGTCAAGACCTCTGAAGACGTCATAGTAACTAATTTAAAGTAAAGACTTCTGAAGACGTTATAGTAACTAATTTAAAGTAAAGACTTCTGAAGATAGTAACTCATTTAAAGTCAAGACTTTGAAGATAGTAACTAATTTAAGTCAAGACTTCTGAAGACGTTATAGTAACTAATTTAAAGTCAAGACTTCTGAAGATGTCATAGTAACTAATTTAAAGTAAAGACTTCTGAAGATAGTAACTCATTTAAAGTCAAGACTTCTGAAGATAGTAACTAATTTAAGTCAAGACTTCTGAAGACGTTATAGTAACTAATTTAAGTAAAGACTTCTGAAGACGTTATAGTAACTAATTTAAGTCAAGACTTCTGAAGACGTTATAGTAACTAATTTAAAGTCAAGACTTCTGAAGATAGTAACTAATTTAAAGTCAAGACTTCTGAAGATGTCATAGTGCACACCATCTGATAACGACCTAAAACTATTGAAATGTACCTATTTTTCATGAAGTGTACATTATGGCCAACAGCTTTGAAATAACTTGTATATCAGTGTTGATAATGATATTAGAAAGGAAAGACCTTATTCTGACATGGTTTGGTAGCTCTACTTCTAACATGGTCTATAATAAGGCGCTCCCATCTCTTTCACTCCGTCCAGACTCCTAACTCTCTCCCTGTCTGGCGGTCACCTTCCAGATCAGCATCAGCATCACACTAACTCACTAGACGAGGAAACTAAGAGCCCCGTATGAGTTCCCCAGGCCAAATATTGTTCTTGTTATACATCCCATGGAAAAGAAGAATTGCTCTGCCAGATTCCTAATATCATTAACTAGTAGGCATAAGGTTATGCCTTTACATCGTAGTCTCAATGTGACCCCATTACTCTCCATCAAGACATCCATCGTGCTGTGACGTCCTGCGAGGAGGCTGTGCCCCGCTCCTACTGACTCCTCCTGTACAGCGTCCAGGACCCAGCGACGCCACACCAGCGACCCACGCCTCCCACCGGAGGGCTGCTCCATTCCAGAGAAGGTGTTATGGGCTGTTATCAGCGAGACCATTCCATGGATGACTGCTCTCATTGAGAATAATGAGGGTCACCCTGAACATATGGTGACTGTGTCCCCTTCCCCTCTCACTGAAGGTTCACTCAAACTTTGTCTTTGCCAACTAAAGATCTGTCTGCTAATTACACAGGACTCTGCTGAAGTTGTATTTTTTTTCTGTGAGTAGATGTCCAGTGTCAGGGAGAAGGGCATTGGCCAGTCGGTGGCCAGTCGGTAGGTGTCAGAATGTTAACTCCACAGAGACTCCACTGTTCGGCATTGTGCTGATTCCAAACTCCTTTGTGAGGGAGCGATACAGACATTTGTTCTTCGTTAAAGGTTTTTTGTCATTGAGACAGAGGAATGGAAGTGCCAGCATATTTAAACATCAGACACAGTGCATGTGGTGACCTACATACTGCATGTGTATAATTTTTTGGGGAATATGATATGACCTGGTGTTCAAATGCATTCGCTGCACTTTAAAAAAGCACATATAGGCCAAGGGATTCTGTTCTCTCAGTGGGGGTAGAACTGTGGAAGTCAGGAGATAAAGACTGCGTTAACTGTTCTCTCAGTGGGGGTAGAACTGTGGAAGTCAGGAGATAAAGACTGAGTTAACTGTTCTCTCAGTGGGGGTAGAACTGTGGAAGTCAGGAGATAAAGACTGAGTTAACTGTTCTCTCAGTGGGGGTAGAACTGTGGACGGTAGGAGATAAAGACTGAGTTAACTGTTCTCTCAGTGGGGGTAGAACTGTGGACGGTAGGAGATAAAGACTGAGTGTACTTGCAGTTATGGGTCATCCTAGGGTTTCAACATTAATCTTAGTAGCCTGTTCAATCAAGTCATGTCTTTAGTTATTCAATGTCTGTAAAGAAGATATCTAATGTACAGGGTTGCTCTCCTGGGTGTGGTCTGCTAGATTCATGTCCTTACTGAGCACTACATCAACAGCCACTCTCAGGGAGAGAAGTGGAACACTTTCTGGCAGGAACATCTCCTCTAACACTGTTGAAAGATTTGCAGACATTCTAGATTTTCCACTGGCAACATGTCCGTCTCTTCCTGCTCAGGGAAAAAACTTTAAACTAATTATAAGGATATTCTATTGTTATTACAGACCAGAAAGTCTGACTTATCTTTCTAGCATACAGTACCACAGTTTGATCAACTGTAGTAAAGGAAACACATGTCGAGTACATTAACAAGTTGTTATAAAACAATGACAAAATGGTGTATAATTTCATTACCCAGTTGGATGCCACTCCATAATCTGCTTTACCTAGCTTGAACACACCCTGGACATACATCTCTAAACAGGAACACACCCTGACATATCTCTAAACAAGAACACACCCTGGACATATCTCTAAACAGGAACGCACCCTGGACATATCATCTCTAAACAGGAACACACCCTGGACATATCATCTCTAAACAGGAACACACCCTGGACATATCATCTCTAAACAGGAAATCACCCTGACATATCTCTAAACAGGAACACAACCTGACATATCATCTCTAAACAGGAACACACCCTGACATATCTCTAAACAGGAACACACCCTGGACATATATTCTCTAAAAAGGAACACACCCTGACATATCATCTCTAAACAAGAACACACCCTGGACATATCATCTCTAAACAGGAACACACCCTGACATATCTCTAAACAGGAACACACAAGGGGCATATCATCTCTAAACAGGAACACACCCTGGACATATCATCTCTAAACAGGAAATCACCCTGACATATCTCTAACCAGGAACACAACCTGGACATATCATCTCTAAACAGGAACACACCCTGGACATATCATCTCTAAACAGGAACAAACCCTGACATATCTCTAAACAGGAACACACCCTGGACATACATATCTAAACAGGAACACAACCTGGACATATCATCTCTAAACAGGAACACAACCTGGACATATCATCTCTAAACAGGAACACAACCTGGACATATCATCTCTAAACAGGAACACAACCTGGACATATCATCTCTAAACAGGAACACACCCTGACATATCTCTAAACAGGAAAACACCCTGGACATATCATCTCTTAACAGGAACACAACCTGGACATATCATCTCTAAACAGGAACACAACCTGGACATATCATCTCTAAACAGGAACACAACCTGGACATATCATCTCTAAACAGGAACACAACCTGACAAATATCTAAACAGGAACACAACCTGGACATATCATCTCTAAACCGGAACACAACCTGGACATATCATCTCTAAACAGGAACACACCCTGACATATCTCTAAACAGGAAAACACCCTGGACATATCATCTCTTAACAGGAACACAACCTGGACATATCATCTCTAAACAGGAACACAACCTGGACATATCATCTCTAAACAGGAACACAACCTGGACATATCATCTCTAAACAGGAACACAACCTGGAGATATCATCTCTAAACAGGAACACAACCTGGACATATCATCTCTAAACAGGAACACAACCTGGACATATCATCTCTAAACAGGAACACACCCTGACATATCTCTAAACAGGAAAACACCCTGGACATATCATCTCTTAACAGGAACACAACCTGGACATATCATCTCTAAACAGGAACACAACCTGGACATATCATCTCTAAACAGGAACACAACCTGGACATATCATCTCTAAACAGGAACACAACCTGACAAATATCTAAACAGGAACACAACCTGGACATATCATCTCTAAACCGGAACACAACCTGGACATATCATCTCTAAACAGGAACACACCCTGACATATCTCTAAACAGGAAAACACCCTGGACATATCATCTCTTAACAGGAACACAACCTGGACATATCATCTCTAAACAGGAACACAACCTGGACATATCATCTCTAAACAGGAACACAACCTGGACATATCATCTCTAAACAGGAACACAACCTGGAGATATCATCTCTAAACAGGAACACAACCTGGACATATCATCTCTAAACAGGAACACAACCTGGACATATCATCTCTAAACAGGAACACACCCTGACATATCTCTAAACAGGAAAACACCCTGGACATATCATCTCTTAACAGGAACACAACCTGGACATATCATCTCTAAACAGGAACACAACCTGGACATATCATCTCTAAACAGGAACACAACCTGGACATATCATCTCTAAACAGGAACACACCCTGACATATCATCTCTAAACAGGAACACAACCTGGACATATCATCTCTAAACAGGAACACAACCTGGACATATCATCTCTAAACAGGAACACACCCTGACATATCATCTCTAAACAGGAACACAACCTGGACATATCATCTCTAAACAGGAACACAACCTGGACATATCATCTCTAAACAGGAACACACCCTGGACATATCATCTCTAAACAGGAACAAAACCTGGACATATCCTGATTCCCTGGTCTGAACTAGGGTACTATCCTGAGCCCCAGTCAGAACTACTGTACTATCCAGAGCCCCAGTCAGAACTATTGGACTATCCAGAGCCACAGTCAGAACTAGTGTACTATCCAGAGCCCCAGTCAGAACTAGTGGACTGTCCAGAGCCCCAGTCAGAACTAGTGGACTATCCAGAGCCCCAGTCAGAACTAGTGGACTATCCAGAGCCCTGGTCAGAACTAGTGGACTATCCAGAGCCCTGGTCAGAACTAGTGGACTATCCAGAGGCCCATTCAGAACTAGTGGACTATCCAGAGCCCCAGTCAGAACTAGTGGACTATCCAGAGCCCCAGTCAGAACTAGTGGACTATCCAGAGCCCCAGTCAGAACTAGTGGACTATCCAGAGCCCCAGTCAGAACTAGTGTACTATCCAGAGCCCTGGTCAGAACTAGTGGACTATCCAGAGCCCCAGTCAGAACTAGTGTACTATCCAGAGCCCTGGTCAGAACTAGTGGACTATCCAGAGCCCTGGTCAGAACTAGTGGACTATCCAGAGGCCCATTCAGAACTAGTGGACTATCCAGAGCCCCAGTCAGAACTAGTGGACTATCCAGAGCCCCAGTCAGAACTAGTGGACTATCCAGAGCCCCAGTCAGAACTAGTGTACTAGTCAGAGCCCCAGTCAGAACTAGTGGACTATCCAGAGCCCCAGTCAGATCTAGTGGACTATCAAGAAACCCAGTCAGAACTAGTGTACTAGTCAGAGCCCCAGTCAGAACTACCATGCCATCCAGAGCCCTGGTCATAACTAGGGTACTTTCCAGAGCCCAAGTCATAACTAGTGGACTCTCCAGAGCCCCATTCAGAACTAGTGGACTATCCAGAGCCCCAGTCAGAACTAGTGTACTATCCAGAGATCCAGTCAGAACTAGTGGACTATCCAGAGCCCCAGTCAGAACTAGTGGACTATCCAGATACCCTGGTCAGAACTAGTGGACTATCCAGAGCCCCAGTCAGAACTAGTGGACTATCCAGATACCCTGGTCAGAACTAGTGGACTATCCAGAGCCCCAGTCAGAACTAGTGTACTATCCAGAGCCCCAGTCAGAACTAGTGTACTGTCCAGAGCCCCAGTCAGAACTAGTGGACTATCCAGAGCCCCAGTCAGAACTAGTGGACTATCCAGAGCCCCAGTCAGAACTAGTGGACTATCTAGAGCCCCAGTCAGAACTATTGCACTATCCAGAGCCCCAGTCAGAACTAGTGCACTATCCAGTGCCCCAGTCAGAACTAGTGGACTATCCTGAGCCCTGGTCAGAACTAGTGGACTATCCAGAGCCCTGGTCAGAACTAGTGGACTATCCAGAGCCCCAGTCAGAACTAGTGTACTATCCAGATCCCCAGTCAGAACTAGTGGACTATCCAGAGCCCCAGTCAGAACTAGTGGACTATCTAGAGCCCCGGTCAGAACTAGTGGACTATCCAGAGCCCTGGTCAGAACTAGTGGACTATCTAGAACCCCGGTCAGAACTAGTAGATTATGTAGTAATAACGTACGATTTGGGATGCTGACTGGTTAATGTCAAGTTAGACAGATAATATTATTTAAGCTTTGTCTCATGAAGGATGATTGACTGATGACACATTGTAATATTATGTATGTAACCGATCACTTTAAACCACCTATCGTTCATTGCAGTTGTTGAATAAACAATGTTGATCTCAGGTTGACAGAACAGCTGTTGGCTATATGCTCTGATTCAATAGGGCTGCACATAAACAGTATAGAAGACACATCTAGCTCAAACTCTGGCATTACCCACACTGTTATCAAAGACTACTGGGAGATGTATATCACTCTGGCATTACCCACACTGTTATCAAAGACTACTGGGAGAAGTATATCACTCTGGCATTACCCACACTGTTATCAAAGACTACTGGGAGAAGTATATCACTCTGGCATTACCCACACTGATATCAAAGACTACTGGGAGAAGTATATAACTCTGGCATTACCCACACTGTTATCAAAGACTACTGGGAGAAGTATATCACTCTGGCATTACCCACACTGTTATCAAAGACTACTGGGAGAAGTATATCACTCTGGCAATACCCACACTGTTATCAAAGACTACTGGGAGAAGTATATCACTCTGGCATTACCCACACTGTTATCAAAGACTACTGGGAGAAGTATATCACTCTGGCATTACCCACACTGACATCAAAGACTACTGGGAGAAGTATATCACTCTGGCATTACCCACACTGTTATCAAAGACTACTGGGAGAAGTATATCACTCTGAGTTCCTCTTCATTCTAAACATATTGTAACAGATCCATTAGATCGGAGTTCCTCTTCATTCTAAATATATTGTAACAGATCCATTAGATCGGAGTTCCTCTTCATTCTAAACATATTGTAACAGATCCATTAGATCGGAGCTCCTCTTCATTCTAAACATATTGTAACAGATCCATTAGATCGGAGTTCCTCTTCATTCTAAACATATTGTAACAGATCCATTAGATCGGAGTTCCTCTTCATTCTAAACATATTGTAACAGATCCATTAGATCGGAGTGCCTCTTCATTCTAAACATATTGTAACAGATCCATTAGATCGGAGTTCCTCTTCATTCTAAACACATTGTAACAGATCCATTAGATCGGAGTTCCTCTTCATTCTAAACATATTGTAACAGATCCATTAGATCGGAGTTCCTCTTCATTCTAAACATATTGTAACAGATCCATTAGATCGGAGTTCCTCTTCATTCTAAACACATTGTAACAGATCCATTAGATCGGAGTTCCTCTGCAGTCTAAACATATTGTAACAGATCAATTAGATCGGAGTTCCTCTGCATTCTAAACACATTGTAACAGATCCATTAGATCGGAGTTCCTCTTCATTCTAAACACATTGTAACAGATCCATTAGATCTGAGTTCCTCTTCATTCTAAACATATTGTAACAGATCCATTAGATCTGAGTTCCTCTTCATTCTAAACACATTGTAACAGATCCATTAGATCGGAGTTCCTCTTCATTCTAAACATATTGTAACAGATCCATTAGATCTGAGTTCCTCTTCATTCTAAACACATTGTAACAGATCCATTAGATCGGAGTTCCCTCTTCATTCTAAACACATTGTAACAGATCCATTAGATCGGAGTTCCTCTTCATTCTAAACATATTGTAACAGATCCATTAGATCGGAGTTCCCTCTACATTCTAAACATATTGTAACAGATCCATTAGATCGGAGTTCCTCTTCATTCTAAACACATTGTAACAGATCCATTAGATCGGAGTTCCTCTGCAGTCTAAACATATTGTAACAGATCAATTAGATCGGAGTTCCTCTGCATTCTAAACACATTGTAACAGATCCATTAGATCGGAGTTCCTCTTCATTCTAAACACATTGTAACAGATCCATTAGATCTGAGTTCCTCTTCATTCTAAACATATTGTAACAGATCCATTAGATCTGAGTTCCTCTTCATTCTAAACACATTGTAACAGATCCATTAGATCGGAGTTCCTCTTCATTCTAAACATATTGTAACAGATCCATTAGATCTGAGTTCCTCTTCATTCTAAACACATTGTAACAGATCCATTAGATCGGAGTTCCCTCTTCATTCTAAACACATTGTAACAGATCCATTAGATCGGAGTTCCTCTGCATTCTAAACATATTGTAACAGATCCATTAGATCTGAGTTCCTCTTCATTCTAAACACATTGTAACAGATCCATTAGATCGGAGTTCCTCTTCATTCTAAACACATTGTAACAGATCCATTAGATCGGAGTTCCTCTTCATTCTAAACATATTGTAACAGATCCATTAGATCGGAGTTCCTCTTCATTCTAAACATATTGTAACAGATCCATTAGATCGGAGTTCCTCTTCATTCTAAACATATTGTAACAGATCCATTAGATCGGAGTTCCTCTTCATTCTAAACATATTGTAACAGATCCATTAGATCGGAGTTCCTCTTCATTCTAAACATATTGTAACAGATCCATTAGATCGGAGTTCCTCTTCATTCTAAACATATTGTAACAGATCCATTAGATCGGAGTTCCTCTTCATTCTAAACATATTGTAACAGATCCATTAGATCGGAGTTACTCTTCATTCTAAACATATTGTAACAGATCCATTAGATCTGAGTTCCTCTTCATTCTAAACATATTGTAACAGATCCATTAGATCTGAGTTCCTCTTCATTCTAAACATATTGTAACAGATCCATTAGATCTGAGTTCCTCTTCATTCTAAACATATTGTAACAGATCCATTAGATCTGGAGTTCCTCTTCATTCTAAACATATTGTAACAGATCCATTAGATCTGAGTTCCTCTTCATTCTAAACATATTGTAACAGATCCATTAGATCGGAGTTCCTCTTCATTCTAAACATATTGTAACAGATCCATTAGATCGGAGTTCCTCTTCATTCTAAACATATTGTAACAGATCCATTAGATCGGAGTTCCTCTTCATTCTAAACATATTGTAACAGATCCATTAGATCGGAGTTCCTCTTCATTCTAAACATATTGTAACAGATCCATTAGATCTGAGTTCCTCTTCATTCTAAACATATTGTAACAGATCCATTAGATCGGAGTTCCTCTTCATTCTAAACATATTGTAACAGATCCATTAGATCGGAGTTCCTCTTCATTCTAAACATATTGTAACAGATCCATTAGATCGGAGTTCCTCTTCATTCTAAACATATTGTAACAGATCCATTAGATCGGAGTTACTCTTCATTCTAAACATATTGTAACAGATCCATTAGATCGGAGTTCCTCTTCATTCTAAACATATTGTAACAGATCCATTAGATCGGAGTTCCTCTTCATTCTAAACATATTGTAACAGATCCATTAGATCTGAGTTCCTCTTCATTCTAAACATATTGTAACAGATCCATTAGATCTGAGTTCCTCTTCATTCTAAACATATTGTAACAGATCCATTAGATCTGAGTTCCTCTTCATTCTAAACATATTGTAACAGATCCATTAGATCGAGTTCCTCTTCATTCTAAACATATTGTAACAGATCCATTAGATCGGAGTTCCTCTTCATTCTAAACATATTGTAACAGATCCATTAGATCGGAGTTCCTCTTCATTCTAAACATATTGTAACAGATCCATTAGATCGGAGTTCCTCTTCATTCTAAACATATTGTAACAGATCCATTAGATCGGAGTTCCTCTTCATTCTAAACATATTGTAACAGATCCATTAGATCGGAGTTCCTCTTCATTCTAAACATATTGTAACAGATCCATTAGATCGGAGTTCCTCTTCATTCTAAACATATTGTAACAGATCCATTAGATCGGAGTTCCTCTTCATTCTAAACATATTGTAACAGATCCATTAGATCGGAGTTCCTCTTCATTCTAAACATATTGTAACAGATCCATTAGATCGGAGTTCCTCTTCATTCTAAACATATTGTAACAGATCCATTAGATCGGAGTTCCTCTTCATTCTAAACATATTGTAACAGATCCATTAGATCGGAGTTCCTCTTCATTCTAAACATATTGTAACAGATCCATTAGATCGAGTTCCTCTTCATTCTAAACATATTGTAACAGATCCATTAGATCGGAGTTCCTCTTCATTCTAAACATATTGTAACAGATCCATTAGATCGGAGTTCCTCTTCATTCTAAACATATTGTAACAGATCCATTAGATCGGAGTTCCTCTTCATTCTAAACATATTGTAACAGATCCATTAGATCGGAGTTCCTCTTCATTCTAAACATATTGTAACAGATCCATTAGATCGGAGTTCCTCTTCATTCTAAACATATTGTAACAGATCCATTAGATCGGAGTTCCTCTTCATTCTAAACATATTGTAACAGATCCATTAGATCGAGTTCCTCTTCATTCTAAACATATTGTAACAGATCCATTAGATCGGAGTTCCTCTTCATTCTAAACATATTGTAACAGATCCATTAGATCGGAGTTCCTCTTCATTCTAAACATATTGTAACAGATCCATTAGATCGAGCATTCTAAACATATTGTAACAGATCCATTAGATCAGTTCTCTTCATTCTAAACATATTGTAACAGATCCATTAGATCGAGTTCTCTCTTCATTCTAAACATATTGTAACAGATCCATTAGATCGGAGTTCCTCTTCATTCTAAACATATTGTAACAGATCCATTAGATCGGAGTTCCTCTTCATTCTAAACATATTGTAACAGATCCATTAGATCGGAGTTCCTCTTCATTCTAAACATATTGTAACAGATCCATTAGATCGGAGTTCCTCTTCATTCTAAACATATTGTAACAGATCCATTAGATCGGAGTTCCTCTTCATTCTAAACATATTGTAACAGATCCATTAGATCGAGTTCCTCTTCATTCTAAACATATTGTAACAGATCCATTAGATCGGAGTTCCTCTTCATTCTAAACATATTGTAACAGATCCATTAGATCGGAGTTCCTCTTCATTCTAAACATATTGTAACAGATCCATTAGATCGGAGTTCCTCTTCATTCTAAACATATTGTAACAGATCCATTAGATCGGAGTTCCTCTTCATTCTAAACATATTGTAACAGATCCATTAGATCGGAGTTCCTCTTCATTCTAAACATATTGTAACAGATCCATTAGATCGGAGTTCCTCTTCATTCTAAACATATTGTAACAGATCCATTAGATCGGAGTTCCTCTTCATTCTAAACATATTGTAACAGATCCATTAGATCGGAGTTCCTCTTCATTCTAAACATATTGTAACAGATCCATTAGATCGGAGTTCCTCTTCATTCTAAACATATTGTAACAGATCCATTAGATCGAGTTCCTCTTCATTCTAAACATATTGTAACAGATCCATTAGATCGGAGTTCCTCTTCATTCTAAACATATTGTAACAGATCCATTAGATCGGAGTTCCTCTTCATTCTAAACATATTGTAACAGATCCATTAGATCGAGTTCCTCTTCATTCTAAACATATTGTAACAGATCCATTAGATCGGAGTTCCTCTTCATTCTAAACATATTGTAACAGATCCATTAGATCGGAGTTCCTCTTCATTCTAAACATATTGTAACAGATCCATTAGATCGGAGTTCCTCTTCATTCTAAACATATTGTAACAGATCCATTAGATCGGAGTTCCTCTTCATTCTAAACATATTGTAACAGATCCATTAGATCGGAGTTCCTCTTCATTCTAAACATATTGTAACAGATCCATTAGATCGGAGTTCCTCTTCATTCTAAACATATTGTAACAGATCCATTAGATCGGAGTTCCTCTTCATTCTAAACATATTGTAACAGATCCATTAGATCGGAGTTCCTCTTCATTCTAAACATATTGTAACAGATCCATTAGATCGAGTTCCTCTTCATTCTAAACATATTGTAACAGATCCATTAGATCGGAGTTCCTCTTCATTCTAAACATATTGTAACAGATCCATTAGATCGAGTTCCTCTTCATTCTAAACATATTGTAACAGATCCATTAGATCGGAGTTCCTCTTCATTCTAAACATATTGTAACAGATCCATTAGATCGAGTTCCTCTTCATTCTAAACATATTGTAACAGATCCATTAGATCGGAGTTCCTCTTCATTCTAAACATATTGTAACAGATCCATTAGATCGGAGTTCCTCTTCATTCTAAACATATTGTAACAGATCCATTAGATCGGAGTTCCTCTTCATTCTAAACATATTGTAACAGATCCATTAGATCGGAGTTCCTCTTCATTCTAAACATATTGTAACAGATCCATTAGATAATATTGTAACAGATCCATTAGATCGGAGTTCCTCTTCATTCTAAACATATTGTAACAGATCCATTAGATCGGAGTTCCTCTTCATTCTAAACATATTGTAACAGATCCATTAGATCGGAGTTCCTCTTCATTCTAAACATATTGTAACAGATCCATTAGATCGGAGTTCCTCTTCATTCTAAACATATTGTAACAGATCCATTAGATCGGAGTTCCTCTTCATTCTAAACATATTGTAACAGATCCATTAGATCGGAGTTCCTCTTCATTCTAAACATATTGTAACAGATCCATTAGATCGAGTTCCTCTTCATTCTAAACATATTGTAACAGATCCATTAGATCGGAGTTCCTCTTCATTCTAAACATATTGTAACAGATCCATTAGATCGGAGTTCCTCTTCATTCTAAACATATTGTAACAGATCCATTAGATCGAGTTCCTCTTCATTCTAAACATATTGTAACAGATCCATTAGATCGAGTTCCTCTTCATTCTAAACATATTGTAACAGATCCATTAGATCGGAGTTCCTCTTCATTCTAAACATATTGTAACAGATCCATTAGATCGGAGTTCTCTTCATTCTAAACATATTGTAACAGATCCATTAGATCGAGTTCCTCTTCATTCTAAACATATTGTAACAGATCCATTAGATCGGAGTTCCTCTTCATTCTAAACATATTGTAACAGATCCATTAGATCGAGTTCCTCTTCATTCTAAACATATTGTAACAGATCCATTAGATCGGAGTTCCTCTTCATTCTAAACATATTGTAACAGATCCATTAGATCGAGTTCCTCTTCATTCTAAACATATTGTAACAGATCCATTAGATCGGAGTTCCTCTTCATTCTAAACATATTGTAACAGATCCATTAGATCGGAGTTCTCTTCATTCTAAACATATTGTAACAGATCCATTAGATCGGAGTTCCTCTTCATTCTAAACATATTGTAACAGATCCATTAGATCGGAGTTCCTCTTCATTCTAAACATATTGTAACAGATCCATTAGATCGGAGTTCCTCTTCATTCTAAACATATTGTAACAGATCCATTAGATCGGAGTTCCTCTTCATTCTAAACATAAAACATATTGTAACAGATCCATTAGATCGAGTTCCTCTTCATTCTAAACATATTGTAACAGATCCATTAGATCGAGTTCCTCTTCATTCTAAACATATTGTAACAGATCCATTAGATCGAGTTCCTCTTCATTCTAAACATATTGTAACAGATCCATTAGATCGGAGTTCCTCTTCATTCTAAACATATTGTAACAGATCCATTAGATCGGAGTTCCTCTTCATTCTAAACATATTGTAACAGATCCATTAGATCGGAGTTCCTCTTCATTCTAAACATATTGTAACAGATCCATTAGATCGGAGTTCCTCTTCATTCTAAACATATTGTAACAGATCCATTAGATCGGAGTTCCTCTTCATTCTAAACATATTGTAACAGATCCATTAGATCGGAGTTCCTCTTCATTCTAAACATATTGTAACAGATCCATTAGATCGGAGTTCCTCTTCATTCTAAACATATTGTAACAGATCCATTAGATCGGAGTTCCTCTTCATTCTAAACATATTGTAACAGATCCATTAGATCGAGTTCTCTTCATTCTAAACATATTGTAACAGATCCATTAGATCGGAGTTCCTCTTCATTCTAAACATATTGTAACAGATCCATTAGATCGGAGTTCTCTTCATTCTAAACATATTGTAACAGATCCATTAGATCGAGTTCCTCTTCATTCTAAACATATTGTAACAGATCCATTAGATCGAGTTCCTCTTCATTCTAAACATATTGTAACAGATCCATTAGATCGGAGTTCCTCTTCATTCTAAACATATTGTAACAGATCCATTAGATCAGAGTTCCTCTTCATTCTAAACATATTGTAACAGATCCATTAGATCGGAGTTCCTCTTCATTCTAAACATATTGTAACAGATCCATTAGATCGAGTTCTCTTCATTCTAAACATATTGTAACAGATCCATTAGATCGAGTTCCTCTTCATTCTAAACATATTGTAACAGATCCATTAGATCGGAGTTCCTCTTCATTCTAAACATATTGTAACAGATCCATTAGATCGGAGTTCCTCTTCATTCTAAACATATTGTAACAGATCCATTAGATCGGAGTTCCTCTTCATTCTAAACATATTGTAACAGATCCATTAGATCGAGTTCCTCTTCATTCTAAACATATTGTAACAGATCCATTAGATCGGAGTTCCTCTTCATTCTAAACATATTGTAACAGATCCATTAGATCGGAGTTCCTCTTCATTCTAAACATATTGTAACAGATCCATTAGATCGAGTTCCTCTTCATTCTAAACATATTGTAACAGATCCATTAGATCGGAGTTCCTCTTCATTCTAAACATATTGTAACAGATCCATTAGATCGAGTTCCTCTTCATTCTAAACATATTGTAACAGATCCATTAGATCGAGTTCCTCTTCATTCTAAACATATTGTAACAGATCCATTAGATCGGAGTTCCTCTTCATTCTAAACATATTGTAACAGATCCATTAGATCGGAGTTCCTCTTCATTCTAAACATATTGTAACAGATCCATTAGATCGGAGTTCCTCTTCATTCTAAACATATTGTAACAGATCCATTAGATCGGAGTTCCTCTTCATTCTAAACATATTGTAACAGATCCATTAGATCGGAGTTCCTCTTCATTCTAAACATATTGTAACAGATCCATTAGATCAGTTCCTCTTCATTCTAAACATATTGTAACAGATCCATTAGATCGAGTTCTCTTCATTCTAAACATATTGTAACAGATCCATTAGATCGGAGTTCCTCTTCATTCTAAACATATTGTAACAGATCCATTAGATCGGAGTTCCTCTTCATTCTAAACATATTGTAACAGATCCATTAGATCGAGTTCCTCTTCATTCTAAACATATTGTAACAGATCCATTAGATCGGAGTTCCTCTTCATTCTAAACATATTGTAACAGATCCATTAGATCGGAGTTCCTCTTCATTCTAAACATATTGTAACAGATCCATTAGATCGGAGTTCCTCTTCATTCTAAACATATTGTAACAGATCCATTAGATCAGTTCTTCATTCTAAACATATTGTAACAGATCCATTAGATCGGAGTTCCTCTTCATTCTAAACATATTGTAACAGATCCATTAGATCGGAGTTCCTCTTCATTCTAAACATATTGTAACAGATCCATTAGATCGGAGTTCCTCTTCATTCTAAACATATTGTAACAGATCCATTAGATCGGAGTTCCTCTTCATTCTAAACATATTGTAACAGATCCATTAGATCGGAGTTCCTCTTCATTCTAAACATATTGTAACAGATCCATTAGATCGGAGTTCCTCTTCATTCTAAACATATTGTAACAGATCCATTAGATCGGAGTTCCTCTTCATTCTAAACATATTGTAACAGATCCATTAGATCGGAGTTCCTCTTCATTCTAAACATATTGTAACAGATCCATTAGATCGAGTTCCTCTTCATTCTAAACATATTGTAACAGATCCATTAGATCGAGTTCCTCTTCATTCTAAACATATTGTAACAGATCCATTAGATCGGAGTTCCTCTTCATTCTAAACATATTGTAACAGATCCATTAGATCGGAGTTCCTCTTCATTCTAAACATATTGTAACAGATCCATTAGATCGGAGTTCCTCTTCATTCTAAACATATTGTAACAGATCCATTAGATCGGAGTTCCTCTTCATTCTAAACATATTGTAACAGATCCATTAGATCGGAGTTCCTCTTCATTCTAAACATATTGTAACAGATCCATTAGATCGAGTTCCTCTTCATTCTAAACATATTGTAACAGATCCATTAGATCGGAGTTCCTCTTCATTCTAAACATATTGTAACAGATCCATTAGATCGGAGTTCCTCTTCATTCTAAACATATTGTAACAGATCCATTAGATCGGAGTTCCTCTTCATTCTAAACATATTGTAACAGATCCATTAGATCGGAGTTCCTCTTCATTCTAAACATATTGTAACAGATCCATTAGATCGAGTTCCTCTTCATTCTAAACATATTGTAACAGATCCATTAGATCGGAGTTCCTCTTCATTCTAAACATATTGTAACAGATCCATTAGATCGGAGTTCCTCTTCATTCTAAACATATTGTAACAGATCCATTAGATCGAGTTCCTCTTCATTCTAAACATATTGTAACAGATCCATTAGATCGGAGTTCCTCTTCAT
Source organism: Brachymystax lenok tsinlingensis (assembly GCA_030435695.1). Lineage (NCBI taxonomy): Eukaryota > Metazoa > Chordata > Actinopteri > Salmoniformes > Salmonidae > Brachymystax > Brachymystax lenok. The sequence continues at coordinate 1,335,317 of JAGFMH010000026.1, read as the reverse complement.
TCTAAACATATTGTAACAGATCCATTAGATCAGTTCCTCTTCATTCTAAACATATTGTAACAGATCCATTAGATCGGAGTTCCTCTTCATTCTAAACATATTGTAACAGATCCATTAGATCGGAGTTCCTCTTCATTCTAAACATATTGTAACAGATCCATTAGATCGGAGTTCCTCTTCATTCTAAACATATTGTAACAGATCCATTAGATCGGAGTTCCTCTTCATTCTAAACATATTGTAACAGATCCATTAGATCGAGAGTTCCTCTTCATTCTAAACATATTGTAACAGATCCATTAGATCGGAGTTCCTCTTCATTCTAAACATATTGTAACAGATCCATTAGATCGGAGTTCCTCTTCATTCTAAACATATTGTAACAGATCCATTAGATCGGAGTTCCTCTTCATTCTAAACATATTGTAACAGATCCATTAGATCGGAGTTCCTCTTCATTCTAAACATATTGTAACAGATCCATTAGATCGGAGTTCCTCTTCATTCTAAACATATTGTAACAGATCCATTAGATCGAGTTCCTCTTCATTCTAAACATATTGTAACAGATCCATTAGATCGAGTTCCTCTTCATTCTAAACATATTGTAACAGATCCATTAGATCGGAGTTCCTCTTCATTCTAAACATATTGTAACAGATCCATTAGATCGAGTTCCTCTTCATTCTAAACATATTGTAACAGATCCATTAGATCGGAGTTCCTCTTCATTCTAAACATATTGTAACAGATCCATTAGATCGGAGTTCCTCTTCATTCTAAACATATTGTAACAGATCCATTAGATCGAGTTCCTCTTCATTCTAAACATATTGTAACAGATCCATTAGATCGGAGTTCCTCTTCATTCTAAACATATTGTAACAGATCCATTAGATCGGAGTTCCTCTTCATTCTAAACATATTGTAACAGATCCATTAGATCGGAGTTCCTCTTCATTCTAAACATATTGTAACAGATCCATTAGATCGGAGTTCCTCTTCATTCTAAACATATTGTAACAGATCCATTAGATCGGAGTTCCTCTTCATTCTAAACATATTGTAACAGATCCATTAGATCGGAGTTCCTCTTCATTCTAAACATATTGTAACAGATCCATTAGATCGGAGTTCCTCTTCATTCTAAACATATTGTAACAGATCCATTAGATCGGAGTTCCTCTTCATTCTAAACATATTGTAACAGATCCATTAGATCGGAGTTCCTCTTCATTCTAAACATATTGTAACAGATCCATTAGATCGGAGTTCCTCTTCATTCTAAACATATTGTAACAGATCCATTAGATCGGAGTTCCTCTTCATTCTAAACATATTGTAACAGATCCATTAGATCGGAGTTCCTCTTCATTCTAAACATATTGTAACAGATCCATTAGATCGGAGTTCCTCTTCATTCTAAACATATTGTAACAGATCCATTAGATCGGAGTTCCTCTTCATTCTAAACATATTGTAACAGATCCATTAGATCGGAGTTCCTCTTCATTCTAAACATATTGTAACAGATCCATTAGATCGGAGTTCCTCTTCATTCTAAACATATTGTAACAGATCCATTAGATCGGAGTTCCTCTTCATTCTAAACATATTGTAACAGATCCATTAGATCGGAGTTCCTCTTCATTCTAAACATATTGTAACAGATCCATTAGATCGGAGTTCCTCTTCATTCTAAACATATTGTAACAGATCCATTAGATCGGAGTTCCTCTTCATTCTAAACATATTGTAACAGATCCATTAGATCGGAGTTCCTCTTCATTCTAAACATATTGTAACAGATCCATTAGATCGGAGTTCCTCTTCATTCTAAACATATTGTAACAGATCCATTAGATCGGAGTTCCTCTTCATTCTAAACATATTGTAACAGATCCATTAGATCGGAGTTCCTCTTCATTCTAAACATATTGTAACAGATCCATTAGATCGAGTTCCTCTTCATTCTAAACATATTGTAACAGATCCATTAGATCGGAGTTCCTCTTCATTCTAAACATATTGTAACAGATCCATTAGATCGGAGTTCCTCTTCATTCTAAACATATTGTAACAGATCCATTAGATCGGAGTTCCTCTTCATTCTAAACATATTGTAACAGATCCATTAGATCGGAGTTCCTCTTCATTCTAAACATATTGTAACAGATCCATTAGATCGAGTTCCTCTTCATTCTAAACATATTGTAACAGATCCATTAGATCGGAGTTCCTCTTCATTCTAAACATATTGTAACAGATCCATTAGATCGGAGTTCCTCTTCATTCTAAACATATTGTAACAGATCCATTAGATCGGAGTTCCTCTTCATTCTAAACATATTGTAACAGATCCATTAGATCGGAGTTCCTCTTCATTCTAAACATATTGTAACAGATCCATTAGATCGGAGTTCCTCTTCATTCTAAACATATTGTAACAGATCCATTAGATCGGAGTTCCTCTTCATTCTAAACATATTGTAACAGATCCATTAGATCGGAGTTCCTCTTCATTCTAAACATATTGTAACAGATCCATTAGATCGGAGTTCCTCTTCATTCTAAACATATTGTAACAGATCCATTAGATCGGAGTTCCTCTTCATTCTAAACATATTGTAACAGATCCATTAGATCGGAGTTCCTCTTCATTCTAAACATATTGTAACAGATCCATTAGATCGGAGTTCCTCTTCATTCTAAACATATTGTAACAGATCCATTAGATCGGAGTTCCTCTTCATTCTAAACATATTGTAACAGATCCATTAGATCGGAGTTCCTCTTCATTCTAAACATATTGTAACAGATCCATTAGATCGGAGTTCCTCTTCATTCTAAACATATTGTAACAGATCCATTAGATCGGAGTTCCTCTTCATTCTAAACATATTGTAACAGATCCATTAGATCGGAGTTCCTCTTCATTCTAAACATATTGTAACAGATCCATTAGATCGGAGTTCCTCTTCATTCTAAACATATTGTAACAGATCCATTAGATCGGAGTTCCTCTTCATTCTAAACATATTGTAACAGATCCATTAGATCGGAGTTCCTCTTCATTCTAAACATATTGTAACAGATCCATTAGATCGGAGTTCCTCTTCATTCTAAACATATTGTAACAGATCCATTAGATCGGAGTTCCTCTTCATTCTAAACATATTGTAACAGATCCATTAGATCGGAGTTCCTCTTCATTCTAAACATATTGTAACAGATCCATTAGATCGGAGTTCCTCTTCATTCTAAACATATTGTAACAGATCCATTAGATCGGAGTTCCTCTTCATTCTAAACATATTGTAACAGATCCATTAGATCGGAGTTCCTCTTCATTCTAAACATATTGTAACAGATCCATTAGATCTGAGTTCCTCTTCATTCTAAACATATTGTAACAGATCCATTAGATCTGAGTTCCTCTTCATTCTAAACATATTGTAACAGATCCATTAGATCGGAGTTCCTCTTCATTCTAAACATATTGTAACAGATCCATTAGATCGAGTTCCTCTTCATTCTAAACATATTGTAACAGATCCATTAGATCGGAGTTCCTCTTCATTCTAAACATATTGTAACAGATCCATTAGATCGGAGTTCCTCTTCATTCTAAACATATTGTAACAGATCCATTAGATCGGAGTTCCTCTTCATTCTAAACATATTGTAACAGATCCATTAGATCGGAGTTCCTCTACATTCTAAACATATTGTAACAGATCCATTAGATCGGAGTTCCTCTTCATTCTAAACATATTGTAACAGATCCATTAGATCGGAGTTCCTCTGCATTCTAAACACATTGTAACAGATCCATTAGATCGGAGTTCCTCTGCATTCTAAACATATTGTAACAGATCCATTAGATCGGAGTTCCTCTTCATTCTAAACATATTGTAACAGATCCATTAGATCGGAGTTCCTCTTCATTCTAAACATATTGTAACAGATCCATTAGATCGGAGTTCCTCTTCATTCTAAACATATTGTAACAGATCCATTAGATCTGAGTTCCTCTTCATTCTAAACATATTGTAACAGATCCATTAGATCGGAGTTCCTCTTCATTCTAAACATATTGTAACAGATCCATTAGATCGGAGTTCCTCTTCATTCTAAACATATTGTAACAGATCCATTAGATCGGAGTTCCTCTTCATTCTAAACATATTGTAACAGATCCATTAGATCGGAGTTCCTCTTCATTCTAAACATATTGTAACAGATCCATTAGATCGGAGTTCCTCTTCATTCTAAACATATTGTAACAGATCCATTAGATCGGAGTTCCTCTTCATTCTAAACATATTGTAACAGATCCATTAGATCGGAGTTCCTCTTCATTCTAAACATATTGTAACAGATCCATTAGATCTGAGTTCCTCTTCATTCTAAACATATTGTAACAGATCCATTAGATCTGAGTTCCTCTCATTCTAAACATATTGTAACAGATCCATTAGATCGGAGTTCCTCTTCATTCTAAACATATTGTAACAGATCCATTAGATCGGAGTTCCTCTTCATTCTAAACATATTGTAACAGATCCATTAGATCGGAGTTCCTCTTCATTCTAAACATATTGTAACAGATCCATTAGATCGGAGTTCCTCTTCATTCTAAACATATTGTAACAGATCCATTAGATCGGAGTTCCTCTTCATTCTAAACATATTGTAACAGATCCATTAGATCGGAGTTCCTCTTCATTCTAAACATATTGTAACAGATCCATTAGATCGGAGTTCCTCTTCATTCTAAACATATTGTAACAGATCCATTAGATCTGAGTTCCTCTTCATTCTAAACATATTGTAACAGATCCATTAGATCGGAGTTCCTCTTCATTCTAAACATATTGTAACAGATCCATTAGATCGGAGTTCCTCTTCAAGTGTTTGACCTTTGAAATGCTGATATCTTTGTCAAAGCACAGTGAAGTTTAATGGGGCTCTTGCGGTTTTGATTAAGTTTTGGTTCCTCTACTGCAAGTCTTAATGTCTAACCTTGAAATGAACTCAGCTCATCAGTCACTCTCTTTGGAAGGTTACCAACTTACATATGAGCATGAAAAATAGTCAAGATAGTTTGGTCATTTAGCGAAATGTGCACTTCCTCCCTGATGAAGGATACCAGTTTTCCGTGCAGGGCTGACAGGGAGCAGGTTAAATACCTGTGTTGTTGTTTCTGGAGAGCCAAGCCGCTTGGAAAAAGTGAACTGAGATGATAAATCTCCCGGCCTCCTTTTTCTCCTCCTCCTCTCCTCCAAACCAGCCTCTCTGAGAATATATAAATCACCACGGCCTGCTAGACCTCTCCGATATCCATCTCATATTCATTTTTCACCGGAGCAACTGTGACTGTTTCCACAGTCGGGAGACTCAGTCTACTGTTTCCCCAGTCTGGAGACTCATTCTACTGTTTCCCCAGTCTGGAGACTCATTCTACTGTTTCCCCAGTCGGGAGACTCAGTCTACTGTTTCCCCAGTCTGGAGGCTCAGTCTACTGTTTCCCCAGTCTGGAGACTCATTCTACTGTTTCCCCAGTCTGGAGACTCATTCGACTGTTTCCCCAGTCTGGAGACTCATTCTACTGTTTCCCCAGTCTGGAGACTCAATCTACTGTTTCCCCAGTCTGGAGACTTATTCTACTAGTGGTGTGGGGGCTGTTCTAGTGGTGTGGGGGCTGTGCTTCGGCAGAGTGGGTGGGGTTATATCCTGCCTGTTTGGCCCTGTCCGGGGGTATCGTCAGACGGGGCCACAGTGTCTCCCGACCCCTCCTGTCTCAGCCCCCAGTATTTATGCTGCAGTAGTTTGTGTCCGGTGGCTAGGGTCCGTCTGTTATATCTGGAGTATTTCTCCTCTCTTATCCGGTGTCCTGTGTGAATTAAGTATGCTCTCTCTAATTATCTCTCTCTCGCTTTCTTTTTTTCTCTCTCTCTCTCTCTCTCTCTCTCTCTCTCTCTCTCTCTCTCTCTCTCTCTCTCTCTCTCTCTCTCTCTCTCTCTCTCTCTCTCTCTCTCTCTCTCTCTCTCTCTCTCTCTCTCTCTCTCCGTCTCTCTCGGAGGACCTGAGCATTAGGACCATTCCTCAAGGCCTACCTGGCCTCATGACTCCTTGATGTCCCGAGTCCACCTGGCCGTGCTGCTTCTCCAGTTTCAACTGTTCTGCCTGTTTTATGAACATTTTCTAATCTTGTCCATGTTCTGTTATAATCTGCACCCGGCACAGCCAGAAGAGGACTGGCCACCCCTTATTCTACTGTTTCCAAAGTCTGGATACTCATTCAGCTGTTTCCCCAGTCTGGAGACGTATTCTACTGTTTCCAAAGTCTGGATACTCATTCAGCTGTTTCCCCAGTCTGGAGACTTGTTCTACTGTTTTGCCAGTAGAATGGCAGATTCCAGGAGAACAATACCTGCCCCAATGCATCTTGCCAACTGTAAAGTATGGTGGAGGAGGAATAATTGTCTGGGGCTGTTTTTCATGGTTCGGGCCCCTTAGTTCCAGTGAAGGGAAATCTTAACGCTACAGCATACAATGACATTCTAGACTATTCTGTGCTTCCAACTTTAAGGAAACCGTTTAGGGAAGGCCCTTTCCTATTTCAGCATGAAAATGTGCACAAAGTGAGGTCCGTACAGAAATGGCTTGTCAAGATATGTGTGTGTGTGGAAGAACTTGACTGGCCTGCACAGAGCCCCGAACTCAACCCCGTCGAACATTGGAATGAATTGGAACGCCGACTGCGAGCCAGGCCTAATCGCCCAACATCAGTGCCAACATCAACGCCCAACATCAGTGTTCCAACATCTAGTGGAAAGCCTTCCCAGAAGAGTGGAGGCTGTTATAGCAGTAATGTTCCAACATCTAGTGGAAAGTCTTCCCAGAAGAGTGGAGGCTGTTATAGCAGCAATGTCCCAACATCTAGTGGAAAGCCTTCCCAGAAGAGTGGAGGCTGTTATAGCAGTAATGTTCCAACATCTAGTGGAAAGTCTTCCCGGAAGAGTGGAGGCTGTTATAGCAGCAATGTTCCAACATCTAGTGGAAAGCCTTCCCAGAAGAGTGGAGGCTGTTATAGCAGTAATGTTCCAACATCTAGTGGAAAGCCTTCCCAGAAGAGTGGAGGCTGTTATAGCAGCAATGTTCCAACATCTAGTGGAAAGCCTTCCCAGAAGAGTGGAGGCTGTTATAGCAGCAATGTTCCAACATCTAGTGGAAAGCCTTCCCAGAAGAGTGGAGGCTGTTATAGCAGCAATGTTCCAACATCTAGTGGAAAGCCTTCCCAGAAGAGTGGAGGCTGTTATAGCAGCAAAGGGGGGACCAACTCCATATTAATGCCCATGATTTTGGAATGAGATGTTCGACGAGCAGGTGTCAAAATACTTTTGGTCATGTGTTGTATCTTTATAGTTAGCTTGGATACCTTCTCTCTACTTCATCACAAGCCCTGTGTATTATCCTGACCAATGCTGTAAATTCCTCTGGTAGATCAGTAATGAGCTCAGGATTACTCCTGACTGACTGACTTGAGTACTGCAGAAGGAAGAGAGGTGAACTGGTTCCTCTGGTAGATCAGTAATGAGCTCAGGATTACTCCTGACTGACTGACTTGAGTACTGCAGAAGGAAGAGAGGTGAACTGGTTCCTCTGGTAGATCAGTATTGAGCTCAGGATTACTCCTGACTGACTGACTTGAGTACTGCAGAAGGAAGAGAGGTGAACTGGTTCCTCTGGTAGATCAGTAATGAGCTCAGGATTACTCCTGACTGACTGACTTGAGTACTGCCGAAGGAAGAGAGGTGAACTGGTTCCTCTGGTAGATCAGTAATGAGCTCAGGATTACTCCTGACTGACTGACTGACTTGAGTACTGCAGAGGGAAGAGAGGTGAACTGGTTCCTCTGTTTATTGAGGAGAGCGAGTTCCTCTGTATATTGATGTAAGATAGTTTCTGTATATTGTTCCAGTCGTGCAGGAACCTCCCCGTCACTGCCAGACAGTGAGATTAGCCAAGCAGGCGGATGAGGAGAGTAGATTGATGAGGTGGTTCTGTAGTGTCAGCTATGAGGCGGTACACACTGGGCTACACAGTCATATGCTCCTGAGCTGAGCACAGCTGAGCAGGCTGTTTTCCTCATAGAAGAGCAGAAATAATGAGGCTCTTAACCAGAGTGTTCACTGTTTCTGTCATATTACACTGGCCTTGTTTGTTTCTCCCGGACAGATCTATATTTCCCTTTTTAATTCAATGACTTTGATACAGACTAAAAGCCTGCGCTCTAATAACATGCCAATTACAATGAAGACTTACTTAGAATAAATATGAATATAATGCAGTCGTGTATTGGTTTAAACACAGAGATGCCGGCCTCCCCTGACACCATTGATTATGAATTGGTGCCCGGCCTTAAAGGCCAATTAAGTGAAGCTATTAAAGATCTTCCTGAGACGTTAATGTCCATATGTCAAAGACATTGGGCGCTTCTTACCTCCATAGCTTTAGATCAAGTAGAAACCAGATAGAGATCCCCTTGACATAATGTATTCGATGTTTACAACCGTTGGCATGCCTGGATCCAAAAACACTTTAGGATTTCTGAATGGATGGTAGCCGGCAGTAGTTAGGCGGAGATGTTTGCGGTATGCATAGTAATTACCTGGTGCAATCTATCAGAGTAGTGCTCTTCATGTTGCCGAGACATTTGCATGTGTAATTTGGATGGATATATTCCTGACATCAATAGAGTAATGAATCCTCACTTTCTCAATGTATTAATTCACCTGCTCCTTGCAACTTGTCCTAATATCTATTCTGAATATGCATTAGGGTTTATTCTGACGGCAGATCATTTAGTCAGAAAAAGCTAAGTGCATGCATTGGCTACTTAAGTAATGAACTGTCTCCAGTATTGTATTACTGCCAGGCCGTTCAGTAACATTACATACAGGGGGCTATATGGAGGGTTGACTCACTGTCTCCAGTATAGTATTACTGCCAGGCCGTTCAGTAACATTACATACAGGGGGGCCATATGGAGGGTTGACTCACTGTCTTACATAAGGGACGCGGATGGCATTTGCTGTATGTTTGATGAGAAACTGCATATTGCAAATGTGCGCTCCCTTACTAGACATCCGAAATTGTTTCTAAAATAGGCCGACGCCGTCGGGCCGTGCCCCAGGGCCAAATCTTCCAGGAAGTCATCAAACGAACTTTCTCGGACATTCAATGTCCGTTTAATAAAATAAATTCATTTTTGTCATTTTTCTGCCCTTCAGGTTAATCCCACCAGATGGCGAATGCCTTCTTATTGCAAATGTACAAAACATACACCTCATTGACCTGGCTTTTTCTCCTAAACGGAAAAGACTTCGAAGACGAAACTTGGTGGGCATGGGTTTGGCCAAATGGGCAGTTGGCCCTGAAACAGGATGGCTTCAAGGACTCACGGTTTTTGAGATAAGGCCCATTTTCTGGGATTAAAGGTGAAAAATGGAAATAGAGCGCTAATTTGACAGCTTTACGTCAAAGTACATGAACCTATGGTGTAAGGAAAAAAAGAACCAGACATTTATCTGTTTTAATTTTCAATAAATTGTCAAATGTACAATTCGTAATGATGAGAAAAATATTTTTTCCCCCAAAACAATTATGAATCCAGTTGCGGCGTGATTATCCTGTGGGGCCGAACAGGGAAGAGTGTTCCGGCCATACTCCACCCAGACCAGTTGTGGGCTCCAGGTAGTGGGGTTGGTCGAGACAAGGCATCTTAAGGAAGCCCCAAAATTGCCCTCCCTGGAAGCCTGTGTTTCAGACATAAAGAAGTGGATGGCGGCAAATTTTCTACTTTTAAACACGGACAAAACAGAGATGCTTGTTGTAGGTCCCAAGAAACAAAGAGATCTTCTGTTGAATCTGACAATTAATCTTGATGATTGTACAGTCGTCTCAAATAAAACTGTGAAGGACCTCGGTGTTACTCGGGACCCTGATCTCTCTTTTGACGAAAATATCAATTCTGTTTCAAGGACAGCTTTTTTCCATCTACGTAACATTGCAAAAATGTGAAACTTTCTCTCCAAAAATTATTCAGTAAAATGTATCCATGCTTTTGTCACTTCTAGGTTAGACTACTGCAATGCTCTACTTTCCGGCTACCCGGATAAAGCACTAAATAAACTTCAGTTAGCTAAACACGGCTGCTAGAATCTTGACTAGAACCAAAAAATTTGATCATATTACTCCAGTGCTAGCCTCTCTACACTGGCTTCCTGTTAAGGCAAGGGCTGATTTCAAGATTTTACTGCTAACCTACAAAGCATTACATGGACTTGCTCCTACCTATCTTTCCGATTTGGTCCTGCCGTACATACCTACACGTACGCTACGGTCACAAGACGCAGGCCTCCTTACTTAGAATTTCTAAGCAAACAGCTGGAGGCAGGGCTTTCTTCTATAGAGCTCCATTTTTATGGAATGGTCTGCCTATCCATGTGAGAGACGCAGACTCGGTCTCAACCTTTAACCTCTTACGGAGCAGTGGGGCGCTACCCGGTGAAATGTAAAGCGCCAAATTCCATATCCAAAATTTGAATTATAAAGAATTCATCAATATACAAGTTATTCATAGCCATCAAAAGCTCTGACTCTTGGCAATATCACATCGTTGTCAGATTTCAAAAAGGCTTTACGGCGAAAGCACAACATTGGATTGTTTGAGGGTAGCACCTCTAATATTTACGCATTAGCATAAATCCATAACCCAACCCGGGTCTCACAAAACGCATAAAATCGCTAATATAAAATCGATTACCTTTGATGAACTTCTGCTGAGGGCTTCCCAAGTGTCCAACGAAGACAATCCATGCTTCTTTGGTTAGAAAAAGTCATTTATTATATCCATAAATCTCAGTTTGGTTGGCGATTTATGTTCATAAAATCCACCGTTGAGTCGCCCATAGAACCGTGAAGAGAACGCGTTGAAATTATACCTATCATATTTCTACAAACAAATCAAACATAATTTTAATGTTTCCTTATGTATTCTTTTATGTATATTTACTATAATATTTCAACCGGATTGTAGCCTGAACGATAAGAAAGGAAAAAACAGTGGAGCGCGCACTCGGTTGCGCGCCTGCAAAAGCTTGTTGACATCTGAGCTCCCTGGACCATATTCTCTCCCTATCCGTTCTGGTCAGGGCTAACGTTTCCTGGTTTTGTATAGAGACTGTTGACATCTAGTGGAAGCCATAGGTACTGAAATCACAGAGCTGCTTGCCTTTGAAATAAATAGGGAGACTGTCAAACAGAGCAAAGGTCACAAAAAACATTAATTCCGGATGGATTTTTCTCAGGTTTTCGCCTGCTATATCTGTTCTGTTACACTCACAGACATTATGTTAACACTTTTAGAAACTTCAGAGTGTTTCCCATCCAATAGTACTAATGCATATCCTATTTTCTGGGCCTGAGTGGGAGGCATTTTACTTTGGGCACGCCAAAACCGTCACCTCGGGAGCCGCTCCCTAAGAAGTTAAGTCTTTATTGAAGACTCATCTCTTCAGTAGGTCCTACGATTGAGTGTAGTCTGGCCCAGGAGTGTGAAGGTGAACGGAAAGGCACTGGAGCAACGAACTGCCCTTGCTGTCTCTGCCTGGTCGGTTCCCCTCTCCACTGGGATTCTCTCCCTCTAACCTTATTACAGGGGCTGAGCCACTGGCCTACTGGTGCTCTTCCATGCCGTCCCTGGGGGGTTGTGTCGCTTGAATGGGTTGAGTCACTGACGTGATCTTCCTGTCCGGGTTGGCGCCCCCCCTTTGGTTGTGCCGTGGCAGAGATCTTTGTGGGCTATACTCGGCCTTGTCTCAGGATGGTAAGTTGGTGGTTGGAGATATCCCTCTAGTGGTGTGGGGGCTGTGCTTTGGCAGAGTGGGTGGGGTTATATCCTGCCTGTTTGGCCCTGTCCGGGGTATTTTCGGACGGGGCCACAGTGTCTCCCGACCCCTCCTGTCTCAGCCCCCAGTATTTATGCTGCAGTAGTTTATGTGTCGGGGGGCTAGGGTCAGTCTGTTATATCTGGAGTATTTCTCCTCTATTATCCGGTGTGAATTTAAGCATACTCTTTCTAATTCTCTCTCACCTTTTCTTTATTTCTCTCTCTCGGAGGACCTGGGCCTTAGGACCATTCCTCAGGACTACCTGGCCTGATGACTCCTGCTGTCCCCAGTTCCCTTGGCCGTGCTGCTGCTCCAGTTTCAACTGTTCTGCCTGCGGCTATGGAACCCTGACCTGTTCACCAGACATGCTACCTGTCCCAGACCTGCTGTTTTCAACTCTCTAGAGACAGCAGGTGCGGTAGAGATACTCTGAATGATCGGCTATGAAAAGCCAACTGACATTTACTCCTGAGGTGCTGACCTGTTGCACCCTCTACAACCACTGTGATTATTATTATTTGACCCAACTGGTCCTCTATGAACATTTTTAAATCTTGTCCATGTTCTGTTCTAATCTGCATACGGCACAGCCAGAAGAGGACTGGCCACCCCTCACAGCCTGGTTCCTCTCTAGGTTTCTTCCTAGGTTCTGGCCTTTCTAGGGAGTTTTTCCTAACCACCGTGCTTCTACATCTGCATTGCTTGCTGTTTGGGGTTTTAGGCTGGGTTTCTGTACAGCACTCTGTGACATCAGCTGATGTAAGAAGGGTTTCATGAATACATTTGAATGATTGATTGAGATATGGGACCAGGGACGACGAGGGAAAGGTAGTGGCTGCAGGAGGCCAGACGGGGCTTGCCGTGGAGTCTTATTCTGAGCACAAACGGTGCATGCGGTGAAGAAAGCGGAGGCGTCAGGAACCATTGAGGGCCACCAGAAATGTTGTCGTAGGAGGGCCAGGGTTCGACGGGAACCTGGAGGAGAGGTAAGCCTGGAGGAATGAGCCCATTCCAGGACCCGGGACCGGACTGAATTAGGAACGAACAACCTGGTTAGCAGGGACCCCTCCAGGGGCAGTCTAGGAACGTTGTGCCTTACGGACCATGGTCAAAATACCCCAGCCCACAGAAGCCGCAAGGCATGAGGCAGCAGGACTGTAAAGGTCCTGTAGTAGTCTGTAGTAGTAGTAGTCTGTTACCCTACTCACCTCTATAGTCTGTAGTAGTAGTCTGTTACCCTACTCACCTCTATAGTCTGTAGTAGTAGTAGTCTGTTACCTTACTCACCTCTACAGTCTGTAGTAGTAGTCTGTTACCCTACTCACCTCTATAGTCTGTAGTAGTAGTAGTCTGTTACCCTACTCACCTCTATAGTCTGTAGTAGTAGTAGTCTGTTACCCTACTCACCTCTATAGTCTGTAGTAGTAGTAGTCTGTTACCCTACTCACCTCTACAGTCTGTAGTAGTAGTCTGTTACCCTACTCACCTCTATAGTCTGTAGTAGTAGTCTGTTACCCTACTCAGCTCTATAGTCTGTAGTAGTAGTCTGTTACCCTACTCACCTCTATAGTCTGTAGTAGTAGTCTGTTACCCTACTCACCTCTGTAGTAGTCTGTTACCCTACTCACCTCTATAGTCTGTAGTAGTAGTAGTCTGTTACCCTACTCACCTCTACAGTCTGTAGTAGTAGTAGTCTGTTACCCTACTCACCTCTATAGTCTGTAGTAGTAGTCTGTTACCCTACTCACCTCTGTAGTAGTCTGTTACCCTACTCACCTCTATAGTCTGTAGTAGTAGTCTGTTACCCTACTCACCTCTATAGTCTGTAGTAGTAGTAGTCTGTTACCCTACTCACCTCTACAGTCTGTAGTAGTAGTAGTCTGTTACCCTACTCACCTCTATAGTCTGTAGTAGTAGTAGTCTGTTACCCTACTCACCTCTATAGTCTGTAGTAGTAGTAGTCTGTTACCCTACTCACCTCTACAGTCTGTAGTAGTAGTAGTCTGTTACCCTACTCACCTCTATAGTCTGTAGTAGTAGTAGTCTGTTACCCTACTCATCTCTATAGTCTGTAGTAGTAGTAGTCTGTTACCCTACTCACCTCTATAGTCTGTAGTAGTAGTAGTCTGTTACCCTACTCACCTCTATAGTCTGTAGTAGTAGTAGTCTGTTACCCTACTCACCTCTATAGTCTGTAGTAGTAGTAGTCTGTTACCCTACTCACCTCTACAGTCTGTAGTAGTAGTAGTCTGTTACCCTACTCACCTCTATAGTCTGTAGTAGTAGTAGTCTGTTACCCTACTCACCTCTACAGTCTGTAGTAGTAGTAGTCTGTTACCCTACTCACCTCTATAGTCTGTAGTAGTAGTAGTCTGTTACCCTACTCACCTCTACAGTCTGTAGTAGTAGTAGTCTGTTACCCTACTCATCTCTATAGTCTGTAGTAGTAGTAGTCTGTTACCCTACTCACCTCTATAGTCTGTAGTAGTAGTCTGTTACCCTACTCACCTCTATAGTCTGTAGTAGTAGTCTGTTACCCTACTCACCTCTATAGTCTGTAGTAGTAGTAGTCTGTTACCCTACTCACCTCTATAGTCTGTAGTAGTAGTAGTCTGTTACCCTACTCACCTCTATAGTCTGTAGTAGTAGTCTGTTACCCTACTCACCTCTATAGTCTGTAGTAGTAGTCTGTTACCCTACTCACCTCTATAGTCTGTAGTAGTAGTCTGTTACCCTACTCACCTCTATAGTCTGTAGTAGTAGTCTGTTACCCTACTCACCTCTATAGTCTGTAGTAGTAGTAGTCTGTTACCCTACTCACCTCTATAGTCTGTAGTAGTAGTAGTCTGTTACCCTACTCACCTCTATAGTCTGTAGTAGTAGTCTGTTACCCTGTTCTGTTTGAGAACTCTTTGGTGTGATCATCTCGATGCTCTTCCTCTCTCTAAGTTGTTCAATGTTAAAAGGAAAAGCCTGTTCAGATGGTCTCGGCTACAGCAGATCAGAATGATTTACTCCTGTCTGAGCCTCCGTCTGAGGTGATGGGAAACGCTGCATTAAGTCCATTTCGTCTGTGTTCTGCTCCTCTCGTCCTTTTCCTCCTTCACATCACTGTCATAATGGGCCTGAGGAGATCAACTGGGATCTACCAGGGATTAGGAACCTTTCACCTTGGAGGATCCCTCTGGGGGAGGGGGCTCAATGGGCGGCAGGGTAGCCTAGTGGTTAGAGCGTTGGACTGGTAACTGAAAGGTTGCGAGTTCAATTCCCCCGAGCTGACAAAGTACAAATCTGTCGTTCTGCCCCTGAACAAGGCAGTTAACCCACTGTTCCTAGGCCGTCATTGAAAATAAGAATTTGTTTTTAACTGACTTGCCTGGTTAAATGAAGGTACAGTAGGTTTATAATGCTCCTGGCTGGTCATCGGGGATCTGGAACTCAGGAATACAGAGTTTACACAGATTGGAGAACTCTTCCTTAAATTCCAGCAGTGAAGTCCTCTAATGCTATCTCACACAGCTGAAACAGAAAACAGATGATCTGGATCGTATTAAATTACATTTTACAACCATGTGATAGAATAATATGTCAATTTGAAGAGGCCTGTGATCTCCTTTGTCAGTGGGGAATCAGACGCCTCATTCTACTCAGCGCTGTGAAATCCGTATAGCCACTAGATCAAGGGTATTCCACTCTTACCTTACGAGGTCCAGAGCCTGCTGCTTTTCTGTTCAACCTGATAATTAATTGCCCACACCTGGTGTTCCAGGTGTAAATACGTCCCCAATTTAGAGCGGAACAATGAAAAAACGCAGTGGAACTGTTTTTCGAGGTCCAGAGTTGACTTTGAACGCACTAGATGATATGAAAACAGAAGAGATGAATAACATTGCCAGAATCTCATTTACCCTCGTTAGCTAAATGCTGAATGATGTTATTTGAAGAATTGATCAGCATGTTGCTTGAAATAATTAGCTGAGATTTCTGGACGATATACAGATCAGTCGACCAAGCTGTGGTTGTTGGTTTAGCATCACTGAGGATGAGAGTTCTGATTGGTTGTTGGTTTAGCATCACTGAGGATGAGAGTTCTGATTGGTTGTTTGTTTAGCATCACTGAGGATGAGAGTTCTGATTGGTTGTTTGTTTAGCATCACTGAGGATGAGAGTTCTGATTGGTTGTTTGTTTAGCATCACTGAGGATGAGAGTTCTGATTGGTTGTTTGTTTAGCATCACTGAGGATGAGAGTTCTGATTGGTTGTTGGTTTAGCATCACTGAGGATGAGAGTTCTGATTGGTTGTTTGTTTAGCATCACTGAGGATGAGAGTTCTGATTGGTTGTTTGTTTAGCATCACTGAGGATGAGAGTTCTGATTGGTTGTTTGTTTAGCATCACTGAGGATGAGAGATCTGATTGGTTGTTTGTTTAGCATCACTGAGGATGAGAGTTCTGATTGGTTGTTTGTTTAGCATCACTGAGGATGAGAGTTCTGATTGGTTGTTTGTTTAGCATCACTGAGGATGAGAGTTCTGATTGGTTGTTTGTTTAGCATCACTGAGGATGAGAGTTCTGATTGGTTGTTTGTTTAGCATCACTGAGGATGAGAGTTCTGATTGGTTGTTTGTTTAGCATCACTGAGGATGAGAGTTCTGATTGGTTGTTGGTTTAGCATCATTGAGGATGAGAGATCTGAGGGATTCCCCATCTACATAATCATTGTCTGGTACGGTTAATATCACACATTGATTATTTTACTCAATCAGGTATATGAGAGAAGTCTTTCCTCTAAAAATTGTTTCCCGATAACAACTGGCATATTTTTGGAAAATTGACATTTGAGATTGCAATCCAATTCAAATTGTTCTTTAGTTACGAATTCAGTTCAACGACAGTAGTGAACGCGGTCTACATATGTGACCATTATACAAGCCAGTTCTGAAATAATACATCCATCACACGTACCCATTAATTTAGCAAAGATTCACGCTGCTTAATGAACACATTCACACAGATTCAACAGAAATACTAAATAACGTCCACAGGGATGATATTTCATACACAGAATATATATGTTTTGCTAACTTTGATAGCAACAATCAGGACTCAGTCTGCAGTAATTAGTGATGTTCTTTCATGTCTGTCTGATGTGGAAGCATCCACTCCCATGTCATTTGATGGAATTTAAAGTCAAGGGACAAACAAGCTCTAATAAGGCAAGGCATGTCATTTTCAAAGGCAGCCAGCTCAGTAAACATCATAGCACTGTGTTAGGTAGAGAACGGGGTCACAGCGGTAGAGATGGTGTTGTAGTGAAGATCCACTGCCCTGAGACTGAAGGGAACTACTGAACTTGTTATCAGAATGTACAGTTGAAGCTAGCTGTTATCAGAATGTACAGTTGAAGCTAGCTGTTATCAGAATGTACAGTTGAAGCTAGCTGTTATCAGAATGTACAGCTGAAGCTAGCTGTTATCAGAATGTACAGTTGAAGCTAGCTGTTATCAGAATGTACAGCTGAAGCTAGCTGTTATCAGAATGTACAGCTGAAGCTAGCTGTTATCAGAATGTACAGTTGAAGCTAGCTGTTATCAGAATGTACAGCTGAAGCTAGCTGTTATCAGAATGTACAGCTGAAGCTAGCTGTTATCAGAATGTACAGTTGAAGCTAGCTGTTATCAGAATGTACAGTTGAAGCTAGCTGTTATCAGAATGTACAGCTGAAGCTAGCTGTTATCAGAATGTACAGCTGAAGCTAGCTAATAGCAGAATGTACAGTTGAAGCTAGCTGTTATCAGAATGTACAGTTGAAGCTAGCTAATAGCAGAATGTACAGTTGAAGCTAGCTGTTATCAGAATGTACAGTTGAAGCTAGCTGTTATCAGAATGTACAGTTGAAGCTAGCTGTTATCAGAATGTACAGCTGAAGCTAGCTAATAGCAGAATGTACAGTTGAAGCTAGCTGTTATCAGAATGTACAGTTGAAGCTAGCTAATAGCAGAATGTACAGTTGAAGCTAGCTGTTATCAGAATGTACAGTTGAAGCTAGCTGTTATCAGAATGTACAGCTGAAGCTAGCTGTTATCAGAATGTACAGTTGAAGCTAGCTGTTATCAGAATGTACAGCTGAAGCTAGCTAATAGCAGAATGTACAGTTGAAGCTAGCTGTTATCAGAATGTACAGCTGAAGCTAGCTAATAGCAGAATGTACAGTTGAAGCTAGCTGTTATCAGAATGTACAGTTGAAGCTAGCTGTTATCAGAATGTACAGTTGAAGCTAGCTAATAGCAGAATGTACAGTTGAAGCTAGCTGTTATCAGAATGTACAGTTGAAGCTAGCTAATAGCAGAATGTACAGTTGAAGCTAGCTGTTATCAGAATGTACAGTTGAAGCTAGCTGTTATCAGAATGTACAGTTGAAGCTAGCTGTTATCAGAATGTACAGTTGAAGCTAGCTGTTATCAGAATGTATAGTTGAAGCTAGCTGTTATCAGAATGTACAGTTGAAGCTAGCTGTTATCTGATTGTACAGTTGAAGCTAGCTGTTATCAGAATGTACAGTTGAAGCTAGCTGTTATCAGAATGTACAGTTGAAGCTAGCTGTTATCAGAATGTACAGTTGAAGCTAGCTGTTATCAGAATGTACAGCTGAAGCTAGCTGTTATCAGAATGTACAGTTGAAGCTAGTTGTTATCAGATTGTACAGTTGAAGCTAGCTAATAGCAGAATGTACAGTTGAAGCTAGCTGTTATCAGAATGTACAGTTGAAGCTAGCTGTTATCAGAATGTACAGCTGAAGCTAGCTGTTATCAGAATGTACAGCTGAAGCTAGCTGTTATCAGAATGTACAGTTGAAGCTAGCTGTTATCAGAATGTACAGCTGAAGCTAGCTGTTATCAGAATGTACAGCTGAAGCTAGCTGTTATCAGAATGTACAGTTGAAGCTAGCTGTTATCAGAATGTACAGTTGAAGCTAGCTGTTATCAGAATGTACAGCTGAAGCTAGCTGTTATCAGAATGTACAGCTGAAGCTAGCTAATAGCAGAATGTACAGTTGAAGCTAGCTGTTATCAGAATGTACAGTTGAAGCTAGCTAATAGCAGAATGTACAGTTGAAGCTAGCTGTTATCAGAATGTACAGTTGAAGCTAGCTGTTATCAGAATGTACAGTTGAAGCTAGCTGTTATCAGAATGTACAGCTGAAGCTAGCTAATAGCAGAATGTACAGTTGAAGCTAGCTGTTATCAGAATGTACAGTTGAAGCTAGCTAATAGCAGAATGTACAGTTGAAGCTAGCTGTTATCAGAATGTACAGTTGAAGCTAGCTGTTATCAGAATGTACAGCTGAAGCTAGCTGTTATCAGAATGTACAGTTGAAGCTAGCTGTTATCAGAATGTACAGCTGAAGCTAGCTAATAGCAGAATGTACAGTTGAAGCTAGCTGTTATCAGAATGTACAGCTGAAGCTAGCTAATAGCAGAATGTACAGTTGAAGCTAGCTGTTATCAGAATGTACAGTTGAAGCTAGCTGTTATCAGAATGTACAGTTGAAGCTAGCTAATAGCAGAATGTACAGTTGAAGCTAGCTGTTATCAGAATGTACAGTTGAAGCTAGCTGTTATCAGAATGTACAGTTGAAGCTAGCTGTTATCAGAATGTACAGTTGAAGCTAGCTGTTATCAGAATGTACAGTTGAAGCTAGCTGTTATCAGAATGTACAGTTGAAGCTAGCTGTTATCAGAATGTACAGTTGAAGCTAGCTGTTATCAGAATGTACAGTTGAAGCTAGCTGTTATCAGAATGTACAGTTGAAGCTAGCTGTTATCAGAATGTACAGTTGAAGCTAGCTGTTATCAGAATGTACAGTTGAAGCTAGCTGTTATCAGAATGTACAGTTGAAGCTAGCTGTTATCAGAATGTACAGTTGAAGCTAGCTGTTATCAGAATGTACAGTTGAAGCTAGCTGTTATCAGAATGTACAGTTGAAGCTAGCTGTTATCAGAATGTACAGTTGAAGCTAGCTGTTATCAGAATGTACAGTTGAAGCTAGCTGTTATCAGAATGTACAGTTGAAGCTAGCTGTTATCAGAATGTACAGTTGAAGCTAGCTGTTATCCAGAATGTACAGTTGAAGCTAGCTGTTATCAGAATGTACAGTTGAAGCTAGCTGTTATCAGAATGTACAGTTGAAGCTAGCTGTTATCAGAATGTACAGTTGAAGCTAGCTGTTATCAGAATGTACAGTTGAAGCTAGCTGTTATCAGAATGTACAGTTGAAGCTAGCTGTTATCAGAATGTACAGTTGAAGCTAGCTGTTATCAGAATGTACAGTTGAAGCTAGCTGTTATCAGAATGTACAGTTGAAGCTAGCTGTTATCAGAATGTACAGTTGAAGCTAGCTGTTATCAGAATGTACAGTTGAAGCTAGCTGTTATCAGAATGTACAGTTGAAGCTAGCTGTTATCAGAATGTACAGTTGAAGCTAGCTGTTATCAGAATGTACAGTTGAAGCTAGCTGTTATCAGAATGTACAGTTGAAGCTAGCTGTTATCAGAATGTACAGTTGAAGCTAGCTGTTATCAGAATGTACAGTTGAAGCTAGCTGTTATCAGAATGTACAGTTGAAGCTAGCTGTTATCAGAATGTACAGTTGAAGCTAGCTGTTATCAGAATGTACAGTTGAAGCTAGCTGTTATCAGAATGTACAGTTGAAGCTAGCTGTTATCAGAATGTACAGTTGAAGCTAGCTGTTATCAGAATGTACAGTTGAAGCTAGCTGTTATCAGAATGTACAGTTGAAGCTAGCTGTTATCAGAATGTACAGTTGAAGCTAGCTGTTATCAGAATGTACAGTTGAAGCTAGCTGTTATCAGAATGTACAGCTGAAGCTAGCTGTTATCAGAATGTACAGCTGAAGCTAGCTGTTATCAGAATGTATAGTTGAAGCTAGCTGTTATCAGAATGTATAGTTGAAGCTAGCTGTTATCAGAATATACAGTTGAAGCTAGCTGTTATCAGAATGTACAGTTGAAGCTAGCTGTTATCAGAATGTACAGTTGAAGCTAGCTGTTATCAGAATGTACAGCTGAAGCTAGCTGTTATCAGAATGTACAGCTGAAGCTAGCTGTTATCAGAATGTACAGTTGAAGCTAGCTGTTATCAGAATGTATAGTTGAAGCTAGCTGTTATCAGAATGTACAGCTGAAGCTAGCTGTTATCAGAATGTACAGTTGAAGCTAGCTAATAGCAGAATGTACAGTTGAAGCTAGCTGTTATCAGAATGGACAGTTGAAGCTAGCTGTTATCAGAATGTACAGTTGAAGCTAGCTGTGATCAGAATGTACAGTTGAAGCTAGCTGTTATCAGAATGTACAGTTGAAGCTAGCTGTCATCAGAATGTACAGTTGAAGCTAGCTGTCATCAGAATGTACAGCTGAAGCTAGCTGTTATCAGAATGTACAGTTGAAGCTAGTTGTTATCAGAATGTACAGTTGAAGCTAGCTGTTATCAGAATGTACAGTTGAAGCTAGCTGTCATCAGAATGTACAGTTGAAGCTAGCTGTCATCAGAATGTACAGCTGAAGCTAGCTGTTATCAGAATGTACAGTAGAAGCTAGCTAATAGCAGAATGTAGAGTTGAAGCTAGCTGTTATCAGAATGTACAGCTGAAGCTAGCTGTTATCAGAATGTACAGTTGAAGCTAGCTGTTATCAGAATGGACAGTTGAAGCTAGCTGTGCCAGAGGGACATTGCATCAAGACACAGTTGGTCTCTGCTACATGTACGCAGTTTAAAACGGCAGTTTATAGATGATAGCAGTTCATAAAAACAAGACCAAACGGATTGCTGAACCACAGTAGAATCCCATTTATTGTTGTTATTTTAAAGTCCAGCCAGTGTGTCTCTGTGTTTAAACGACTTACCTGACCGTGTTGTCTCCGCTCTTGTCTAACGGCACGGCCCAATGCATTTATTAAATCAGCCCTGATTTGTGGGCCACATTTGGCCGATGGCCGAAGGCAACATAGCATTGATAATAGCCGTAATATTGTTATATCTAGGCTCAATCCGATCAGAAATGACAAACACACTGTCTGATTTCTGAGATTACACAGTGATATACAGTAGACTGTCTTTATTTTATATTCAAGTTCCTTCCTTGAGGCTGGGACATATTTGACAAAGCATCTGGCCAGTATTGTGTCGATGGCCCAGAGCCTCCACGTTAGATCAGATACGTTGGCTCCATACAGATATAACAGTATATGTGAGCGTCAGCGGGAACCAATGGAAGGTATTGCTTGTTAAATGACATCTCTTGACGACAGTTTGGATAAAGCCTCGCCGTTTAAAAGGTGGCCCCTCAACACTGCTATGATATTGCTTTGGCCAAGTAGTTGGGCCAGACAGATATACTGATGCTGGCAGTAGTGATATTGTTGCTTTCCTTGGCGATACGTGATGTACGAGGCCTGGGGTCAGAGGGCAAGAAGGTAACAGGCGATCTTGTAATGTTACCTTCTGTGATGTTGCTCCCAGCACCAAATCAAATCAAATCAAATTGTATTTGTCACATACACACGATTAGCGGATGTTAATGCGAGTGTAGCGAAATGCTTGTGCTTCTAGTTCCGACCGTGCAGTAGTATCTAACAAGTAATCTAACAAATTCACAACAACTACCTTATACACACAAGAGTAAAGGAATGAATACGAGTATGTACATATAAATCTACATGTACATACTCATGAAAACATCCTGTGTTTTCAACAAGCTACAGGATTTACAAGACATAATGGAAGGAACCACGAAGGAACCACGACGAGCCGGCTAAACGACGTCACACTGTACAATCGGGAGATTCTGAGGAAAGGTTTGAATGGACAGCAGCACCCTATGGGGGTCCTGAAGGCCTAGAGAAACTGAAAGGTAATGACTACCTACTGCTGTTGTGATGGATCATCTGAAGACAGGACCAGAGAGATTATACAACAATGCATTTATCCAAAGCCACTTACAGTCATGGGTACATTTCACTTATGGGTGGTGCCGGGAATCAAACCCACCACCCTGTGGTTTCAAGCTGCAGGCGTTACCGACTGGGGTACAGAAACGGCAGACACTAGTACAACTCTACTGTAAATCATCATAGTAGTTTATAGAGGTTTGTAGTGGTTCATAGTGATTCCCAGGGATTCATAGTGGTTCACAATGGTTCACTGAGGTTCACCAGGCAGATGAGTCAATCACACACCTGCGGTTCTGACAGAAATGTGTCAGGGCGTCTATTTCAGAGAGATGTGATGTGTCCCTTCACCTGCAGGGACGCTCCTCAGAGCCAATCAGCTGTGTGTGTGTGTGTGTGTGTGTGTGGCAATCACAGGGCTTCACCGATGGACTAGACAGAAGTGGTTAGAGGGATGGACTAGACAGAAGTGGACAGAGGAATGGACTAGACAGAAGTGGACAGAGGGATGGACTAGACAGAAGTGGTTAGAGGGATGGACTAGACAGAAGTGGACAGAGGAATGGACTAGACAGAAGTGGACAGAGGGATGGACTAGACAGAAGTGGACAGAGGGATGGACTAGACAGAAGTGGACAGAGGGACGGACTAGACAGAAGTGGACAGAGGGATGGACTAGACAGAAGTGGACAGAGGGATGGACTAGACAGAAGTGGCCAGAGGGACAGACTAGACAGAAGTGGACAGAGGGATGGACTAGACAGAAGTGGACAGAGGGACGGACTAGACAGAAGTGGACAGAGGGATGGACTAGACAGAAGTGGACAGAGGGACGGACTAGACAGAAGTGGACAGAGGGACGAACTAGACAGACGTGGACAGAGGGATGGACTAGACAGAAGTGGACAGAGGGACGGACTAGACAGAAGTGGACAGAGGGATGGACTAGACAGAAGTGGACAGAGGGACGGACTAGACAGAAGTGGACAGAGGGACAGACTAGACAGAAGTGGACAGAGGGACAGACTAGACAGAAGTGGACAGAGGGATGGACTAGACAGAAGTGGACAGGGGGGATGGACTAGGATAG
The DNA here is from genome assembly GCA_030435695.1 of Brachymystax lenok tsinlingensis. Lineage (NCBI taxonomy): Eukaryota > Metazoa > Chordata > Actinopteri > Salmoniformes > Salmonidae > Brachymystax > Brachymystax lenok. The sequence continues at coordinate 1,311,301 of JAGFMH010000026.1, read as the reverse complement.
TAGAGCGTTAGCTGGGGGGTACAGTATACTGTGTGTTCAGGATAGTAGAGCGTTAGCTGGGGGGTACAGTATACTGTGTGTTCAGGATAGTAGAGCGTTAGCTGGGGGGTACAGTATACTGTGTGTTCAGGATAGTGGAGCGTTAGCTGGGGGGTACAGTATACTGTGTGTTCAGGATAGTGGAGCGTTAGCTGGGGGGTACAGTATACTGTGTGTTCAGGATAGTGGAGCGATAGCTGGGGGGTACAGTATACTGTGTGTTCAGGATAGTGGAGCGTTAGCTGGGGGGTACAGTATACCGTGTGTTCAGGATAGTGGAGCGTTAGCTGGGGGGTACAGTATACTGTGTGTTCAGGATAGTAGAGCGTTAGCTGGGGGGTACAGTATACTGTGTGTTCAGGATAGTAGAGCGTTAGCTGGGGGGTACAGTATACTGTATGTTCAGGATAGTAGAGAGTTAGCTGGGGGTGTACAGTATACTGTGTGTTCAGGATAGTAGAGCGTTAACTGGGGGGTACAGTATACTGTGTGTTCAGGATAGTAGAGCGTTAGCTGGGGGGTACAGTATACTGTGTGTTCAGGATAGTGGAGCTCTAGCTGAGAGCAGTGTAGTGTGTTGGTTCACTATAATATCTTTCAGGATTGACATGTTGCTGAAATGACCTCTCTCACATAAAAAATAATAATTAGTTGCATTGGTGAAGTGCTGAACAGCAGTAATTATTTGTCCTTTTCTTTCAGCAATTCTTCTAGAAATATCACATTTTGATTATCAACCAAAATGTAATGTGCATTTTCAAGCACCATGTGCTTGAGCAAATGTACCTAATCATTTACATTTATTGTAATAAACTGTGCTATTAGGGACAACTGAGATAATTAACAGGAACTAACACTGAGATTATTAACAGGAACTAACACTGAGATAATTAACAGGAACTAACAATGACATAACTAATAGGAACTAACACTGAGATAATTAACTGTAACTAACACTGAGATATTTAACAGGAACTAACAATGACGTAACAAATAGGAATTAACACTGAGATAATTTACAGAAACTAACACTGAGATAATTAACTGTAACTAACACTGAGATAATTAACAGGAACTAACAATGACATAACAAATAGGAACTAACACTGAGATAATTCACATGAATTAACAATTAGACATTTAACAGGAACTAACACTGAGATAATTAACATGAATTAACACTGAGATAATTACCTGCAACTAACACTGAGATAATTACCTGCAACTAACACTGAGATAATTAACAGGAACTAACACTGAGATAATTAACAGGAACTAACACTGAGACATGTAACAGGAACTAACACTGAGATAATTAACAGGAACTAACACTGAGATAATTAACAGGGACTAACACTGAGATAATTAACAGGAACTAACACTGAGATAATTAACAGGAACTAACACTGAGATATTTAACAGGAACTAACACTGAGATAATTAACAGGATTTAACAATGAGATAATTAACAGGAACTAACACTGAGATAATTAACAGGAACTAACAATGAGATAATTAACAGGAACTAACACTGAGATAATTAACAGAAACTAACACTGAGATAATTAACAGGAATTAACAATGAGATAATTAACAGGAACTAACACTGAGACAATTAACAGGAACTAACACTGAGACAATTAACAGAAACTAACACTGAGATAATTAACAGAAACTAACACTGAGACAATTAACAGAAACTAACACTGAGATAATTAACTGTAACTAACACTGAGATAATTAACAGAAACTAACACTGAGATAATAACAAAAACAATAATAATAACAATATTTGTAATAATAAAAATAATACTAATAATATTAATAGCAATAATATTAATAATAATAAACATTTTAATAGTAATAATAATTGTAATAATATTATTAATAATAGTAATATTCATAATAATACTAACAAATGTTTTACTAATAATAGTAATAATAATAATAATAATAATAATGATAGTAATAATAATAATAATAATAATGATAGTAATAATAATAATAATAATGATAATAATAATAATAATAATGATAGTAATAATAATAATAATAATAAAAATAATAATAATAATAATAATAATAATGATAGGAATAATAATAATAATAATAATAATAATGATAGTAATAATAATAATAATGATAATAATAATAATAATAATAATAATGATAGTAATAATAATAATAATAATAATAATAATGATAATAATAATAATAATAATAATGATAATAATAATGATAATAATAATAGTAATAATAATAATAATAGTAATAATAATAATAATGATATTAATAATGATAATAATATTAATACTGTTAATATTACTAAGAATATTATTAATAATAGTTATGATAATAATAATAATAGCAATACTAATGATAATAATAATCACATTAATAATAATTATAATTATAATATTAATATTAATAATACTATAAATAATAATATTAATAATAATATAATTATAATATTAATATTTATAATAATATAAATAATAATTATAATATAATATTAATATTAATAATAATATAAATAATAATATAAATAATAATTATAATATAATATTAATATGAATAATAATATTAATAATAATATGAATAATAATTATAATCCTTCTTCTTGTCACATCTGTGTATTGGAGTATGAAGATAGACATCACTCCAACTCATACCTACGTGATAATGTAATGCAGCACTGCCTTTGTCATCAATGTACTTGACAAAACATTTACTTTCAAAAATCACACTGTGATCCATAGCGTTACCCTAAATTCTGAAACAAGGTCTTGTACAGTATACTTCCTATTTACATTACATATACTGGTGTACCTAAATGTGTTTAAATACTGTAACTCTGCCTTTAGAGTTAATTTTCAAACTGTAAGAGATTAAATATAATCATAATCCAGTAGTCATTAATGTGGCGTGATGTTGTGTCCTGTATCGCTTAGCTTCGTCTTTAAACTGTCCTCCTCCTCCGTGCCCAGTAATACCATGCTTCCTGCTACAACACTTCAAACAGAGGAAAAAGGGGGCTTAAGTGAAGATGATACAGACAGCGAATATTCCTGAGCCAGATGACATGGCTCCTGACCCCAGAGCAGATGTTCTGTGTAATAGTCTGTGGTTGAGAGAGGCATGCACACCAGGTGGAGGCCCGGGGTCTGTCAGGGGCCGCTCCCTATCCGCTCGGCCCCAAGAAACAAAAGCAGCTTTGAGGTATCGCCTTTCCTCCTCAAAAAGATTGGGGGACTTTTAATACAATTACGTCTTTAAGGGACACAGAGGCTGGCTCCACACAGCAGCACGGCTGTTTAGGCATGGACACTAGTGGCTTCAAAGCCCTGTGGCGGCTGAGACAAGAGGAGAGGAGAGGGATGTGTAAATATGACACTGTGAAACGATGTTAGTTTGGCAGGGAGGAAGACGTTCAGCCAATCCTCTGGTGGACGAAAGAGACTGGAACCATGGAGATTCAGCCTTAGAGAGAGTCACTGTGAAGGACACAGCTCCTGTTAAGAGGAGGAGTTAGACTGAAGCCATGGAGATACGGCCTCAGAGAGAGTCACTGTGAAGGACACAGCTCCTGTTAAGAGGAGGAGAGAGACTGGAGCCATGGAGATACGGCCTCAGAGAGAGTCACTGTGAAGGACACAGCTCCTGTTAAGAGGAGGAGAGAGACTGGAGCCATGGAGATACAGCCTCAGAGAGAGTCACTGTGAAGGACACAGCTCCTGTTAAGAGGAGGAGAGAGACTGGAGCCATGGAGATTCAGTCTCAGGGAGAGTCACTGTGAAGGACACAGCTCCTGTTACCTCCTAATGGACTACGGTTATTTCAGTAGCATTGATTGACTGCTCTCTTCCTCTGAGCGAGCAACTTCTCATATCTGGAGAAAATTGATCATAAGCGCCCAGACAGACAGAGCCGAGCTGGAGGATGATCAGGAACTCTCTCTCTCTGGGTGAGTGGCAGTGAGAGGAGAGGACAGGACAGGAGAGGAGAGGAGAGGAGAGGACAGGACAGGAGAGGAGAGGAGAGGAGAGGACAGGACAGGAGAGGAGAGGAGAGGACAGGAGAGGAGAGGACAGGACAGGAGAGGACAGGAGAGGACAGGAGAGGACAGGAGAGGACAGGAGAGGAGAGGAGAGGAGAGGAGAGGAGAGGACAGGAGAGGAGAGGACAGGAGAGGAGAGGACAGGAGAGGAGAAGTTCTCATCAGGACCTTTAGGGGGTGCAGTCATTCCACCTTAGATCAGGACTCTGGTTCCTCGTTTTCTTAGATCAGGACTGGTTCCTCGTTTTAAGCAGAGATCACAGTTTATAGTTTTCTTTGTGGGAGAGGTTAATAAGGTTGATTCGACTATATTACTAGCTAATAAAGGGAATGGTTGTGAGCTTATACAGTCTGTCTGAGAGTGTGTTGGTGATTTGATGACTAAAGTTGGTTTCCAAACTTCATCTGAAAAAGTGGTGTTACTAATTAATATGGCAGGCTAGAGTGAGCAACACCAAATAAACAGCTAGTTACTGATCCAACCAGACTCCTGGTTCAGGCCACTTGTTCTGAACAACAGCTAGTTACTGATCCAACCAGGCTCCTGGTTCAGGCCACTTGTTCTGAACAACAGCTAGTTACTGATCCAACCAGGCTCCTGGTTCAGACCACTTGTTCTGAACAACAGCTAGTTACTGATCCAACCAGGCTCCTGGTTCAGGCCACTTGTTCTGAACAACAGCTAGTTACTGATCCAACCAGACTCCTGGTTCAGGCCACTTGTTCTGAACAACAGCTAGTTACTGATCCAACCAGACTCCTGGTTCAGGCCACTTGTTCTGAACAACAGCTAGTTACTGATCCAACCAGGCTCCTGGTTCAGGCCACTTGTTCTGAGCAACAGCTAGTTACTGATCCAACCAGACTCCTGGTTCAGACCACTTGTTAGTCCTAAAATACATGAAACTAATATACTTCAGTTTGTTAGTCCTAAAATACATATAAATAATATACTTCAGTTTGTTAGTCCTAAAATACATGAAACTGATATACTTCAGTTTGTTAGTCCTAAAATACATGAAACTGATATACTTCAGTTTGTTAGTCCTAAAATACATGAAACTGATATACTTCAGTTTGTTAGTCCTAAAATACATGAAACTGGTATACTTCAGTTTGTTAGTCCTAAAATACATGAAACTAATATACTTCAGTTTGTTAGTCCTAAAATACATATAAATAATATACTTCAGTTTGTTAGTCCTAAAATACATGAAACTAATATACTTCAGTTTGTTAGTCCTAAAATACATGAAACTAATATACTTCAGTTTGTTAGTCCTAAAATACTTTAAACTAATATTATCCAGTTTGTTAGTCCTAAAATACATTAAACTAATATTATCCAGTTTGTTTTGGTCATCTACAAATTATTCCATGTATGTCAAGTAGAAGCTTATAACTTAAAGCTAGTATAACTATTTACCTTGAAATGTATTTACATAACTGTCAAAAAGCCAAGTATAAAAATAGAAGTTGATTAAAACATAAACAAACAAAATCAATTACTTAAGTATTTGAATTACTGCACTAGTATAGAGTCAGTAGCCTGGGTGGAGTATATAATCATCTGATAAGATACTTTTATTCTAATTCAACCCCTAAGAGAACTGAATGGTCTCAGAGAAATGAAGGTTGAGCAATGCCAGAGGCAAAACCACTTCAGCTGCTCACAGTCTACTAGGCTACTCCACAGGCCTCATCATCAGTCTACTAGGCTACTCCACAGGCCACTCATCATCAGTCTACTAGGCTACTCCACAGGCCTCATCATCAGTCTACTAGGCTACTCCACAGGCCACTCATCATCAGTCTACTAGGCTACTCCACAGGCCACTCATCATCAGTCTACTAGGCTACTCCACAGGCCACTCATCATCAGTCTACTAGGCTACTCCACAGGCCTCATCATCAGTCTACTAGGCTACTCCACAGGCCTCATCATCAGTCTACTAGGCTACTCCACAGGCCTCATCATCAGTCTACTAGGCTACTCCACAGGCCACTCATCATCAGTCTACTAGGCTACTCCACAGGCCTCATCATCAGTCTACTAGGCTACTCCACAGGCCACTCATCATCAGTCTACTAGGCTACTCCACAGGCCTCATCATCAGTCTACTAGGCTACTCCACAGGCCACTCATCATCAGTCTACTAGGCTACTCCACAGGCCTCATCAGTCTACTAGGCTACTCCACAGGCCTCATCATCCGTCTACTAGGCTACTCCACAGGCCTCATCATCAGTCTACTAGGCTACTCCACAGGCCACTCATCATCAGTCTACTAGGCTACTCCACAGGCCTCATCATCAGTCTACTAGGCTACTCCACAGGCCTCATCATCAGTCTACTAGGCTACTCCACAGGCCTCATCATCAGTCTACTAGGCTACTCCACAGGCCTCATCATCAGTCTACTAGGCTACTCCACAGGCCACTCATCATCCGTCTACTAGGCTACTCCACAGGCCTCATCATCAGTCTACTAGGCTACTCCACAGGCCTCATCATCAGTCTACTAGGCTACTCCACAGGCCTCATCATCAGTCTACTAGGCTACTCCACAGGCCACTCATCATCCCTCCTTTAACTACCAATACAGATCTCTAATTTAGCCTCAATCTTGTCTAATTAACATAGTCCGCAAAACACTTTGTGATGCAGCAAAATTGGAAATAACATGATTTAGCATGAAAGATAATCAACATATTTACACCGAAAGAGACAGTCAATGATATAGTTTTTGAAAGGGCCTTGGATAACTATCTGCTGAAGAACTGAACAGTAGAAACATTAAAGTAAAGTCTGACAGACCTTCTCTCCTTTGGTGGTAATGTATACCACAACAGTTACACACAACAGCAAACGCCTCACAAAGCAATTATTGTATTTCTTTGCAACTGAGCTGGAATTTAAATAGCCACAATCAGAAACCAAACATTTATAATAAAAAAAGTGGTCAATATGCATTACGCTTGGAAAAGGAAATGTCCAGCCAAGCTAAAACACAACTCAGAATAAATCACATTAAGGATAAAACACAACTCAGAATATATCACATTAAGACTAAAACACAACTCAGAATATATCACATTAAGGATAAAACACAACTCAGAACATATCACATTAGGATAAAACACAACTCAGAATAAATCACATTAAGGATAAAACACAACTCAGAATATATCACATTAAGACTAAAACATAACTCAGAATATATCACATTAGGATAAAACACAACTCAGAATATATCACATTAAGACTAAAACATAACTCAGAATATATCACATTAGGATACAACACAACTCAGAATATATCACATTAAGGATACAACATAACTCAGAATATATCACATTAGGATAAAACATAACTCAGAATATATCACATTAAGGATACAACATAACTCAGAATATATCACATTAGGATACAACATAACTCAGAATATATCACATTAAGGTAAAACACAACTCAGAATATATCACATTAAGGCTAAAACACAACTCAGAATATATCACATTAAGGCTAAAACACAACTCAGAAAATATCACATCAATGCTAAAACACAACTCAGAATATATCACATTAAGGATATAACATAACTCAGAATATATCACATTAAGGCTAAAACATAACACAGAATATATCACATTAAGGATATAACATAACTCAGAATATATCACATTAAGGTAAAACACAACTCAGAATATATCACATTAAGGATATAACATAACTCAGAATATATCACATTAAGGATATAACACAACTCAGAATATATCACATTAAGGATATAACATAACTCAGAATATATCACATTAAGGATATAACATAACTCAGAATATATCACATTAAGGATATAACATAACTCAGAATATATCACATTTGGTGCATCAGGTTGACTCAGATAATGAGAAAACATTTGAAAGGCAAGTAAAATCCCTTCTGACGAATGTATTGTATTTCACAAGTTCAGACAAGCACAACTCATATCTGTGGTGATTTAGATAAACCATTTAGCTAGCGTGGACTCCTCCTTGATGGTTTCAAAGGTGTGGCTTTCACTATAGGCCTCTCTCTGCTCTCAAAACCTGTTTCTCCTGACAGTTTTTCCCTTCTCTCTATTAGGCATGAATATTTTCATAAACTATACATAGTGATTTCAATAGCAGGTTTTAAGTCAGCCCCCTGTGCGTCCGGCCTCTCAGGATCCAGGTTTCAGAAGGACGTGCGTAATGGGCTTTACCTACTGGTGCCTTTGATCAACTTTAAAGAGGAGCGAAAACTGTCTGCGACTAATGCTGATCCCCTTTCTGCATAGCCTCTGCTCTGTTACCCACTCTCTCTCTCTCACACACAGACACAGAGACACACAGAGACACACACAGACACACACACACAGAGACACACAGACACACACAGAGACACACAGAGACACACACACACACAGAGACACACACAGACACACACACAGACACACACACAGAGACACACAGAGACACACACACAGACACACACACACACACACAGAGACACACACACACACACACACACACACACACACACACACACACACACACACACACACACACACACACACACACACACACACGCAAGCACACACAGAGACACACACACAGAGACACACACACACACAGACACACACACACCACCGCCGCCACTTCCCAACAGGCTACACATAGCTAACCAAGGTGACTCTACTGCTCTGAGAAAGACTGGAAATGGAACCAATGGATTGTACTTGGACCAGACGTGCAGACTGCACAGAACTGTGTTTTCTGTTAGTCAATCCTGTTAAACAAGCCAACTAATTAAATACTTTTTTGTTTTAGTCAATGAAACGTTGACTGTGATCCTGAATGGAACCAATGTTTTATCTTCAATAAGGCAGATGGTTAATATTATTCAGTAATACTGCTGTGCAACATTTAATATTCTCTATTTAAGTTTCAGACATTATAATTCAAGAAATTTGTTTCATAATTTTGTGAAAGCTAAATAAATAGTTGGTCACCCCCCCAGAAAAATCTATAATTGTGGAATGTATTTTATTATAATTATTATAGTTATTATAATTATAATAATTATTTCTATACATACTGCCCGTTTATGATTAATGCAAACAGTGAACATCGATATTACCGGCAACATTGACTTTGTCATTTATACATTTCAGATTTATGTTTCATTGTATCTATTGAACAATCAACATTCCACAAGTCCCCTACCTGCTCGGACTTATTGGTTGCGTTGTCAATTTGGGCCCACATTAAACAAGACTGAAGAATACAAGGCATTGTCCTAATCTAGGATCAAATCGATGGTAACCTACTTTTAGGATTTCAGTTTAGGTCTGCTCTTGATTCTTCAAACATGTAAATTGATTGTCTGTCGGACATTTTAAATTGGTATAACGGTCTTCTTGACAAACGTAGTTAGTATTGATCTGGTACCGTTCTGAATGACTTCATGCAAAAATTATTTTACGCAGATGAGGCATCTTGGCTAGCAATGTTCTGCTCAGCAGCGTAATGTAGCCCTTATTATCTGGGTATGACAGGTCTATTGGGTTTAGTTTATTGGATAAAATATGCCTGTAATGCTCTCAACTGGTTTGCTGAGGAGTAGGTAGACATTCATATGTGTTTAACCTATAATACCATACAATATGAATTCATGTGTTTAACCTATAATACCAAACAATATGAATTCATGTGTTTAACCTATAATACCAAACAATATGAATTCATGTGTTTAACCTATAATACCATACAATATGAATTCATGTGTTTAACCTATAATACCACTCAATATGAATTCATGTGTTTAACCTATAATACCAAACAATATGAATTCATGTGTTTAACCTATAATACCATACAATATGCATTCATGTGTTTAACCTATAATACCATACAATATGCATTCATGTGTTTAACCTATAATACCATACAATATGCATTCATGTGTTTAACCTATAATACCAAACAATATGAATTCATGTGTTTAACCTATAATACCATACAATATGCATTCATGTGTTTAACCTATAATACCATACAATATGAATTCATGTGTTTAACCTATAATACCACTCAATATGAATTCATGTGTTTAACCTATAATACCATACAATATGAATTCATGTGTTTAACCTATAATACCATACAATATGAATTCATGTGTTTAACCTATAATACCATACAATATGAATTCATGTGTTTAACCTACAGTACCACTCAATATGAATTCATGTATTTAACCTATAATACCATACACTATGAATTCATGTGTTTAACCTATAATACCATACAATATGAATTCATGTGTTTAACCTATAATACCATACAATATGAATTCATGTGTTTAACCTATAATACCATACAATATGCATTCATGTGTTTAACCTATAATACCATACAATATGAATTCATGTGTTTAACCTACAATACCATACAATATGAATTCATGTGTTTAACCTATAATACCATACAATATGAATTCATGTGTTTAACCTATAATACCATACAATATGAATTCATGTGTTTAACCTATAATACCATACAATATGAATTCATGTGTTTAACCTACAGTACCACACAATATGAATTCATGTGTTTAACCTACAATACCATACAATATGAATTCATGTGTTTAACCTATAATACCATTCAATATGAATTCATGTGTTTAACCTATAATACCATACAATATGAATTCATGTGTTTAACCTATAATACCATACAATATGAATTCATGTGTTTAACCTACAGTACCATGTGAAATCCATACTGATTTGTAGAAATGTACACCATTGATTATAATTGTTGTATTAATCCAAATCCATTCAATAATGACCAGTATGAACCCATAATAACTCTACCTTAGTGTAGTGCAGTGGTGTGCGGAGTAACCCAGGGCCCTGTAGTCAGCTAGAGTATAGTTATATATAGCTACAGCCCTATAAAACAGCCCAATTTAGTCAAATACAAAAGTCCATATTATGGCAAGAACAGCTCAAAAAGACAAAGAGAAATGACAGCCCTTCATTACTTTAAGACATGAAGGTCAGTCCATCATTACTTTAAGACATGAAGGTCAGTCCATCATTACTTTAAGACATGAAGGTCAGTCCATCATTACTTCAAGACATGAAGGTCAGTCCATCATTACTTCAAGACATTAAGGTCAGTCCATCATTACTTCAAGACATGAAGGTCAGTCCATCATTACTTCAAGACATTAAGGTCAGTCCATCATTACTTCAAGACATGAAGGTCAGTCCATCATTACTTCAAGACACGAAGGTCAGTCCATCATTACTTTAAGACATGAAGGTCAGTTCATCATTACTTTAAGACATGAAGGTCAGCCCATTATTACTTTAAGGCATGAAGGTCAGTCCATCATTACTTTAAGACATGAAGGTCAGCCCATTATTACTTTAAGGCATGAAGGTCAGTCCATCATTACTTTAAGACATGAAGGTCAGTCCATCATTACTTTAAGACATGAAGGTCAGCCCATCATTACTTTAAGACATGAAGGTCAGTCCATCATTACTTTAAGACATGAAGGTCAGTCCATCATAATTTTAAGACATGAAGGTCAGTTCTTCATTACTTTAAGACATGAAGGTCAGTCCATCATTACTTTAAGACATGAAGGTCAGTCCATCATTACTTTAAGACATGAAGGTCAGTCCATCATTACTTTAAGACATGAAGGTCAGTCCATCATTACTTTAAGACATGAAGGTCAGTTCATCATTACTTTAAGACATGAAGGTCAGTCCATCCTTACAGGGATATTGAGCATCATACTGGGATAGGCTGGGACAGGGATATTGAGCATCATACTGGGATATGCTGGGACAGGGATATTGAGCATCATACTGGGATAGGCTGGGACGGAGATATAGAGCATCATACTGGGATAGGCTGGGACAGGGATATTGAGCATCATACTGGGATAGGCTGGGACGGGGATATAGAGCATCATACTGGGATAGGCTGGGACAGGGATATAGAGCATCATACTGGGCTAGGCTGGGACAGGGATATAGAGCATCATACTGGGCTAGGCTGGGACAGGGATATAGAGCATCATACTGGGCTAGGCTGGGACAGGGATATAGAGCATCATACTGGGATAGGCTGGGACGGGGATATAGAGCATCATACTGGGATAGGCTGGGACAGGGATATAGAGCATCATACTGGGATAGGCTGGGACAGGGATATAGAGCATCATATTGGGATAGGCTGGGACGGGGATATAGAGCATCATACTGGGATAGGCTGGGACGGGGATATTGTGTATTAGCAGCAGGGAAGAAGTGTCATCACAACAGCATTTCATGGCAGACGGTTAGAGGGCTCTCACTGTCGACCACACCTCAACTATAACAACCATAGGATTCTGTAAACCTTTGTCTGACTTGACTTTAACATTAATTGAAGACTGTTATTTATCTAATCAACTAACTATGTTTAATTGTTACCCTTTTTAAATGAATCATGTAACAATTATCTCATTAGGATTTGGGGCACCACGAGAGCGGTTCTTTAAAGAGTTACCATCTCCTGAATTAAACTCTAAAAGACCTTTACCTATAATCTATAAACAGTCAACTTATTAACTCGTATCATATCATCATTCTGAACAGTGGTAACCTCCTTGCATCTGCAAAAACCCCAGCCTTACTTATGATTCAGTCCTACACAAATTGGTTTAATTATTTATTTACTAACTAATTAAATGGGAACACAGGATAAACATACACACTTTGCATCGGTTATTGGCTGGAGACTTAATATGCTGAAAACAGGTCCCTAGCTGATTGACAACATCATGGCTACTTGTTAGATAAGAGATGGAGAGATAGAGGGACAGAGACACTTAACATTTGTACATGTTAAGTTAACATTGTTCAGAAACTATTCCCACCTACAGTAACCATATACTTTCCACATGAACCACCGCCCGCTTTGAGTAACAAATCACAAACGTATTTACGTGAAATGTCTGGGTTAGCCTGGGATCTCTCTCGGTGAACAGGGCAGCCTTGGAGAGGGAGTTGGGCCTTTTCACGGCACGTTTGTTAGGCTCTGATTGTCCGAAATGGTTCCGACAAGTCTTTTACTGTTATCCTTCTCTGTAGATGTCTGGTATCCAGTGACGTGTCGTGTAGTCCTGAACAGAACTACAGAGTTGACTTTCCTTCCATTCACTCTTGAGAGGCTTTTTTGAAAATAGGCTAGCTAGCCATATCGATGGTTTGAGCAGAGTAACAGGATGTTCCTACTTAAAGTCGCTATCGAAGATGATGTGTATACTTCCCAAGTAGCACTATTTCCTTTAGCACACTTTTTAATGGCATCACAAAATAACAACCAAAACGACATTAGATCGCCTCTGACCATTCCCCGCGTTCTATGTTAGAAATATTGTTCCAACATTCGCTTTTGAACGTGTTATAGTTTCAGCAGGAAAAGTCTGTTGAAACAAAGACCATTTCTTTTGGGCGTGAGATGTTACCCCTCACTAGTTCCCCGCCTCTAGGGTGAGAGGGGGTCTGACTGAAGTTACTCATTGCAAACCTGATCTGACCTATTTGTATTCTCGTGGTCAGTACCATTCCTAGATGTCAGTAGTGAGGCACAGGTAGAGCTGGGTGAGAAGGACAAAAATCCATATTGAGTTAAATTGTCTGAATTGACGTGATAACGATAAATATAACAATATGTTTATAACATGAATATTCACAACAGTTTTTTTTCATTTTCCTTTAAACAATTATTACTTCTTTGATGGTTGTAGCCATCAATTGTCCCATTAACAGTCACCAATATTAGCAAACTTATTTCATATGAAACTTCACATTTCTCTAGTATAGGCTACTACTTTCAGTGTATTGTCCCAGGTGATGGTATATATATTACTTTAATAGTGAGGTAGAAATGACAGTATAACTAGGACTTAACTTGAGCTAGTTTAACTAGGACTTTAATAATGAGGTAGTATAACTAGGACTTTAATATTGAGGTAGTATAACTAGGACAATAATATTGAGGTGTATAATGAGAACATTAATATTAAGGTAGTTTAATTAGGACTTTAATATTGAGGTAGTATAATGAGGACATTGATATGAGGTAGAATTACTAAGTATTCAATATTGAGGTAGTTTAAATAGGACTTTAATGTTGAGGTAGTATAACTAGGACTTTAACATTGAGGTAGTGTAACTAGGGCAATAATATTGAGGTAGTTTAACTAGGAGATTAATATTGAGGTAGTATAACTAGGAGATTAATATTGAGGTAGTATAACTAGGACTTTGATATTGAGGTAGAGACATAGTATAGCTATAACTTTAATAGAATTGCAGTAGTGGTGATAGAAATGTAAGCATGATAGTGTAATAATTGAGCTAACATTTCCTTCAGGACTTCTTCAGGATGTTGTAATTAGAATCAGATTAATGGGCAGAGCAACTGATGGCAGTTCAGTTCACAGCAGCCACTGTTACCATCAGCTGTCCATGATCCAGGGCTGGGGCCTGTGGTCAGGGGAGGGAGGAGGAGGGGAGGGAGGAGGAGGGGAGGGCGGTGGTATAGGGAGGTGGTATGGTTGTAGAAACATTGTGAAGCAGCGTTCCAATTCCCACCCTGGGGGAGCCGCAGCACTAATTCTAATTATCACCTGATTACAGATATAATGGGAGCTCCTGTTGTTAGGATCCTATTACCTCTCCTAACTCTGCCGTTTACTGGCTCACAACACTGGAGTCTGGTTCATACTGGAGCCTGGTTCATACTGGAGCCTGGTTCATACTGGAGCCTGGTTCGTACTGGAGCCTGGTTCGTACTGGAGCCTGGTTCATACTGGAGCCTGGTTAGTACTGGAGCCTGGTTCGTACTGGAGCCTGGTTCGTACTGGAGCCTGGTTCATACTGGAGCCTGGTTCGTACTGGAGCCTGGTTCATACTGGAGCCTGGTTCATACTGGAGCCTGGTTCATAATGGAGCCTGGTTCGTACTGGAGCCTGGTTCGTACTGGAGCCTGGTTAGTACTGGAGCCTGGTTCATACTGGAGCCTGGTTCATACTGGAGCCTGGTTCATACTGGAGCCTGGTTAGTACTGGAGCCTGGTTCATACTGGAGCCTGGTTCATACTGGAGCCTGGTTCGTACTGGAGCCTGGTTCATACTGGAGCCTGGTTCGTACTTGAGCCTGGTTCATACTGGAGCCTGGTTCATACTGGAGCCTGGTTCGTACTGGAGCCTGGTTCATACTGGAGCCTGGTTAGTACTGGAGCCTGGTTCATACTGGAGCCTGGTTCGTACTGGAGCCTGGTTAGTACTGGAGCCTGGTTCATACTGGAGCCTGGTTCGTACTGGAGCCTGGTTCATACTGGAGCCTGGTTCGTACTGGAGCCTGGTTCGTACTGGAGCCTGGTTCGTACTGGAGCCTGGTTCATACTGGAGCCTGGTTCGTACTGGAGCCTGGTTCATACTGGAGCCTGGTTCATACTGGAGCCTGGTTCATAATGGAGCCTGGTTCGTACTGGAGCCTGGTTCGTACTGGAGCCTGGTTAGTACTGGAGCCTGGTTCATACTGGAGCCTGGTTCATACTGGAGCCTGGTTCATACTGGAGCCTGGTTCATACTGGAGCCTGGTTAGTACTGGAGCCTGGTTCATACTGGAGCCTGGTTCATACTGGAGCCTGGTTAGTACTGGAGCCTGGTTCATACTGGAGCCTGGTTAGTACTGGAGCCTGGTTCATACTGGAGCCTGGTTCATACTGGAGCCTGGTTCGTACTGGAGCCTGGTTCATACTGGAGCCTGGTTAGTACTGGAGCCTGGTTCATACTGGAGCCTGGTTAGTACTGGAGCCTGGTTCATACTGGAGCCTGGTTCATACTGGAGCCTGGTTCATACTGGAGCCTGGTTAGTACTGGAGCCTGGTTCATACTGGAGCCTGGTTCATACTGGAGCCTGGTTCGTACTGGAGCCTGGTTCGTACTGGAGCCTGGTTCATACTGGAGCCTGGTTAGTACTGGAGCCTGGTTCATACTGGAGCCTGGTTAGTACTGGAGCCTGGTTCATACTGGAGCCTGGTTCATACTGGAGCCTGCATCATACTGGAGCCTGGTTCATACTGGAGCCTGGTTCATACTGGAGCCTGGTTCATACTGGAGCCTGGTTCATACTAGAGCCTGGTTCGTACTGGAGCCAGGTTCATATTGGAGCCTGGTTCATACTGGAGCCTGGTTAGTACTGGAGCCTGGTTCATACTGGAGCCTGGTTCATACTGGAGCCTGGTTCGTACTGGAGCCTGGTTAGTACTGGAGCCTGGTTCATACTGGAGCCTGGTTCATACTGGAGCCTGGTTCATACTGGAGCCTGGTTAGTACTGGAGCCTGGTTCATACTGGAGCCTGGTTCATACTGGAGCCTGGTTCGTACTGGAGCCTGGTTCATACTGGAGCCTGGTTCATACTGGAGCCTGTTCAAACTGGAGCCTGGTTCGTACTGGAGCCTGGTTCATACTGGAGCCTGGTTAGTACTGGAGCCTGGTTCATACTGGAGCCTGGTTCGTACTGGAGCCTGGTTCGTACTGGAGCCTGGTTAGTACTGGAGCCTGGTTCATACTGGAGCCTGGTTCGTACTGGAGCCTGGTTCGTACTGGAGCCTGGTTCATACTGGAGCCTGTTCAAACTGGAGCCTGGTTCGTACTGGAGCCTGGTTCATACTGGAGCCTGGTTAGTACTGGAGCCTGGTTCATACTGGAGCCTGGTTCGTACTGGAGCCTGGTTCGTACTGGAGCCTGGTTCGTACTGGAGCCTGGTTAGTACTGGAGCCTGGTTCATACTGGAGCCTGGTTCGTACTGGAGCCTGGTTCGTACTGGAGCCTGGATCATACTGGAGCCTGGTTCATACTGGAGCCTGGTTCGTACTGGAGCCTGGTTCATACTGGAGCCTGGTTCATACTGGAGCCTGGTTAGTACTGGAGCCTGGTTCATACTGGAGCCTGGTTCATACTGGAGCCTGGTTCGTACTGGAGCCTGGTTCATACTGGAGCCTGGTTAGTACTGGAGCCTGGTTAGTACTGGAGCCTGGTTCGTACTGGAGCCTGGTTCATACTGGAGCCTGGTTCATAATGGAGCCTGGTTCGTACTGGAGCCTGGTTAGTACTGGAGCCTGGTTCATACTGGAGCCTGGTTCATACTGGAGCCTGGTTAGTACTGGAGCCTGGTTCATACTGGAGCCTGGTTCATACTGGAGCCTGGTTCGTACTGGAGCCTGGTTCGTACTGGAGCCTGGTTCGTACTGGAGCCTGGTTCATACTGGAGCCTGGTTCATACTGGAGCCTGGTTAGTACTGGAGCCTGGTTCATACTGGAGCCTGGTTCATACTGGAGCCTGGTTCATACTGGAGCCTGGTTCATACTGGAGCCTGGTTCATACTGGAGCCTGGTTAGTACTGGAGCCTGGTTCATACTGGAGCCTGGATCATACTGGAGCCTGGTTCATACTGGAGCCTGGTTCGTACTGGAGCCTGGTTCATATTGGAGCCTGGTTTATACTGGAGCCTGGTTAGTACTGGAGCCTGGTTCATACTGGAGCCTGGTTCATACTGGAGCCTGGTTCGTACTGGAGCCTGGTTCATACTGGAGCCTGGTTCATACTGGAGCCTGGTTAGTACTGGAGCCTGGTTCGTACTGGAGCCTGGTTCGTACTGGAGCCTGGTTCGTACTTGAGCCTGGTTCATACTGGAGCCTGGTTCATACTGGAGCCTGGTTCGTACTGGAGCCTGGTTCATACTGGAGCCTGGTTCATACTGGAGCCTGGTTAGTACTGGAGCCTGGTTCATACTGGATCCTGGTTCGTACTGGAGCCTGGTTCATACTGGAGTCTGGTTCATACTGGAGCCTGGTTAGTACTGGAGCCTGGTTCATACTGGAGCCTGGTTCATACTGGAGCCTGGTTAGTACTGGAGCCTTGTTCATACTGGAGCCTGGTTCGTACTGGAGCCTGGTTCGTACTGGAGCCTGGTTCGTACTGGAGCCTGGTTCATACTGGAGCCTGGTTCATACTGGAGCCTGGTTCGTACTGGAGCCTGGTTCATACTGGTGCCTGGTTCATACTGGAGCCTGGATCATCTCTCTTTCCTAATGAATAACTCTCTTTCCTCCTGAATACATATCTTTAGCAATCTCTCTATCCTACTTAACACCTCTCTCTAGCAGCTCTCGCATTCCTACTGAAATACCTATCCTGAGTAAGTCAAAGTCACCATTATTAGTCAGTTGCACAACTGAATGCCTTCAACTGAAATGTGTCTTCCGCATTTAACCCAACCCCTCTGAATCAGAGAGGTGCGGGGGGCTGCCTTAATCGACATCCACGTCTTCAGCGCCCGGGGAAAAGTGGGTTAACTGCCTTGTTCAGGGGCAGAACGACAGATTTTTACCTTGTCAGCTCGGGGATTCGAACTTGCAACCCTTCGGTTACAAGTCCAACGCTCTAACCACTAGGCTACCATGCCAATAAAGCCCTTTGAATTGAACACTTTTCACTTAATAATCGGGTATTAAGTATGAAGTACCTCTAGAGAGAGGAGAGAGATAGAAAGAGACCTCTAGAGAGAGGAGAGAGATAGAATGAGACCTCTAGAGAGTGGAGAGAGATAGAATGAGACCTCTAGAGAGTGGAGAGAGATAGAAAGAGACCTCTAGAGAGAGGAGAGAGATAGAAAGAGACCTCTAGAGAGGAGAGAGATAGAAAGAGACCTCTAGAGAGGAGAGAGATAGAAAGAGACCTCTAGAGAGAGGAGAGAGATGGAAAGAGACCACTAGAGACAGGAGAGAGATAGAAAGAGACCTCTAGAGAGAGGAGAGAGATAGAAAGAGACCTCTAGAAAGAGGAGAGAGATAGAATGAGACCTCTAGAGAGGAGAGAGAGATAGAAAGAGACCTCTAGAGAGGAGAGAGATAGAAAGAGACCTCTAGAGAGAGGAGAGAGATGGAAAGAGACCACTAGAGACAGGAGAGAGATAGAAAGAGACCTCTAGAGAGAGGAGAGAGATAGAAAGAGACCTCTAGAAAGAGGAGAGAGATAGAAAGAGACCTCTAGAGAGAGGAGAGAGATAGAAAGAGACCTCTAGAGAGAGGTATTCAGGAGTAGAGAGATATAAAGAGCTATCTGTCTTGTCTACTTGTTATTATCTTATGTTATCTGTGCTATCAAGCTGACCACTCAGCTCACACGGTGAACTCTGTGTCCCTGTCTGTCCCTGTGTCTTTCTGGACTCTCCGGTTCTGTCCGGCTGGTCCTCTTTTTAGCTGGGGGGAGAGCTCTGCATATTGGGCAGCTCAGGTTTTATACCTCTGGCATCATCATTGCCTAGCTCAGCCCTGTTCTCGCTGTTCCAGCTGCCGCTGCCCGCATGCCCGCCAGGAACCAAACAGCCAGCCTTCGGTTAAGCTGGCATTCTGGCAGCGCGTCAGCTTCCTCAGACTCCTGGTGCTGTTTGGCTCTTGAAGTGGTCGAGGCCCTAGTCGGCCGTCCTGCTACAGGTGGCCTCTGATTGGTTGATTTCGCCAGAGGTCAGGCGGCGAGTTAAGGACTATCTTACATGAAGATTAAAGCATCTATCGCTCCGATGTTTCTTTAAGTCCCGTTACAGAATATCAAATATTACTGATGGTTTTTATTTAACCTTTATTTAACTAGGCAAGTCAGTTAAGAACACATTCTTATTGGCCATTACAGCCTACCCCAACGACACTGTGCCATTTGTTCGCCGCCCTAACGGACTACGAATCCCAGCCGGATGTGATGCAGCCTGGATTTGAACCAGGGACTGTGACACCTCTTCCACAGAGATGCAGTGCCTTTGACCACTGTGCCACTCGAGAGCCAGTTTCTCTGTGTCCCGTTATAGAATATGGAATGTTACTGATGTTTCTTTAAACCTCATTATAGAATATGGAATATTAATGATAGAATATGGAATATTAATGATAGAATATGGAATATTACTGATGTTTCTTTAAACCTCGTTATAGAATATGGAATATCAATTATAGAATATGGAATATTAATTATAGAATATGGAACATTAATTATAGAATATGGAATATTACTGATGTTTCTTTAAACCTCGTTATAGAATATGGAATATTAATTATAGAATATGGAATATTAATTATAGAACATGGAATATTACTGATGTTTCTTTAAACCTCGTTATAGAATATGGAATATTAATTATAGAATATGGAATATTAATGATAGAATATGGAATATTACTGATGTTTCTTTAAACCTCGTTATAGAATATGGAATATCAATTATAGAATATGGAATATTAATTATAGAATATGGAACATTAATTATAGAATATGGAATATTACTGATGTTTCTTTAAACCTCGTTATAGAATATGGAATATTAATTATAGAATATGGAATATTAATTATAGAACATGGAATATTACTGATGTTTCTTTAAACCTCGTTATAGAATATGGAATATTAATTATAGAATATGGAATATTAATGATAGAATATGGAATATTACTGATGTTTCTTTAAACCTCGTTATAGAATATGGAATATCAATTATAGAATATGGAATATTGATTATAGAATATGGAACATTAATTATAGAATATGGAATATTACTGATGTTTCTTTAAACCTCGTTATAGAATATGGAATATTAATTATAGAATATGGAATATTAATGATGTTTCTTTAAACCTCGTTATAGATTATGGAATATTAATTATAGAATATGGAATATTAATTATAGAACATGGAATATTACTGATGTTTCTTTAAACCTCATTATAGAATATGGAATATTAATTATAAAATATGGAATATTAATTATAGAATATGGAATATTACTGATGTTTCTTTAAGTCCCTTTAGAGAAATGGAAAATTAATTACAGAATATGGAATATTAATGATAGAATATGGAATATGAATGATAGACTATGGAATATTAATGATAGAATATGGAATATTAATGATAGAATATGGAATATTAATGATAGATTACGGAATATTAATGATAGAATATGGAATATTGATGATAGAACATGGAATACTAATGATAGACTATGGAATATTTATGATAGAATATGGAATATTAATGATAGAATATGGAATATTAATGATAGAATATGGAATACTAATGATAGAATATGGAATATTAATGATAGAATATGGAATACTAATGATAGACTATGGAATATTAATGATAGAATATGGAATATTAATGATAGAATATGGAATATTAATGATAGAATATGGAATACTAATGATAGACTATGGAATATTAATGATAGAATATGGAATATTAATGATAGAATATGGAATATTATTGATAGAATGTGGAACATCCCTGTTAGTGAGCAATTCTCCTTTGCCAAGATAATCCGTCCACCTGACAGGTGTGGCATAAATAGAAGCTAATTATCCAGCATGACAGATTGCACAGGTGCACCTTGTCCTGGGGACAATAAAAGGCCACTCTAAAATGTGCAGTTTTGTCACACAACACAATGCCACAGATGTCTCAAGTTTAGAGGGAGCGTGCAATTGGCATGCTGACTGCAGGAATGTCCACCAGAGCTGTTGCCAGAGAGTTGGATGTGCATTTCTTTACCATAAACTGCCTCCAACATCGTTTAAGAGAATTTGGCAATACGTCCAACTGGCCTCACAACCACACCAGGCCAGGATCTCCACATCTGGCTTCTTCACCTGCGGGATGGTCTGAGACCAGACACCCTGACAGCTGATGACACTGAGGAGTATTTCTGTCTGTAATAAATCCCTTTTGTAGGGAAAACTCATTCTGATTGGATGGGCCTGACTCCCCAATGTTGTGAAATCCATAGTTAAGGCCACCCATGGCTGCGCCCCTGCCCAGTCATGTGAAATCCATAGATTAGGGCCTATTGAATTGATTTCAATTGCTGATTTCCTTATATGAACTTTAAAATTGTTGAAATTGTTGCATGCTGACTTAATATTTTTGTTCAGTATAGTTAAACTGTATTCTAGTGAATGCAGAATGTGAATGCAGAATGTTATAGCTCTACAGTCTGTGCCAAGAGGCAACATGCTGCTCTGACAATCTGTCTGAATGTCCAAAAACACCTGCAGACTGTCTGAGGCCTAAGGGCCTGGATGGTTGATCATCTCTATCTCTACCACCCAGAGGAGCTAACCATCATTAGATAATCTCTGTTGATTCAAACAGTCTTCAAACAGTCTTCCAACAGGCCAGTGTCTGTTATCTTCAAACAGTCTTCCAACAGGCCAGTGTCTGTTATCTTCAAACAGTCTTCCAACAGGCCAGTGTCTGTTATCTTCAAACAGTCTTCCAACAGGCCACGGTGTTTCCCAGCATCCTCTGTACAGTTCAGTGGGTTATACATCTCTCCAAAAGAATTAGTCAACACATAAAGTCAAATGTCAAGTGTTTTGCACTCAATTTAAATGACAGTTTATCACTCTGATTGATTTGTAGGGGTCTGTGTGGTGGAGAATCCTGTTTCAGTCTCAAATGAATGTGTTGAGGCGGTGATGGGGCCATGAAGCCTGACATATTCATCATGGGGCTTGGTGGTGCGACAAGGACAGCACTGCACTGAGTTATTACAGCATGGAGACTAAAGGTCTCTGGTACCGTAGGAAGTGTTTCTGAGGTGGAACCCCCCCAGCATATTGACTATTGTTCCTCTACTGCAAGGAACCCGTATGCCTAGGACAAAAGTAATCACATCTAGAGGACGGACGGGCTCGTCAAAGGGACTAGGATCTTCCTTGTTTACAGCCACAGACATGGTCGAAAGCATTGCATTGAAGCTGAAAGTAGTTGTATAGCAGGACTGTAGCTCCATTAGAGACAGCTAGCTGCCATCTATACAACTCACCTGACTAATTACATTTATCAAACTCCCTTTCAATGGACCTACTGGGGAGCCGGGCCCAGCCTATCAGAATGAGTCCTATCAAATATAAAACCCAGTAGTGGTTTATTACGTCTTCTATTATTGGGAGGTTGTTTCCCTCTATTGTTTGTCCCTGATGATATATCACTGGTGTTTTATTAACACAATCCTACAACACAACAACTACCAGTTGATTTACTGAATTACATATTGACTATCTGGACATGCCATTCAACCTCTATGAGATATCACTGGAACTCTTTCTCTGTACTGTAACCAAATGCGCGCTCTCTCTCTCTCTCTCTCTCTCTCTCTCTCTCTCTCTCTCTCTCTCTCTCTCTCTCTCTCTCTCCCTCTCTCTTTCTCCCTCTCTCCCTCTCTCTCCCCCCCTCTCTCTCTCTCTCACTCTCTCTCTATATCCTTTCATCCACAACACATAAAAGTTACCCCATAATCGATACGATGAATATATATTTTCTATTGAATTACCCTGCAGCGTAAGTTTACACTGAACAATATAAACGCGAAGTGCGGGTCCCGTATTTCATGAGCTGAAACAAAAGATCCCATTTATCAAAGAAATGTGTTTACATTCCTGTTAGAGAGAATTATATCCTTTGTCAAGATAATCCACCCACCTGACAAGTGTGGATGTCAAGAAACTGATTAAACATCACAAGACCACTCTAAAATGTGCAGTTTTGTCACACAACACAATTCCACAGATGTCTCAAATTTTGAGGGAGCATGCAATTGGCATGCTGACTTCAGGAATGTCCACCAGAGCTGTTGCCAGAGAATTTAATGTATATTTCTCTACCATAAGCCGCCTCCAATGTTGTTTTAGAGAATTTTGTCAGTACGTCCAGCCGGGGGCTGCTGAGGAATATTTCTGTCTGTAATAAAGCCTGTTTGTGGGGAAAAACTCATTCTGATTGGCTAGGCCTGGCTCCACAGTGGGTGGGCGTGGCTCCCAAGGCTGCGCCCCTGCCCAGTCATGTTAAATCCATAGATTAGGGCCTAATTAATTTATTTCAATTGACTGATTTCCTTAGATGAACTGTAAATCAGCAACATCTTTGACATTGTTGCATGTTGCCTTTATTATTTTGTTTTCAGTGTCGTAAAAGTGTTGAGCCACTGGAATTACAGGAATGATTGACATCCCGGGAAAACTACACCACTTTGAAGTTGCAGTTGTCAGAGCCCCGTTTTATAACATCAAGGGATATCTGCCATAATGCCCTGAGATTCCAGCGTGATTGAAATAACATAAATCCTAACGTTAAGTGCTGCTGAATGTCAGGGAAGGAGATGGTCGCGTTAGTGAGAACAACAGTTTGCCTGTCAGGCCACGTCTTCAGGTCTCGGTGCAGAACTCCTCCTCCATCTGCAGAGCAGTTGACTTGATGTGCTTCTTGCCCCGAAGGACAAGGTGGTGTTAGTCATTATTGGATATATTTCAAAGAGTTGGTCCTGCAAAGCAAACCAGGTAATTCCTCCATCCTGTCCTGCTGTTGTCTGTCTGTCTGCGGCATCGGGGGGCCAGTTATATAGATGAATTACATCCCAATCTTTATCTAATTTTCTTCACCGACCCGACGGAGACGCTCTGAGACTCTAGGACCCACTGGGGCTTTGAAATGCTCCTATTTCCCCTAATGACATAATCACCTCATTAGGTGAGTTTGAAATGCAGCCGCTACTTAAGTAGGGAGTTCATTTGACTCCCATTCTTCTCCTGTAGTTCTCACAGGGAGGGTTGGAATGGCAGGGAGGCGAGGGGTTACTGGATGTCAACGACAGATCAAAATATGGACAGTTACAGAATGGGATGTATGAAGCATGACCAACACAAAAAAGAAATTGGCAATGAAGATTTTTATTGCCAAAATAAAAGTTTTGTTGATGGTTGTACAGTTGTCTCAACTAAAACTGTGCAGGACCTCGGTGTTACTCTAATCCTGATCTCTCTCTTTTGACGAACGTTTAACATATATTTAAAAAGTATCTTTTTTCCATCTTCTTAACATTGTAAAAATCTACAACTTTTTGTCCAAAACTTTTGCAGAAAAGCTAATCCGTGCTTTTGTCTCTTCGATATTAGACTACTGCAATGCTCTACTCTCCAGCTACCAGGATAAAACACTAAACACACTGCAGCTAGCGACTGGAACGAGCTGCAACAAACACTCAAACTGGACCGTTTTATCTCCATCTCTTCATTCAAAGACTCCATCATGGACTCTCTTACTGACAGTTGTGGCTGCTTCGCGTGATGTATTGTTGTCTCTACCTTCTGGCCCTTTGTGCTGTTGTCAGGGCCCAATAATGTTTGTACTATGTTTTCTGCTACTACCATGTTGTGCTGCTGCCATGTTTTTGTCATGTTGTGTTGCTACCATGTTGTGTTGCTGTCACTTTACCCTGCCTTCATGTACATATCTACCTCTAATACCTTATTATTATCTATCCTGATGCCTGGTCACTTTACCCTGCCTTCATGTACATATCTACCTCAAATACCTTATTATTATCTATCCTGATGCCTGGTCACTTTACCCTGCCTTCATGTACATATCTACCTCAAATACCTTATTATTATCTATCCTGATGTCTAGTCACTTTACCCTGCCTTCATGTACATATCTACCTCAAATACCTTATTATTATCTATCCTGATGCCTAGTCACTTTACCCCTGCCTTCATGTACATATCTACCTCAAATACCTTATTATTATCTATCCTGATGCCTAGTCACTTTACCCTGCCTTCATGTACATATCTACCTCTAATACCTTATTATTATCTATCCTGATGCCTAGTCACTTTACCCTGCCTTCATGTACATATCTACCTCAAATACCTTATTATTATCTATCCTGATGCCTAGTCACTTTACCCTGCCTTCATGTACATATCTACCTCAAATACCTAATATAAATGCAACATGTAAATTGTTGGTCCCATGTTTCATGAGCTGAAAAAAAATATCCCAGAAATGTTCCATGCACCCACAAAAAGCTTATTTCTCAAAAATGTTCACAAATTTGTTTACATTCTTGCTAGAGAGCATTTGTCCTTTGCCAAGACAATCCATCCACCTGACAAGTGAGGAATATCAAGAAGCTGATTATACAGAATGTCCCATTACGCAGGTGCACCTTGTGCTGGGGCCAATAAAAGGCCACTCTAAAATGTGCAGTTTTGTCACACAACACAGATCTCTCAAGTTTTGAGGGAACGTGCAATTGGCATGCTGACTGCAGGAATGTCCACCAGAGCTGTTGCCACAGAATTTAATGTTAATTTCTCTACCATAAACCACCAACGTCGTTTTAGAAAATTTGGCAGTACGTCCAACTGGCCTGGTGTATGGTGACGTGTAGGCGAGCGTTTTGCTGATGCCAACATTGTGACAGAGCGCCCCATGGTGACGGTGGGGGTTATGGTGTGGGCAGGCATAGGCTACGGACAACGAACACAATTGCATTTTATCGATGGCAATTTGAATGGACAGAGATACCGTGACCAGATCCTGAGGCCCAATGTCGTGCCGTTCATCCAGTGCCATCACCTCGTGTTTCAGCATGTTGCAAGGAACTGTACACAATTCCTGGAAGCTGAAAATGTCCCAATTCTTCCTGCATACTCACCAGACATGTGACCCATTGAGGATGTTTGGGATGCTCTGGATCAACGTGTACGACAGAGCGAACCAGTTCCTGCCAATATCCAGCATCTTTGACCCAGCCATTGAAGAGGAGTGGGACAACATTCCACAGGCCACAAGGACAGCCTGATCAATTCCATGTGAAGGAGATGTGTCACACTCTTAAGAGGTAAATGGTGGTCACACCAGATACTGACTGGTTTTCTGATCCACGCCCCTTCCTTTTATTAAGGTCTCTGTGACCAACAGATGCATATCTGTATTCCCAGTCATGTGAAATCCATAGACTAGGGTTCAATGAATGTATTTCACATTGACTGATTTCCTTATATGAACTTTAACTCAGTAAAATCTTAGAGATTGATGTAATGTTGGATTTATATTTTTGTTCAGTTTAATTTGGTCTCAGAAGATGTCAAGTAACAGTTGAATATATTGTCTGTTACACTATTATTCTAATTCACTTTAGAAAAGGTTACTTGGCTTGTTATGAACGGGACTTATTTTTACTCTCAAATGAGTCCAGGTAGCTATACCTGATAAACAATTTTACCATAACTGTTTACAACGGTATTTGTTGGGCTTGATTAGACATTGAAACTGCTACAATGATCTGCCCATGGCTAAGTTAGCAGTGGCTCCACTTCCGTAAAAGAAGCCTGGACGGTTCACAGTCAACTGCTGCTCAGTGTCCGGGCAACAGGTCTCTGATAAAGATTTCCCTTGGTTGACACAGTCGAATGTTCTTGTCTATTGACTCTAGCTGCAGGTCCACTGACCAGGAACACTGTGGCTGTATGGAGGCTGTAACGTGTGATGTGAAACAAGAAGCTGTCCTTTTCTTTCCCTCACTATGACTATAGAGGAGACAATCAGCTGCTCTCCATAGCAACACGGCCTGAGGGTCACTCCCCATTCTCTCCCTGTCCCGCAGGAAAAAGAGGAAATCACATCATTAAATGTGAGAAACAGGGAGAGAAAGATGAGGGTCTTTCTGCCTGGCTACTTTCCAGTAGAATGGGGCTGGTCTCTCTGCTTGGCTACCTTCCAGTAGAATGGGGCTGGTCTCTCTGCTTGGCTACCTTCCTGAGGGCAGGTGACCAGGCATAGCGGCCCAGGCCGGTAGCAGGGAGGAGAACAGAGCAGAACAGGACAATGGGCCAGCACAAGCCCACTCCGCCCCTAGACGCTCCTCACCGCTCCACCTGACAAACACAATTCGTTGTCAGGGACGCTGTCAGGGACGCTGTCAGGGACGGCCAAGCCAGCCATGTCCTCCTCAAGTGGCACCACGTCCATCAGAGTCTGACTGAAAGGCCTCTAACTGTTAGCATGTTCTCAGAACCAATGATACGGCTCACGCTGCAGAGACCCATAGACTCGGACCGATACCACATCCCTGGGAGGAGGATGGACTATTGTTAGCAGAGATAATAGGGGGAGGAAAGGGTTAAAAAGGGATTGTGTCTCTTTCAGGTGCTGTGAGGTGTTTAGACTGAATCACATCATAATAACACAGGGAAGCAGAGAGGAACAGAGAGAAACAGAGAGAAACAGAGAGAAACAGAGAGGAACAGAGAGGAACAGAAGGAAGCAGAGAGAAACAGAGAGAAACAGAGAGGAACAGAGAGGAACAGAGAGAAACATAAGGAAGCAGAGAGAAACAGAGAGAAACAGAGAGAAACAGAGAGAAACAGAGAGAAACAGAAGGAAGCAGAGAGAAACAGAAGGAAGCAGAGATAAACAGAGAGAAACAGAGAGAAACAGAAGGAAGCAGAGATAAACAGAGAGAAACAGAGAGAAACAGAAGGAAGCAGAGAGAAACAGAAGGAAGCAGAGAGAAACAGAGAGAAACAGAGAGAAACAGAGAGAAACAGAGAAGCAGAAGCAGAGAGAAACAGAAAGAAACAGAGAGAAACAGAAGGAAGCAGAGAGAAATAGAAGGAAGCAGAGAGAAACAGAGAGAAACAGAGAGAAACAGAAGGAAACAGAGAGAACAGAGAGAAACAGAGAACAGAAAGAAACAGAGAGAAACAGAGAGAGAACAGAGAGAAACAGAGAGACAGAGAGAACAGAGAAACAGAGAGAAACAGAGAGAACAGAGAGAAACAGAAGGAAGCAGAGAGAAACAGAGAGAAGCAGAGAGAAACAGAGAGAAACAGAGAGAAACAGAGAGAAGCAGAGAGAAACAGAGAGAAACAAAGAGAAGTAGAGAGAAACAGAGAGAAGCAGAAAGAAACAGAGAGAAACAGAGAGAAGCAGAAGGAAGCAGAGAGAAACAGAAGGAAGCAGAAAGAAACAGAGAGAAACAGAGAGAAGCAGAGAGAAACAGAGAGGAACAGAGAGAAACAGAGAGAAACAGAGAGAAGCAGAGAGAAACAGAGAGAAACAGAGAGAAACAGAGAGGAACAGAGAGAAACAGAGAGAAATAGAGAGAAGCAGAGAGAAACAGAGAGAAACAGAGAGAAGCAGAGAGAAACAGAGAGAAAACAGAGAGGAACAGAGGAAGCAGAGAAACAGAGAGAAACAGAGAAAACAGAGAGAAGCAGAGAGAAGCAGAGAGAAACAGAGTGAAACAGAGAGGAACAGAGGGAAGCAGAGAGAAACAGAGAAAACAGAGAGAAGCAGAGAGAAACAGAGAGAAAGAGAGAGAAACAGAAGGAAGCAGAGAGAAACAGAGAGAACAGAACAGAGAGAAACAGAGAGAAACAGAGAGAAACAGAGAGAAACAGAAGGAAGCAGAGAGAAACAGAAAGAAACAGAGAGAAACAGAAGGAAGCAGAGAGAAATAGAAGGAAGCAGAGAGAAACAGAGAGAAACAGAGAGAAACAGAAGGAAACAGAGAGGAACAGAGAGAAACAGAGAAAACAGAAAAACAGAGAGAAACAGAGAGAAACAGAGAGAAACAAGAGAGGAACAGAGAGAAACAGAGAGAAACAGAGAGAAACAGAGAGAAACAGAAGGAAGCAGAGAGAAACAGAGAGAAGCAGAGAGAAACAGAGAGAAACAGAGAGAAACAGAGAGAAGCAGAGAGAAACAGAGAGAAACAAAGAGAAGTAGAGAGAAACAGAGAGAAGCAGAAAGAAACAGAGAGAAACAGAGAGAAGCAGAAGGAAGCAGAGAGAAACAGAAGGAAGCAGAAAGAAACAGAGAGAAACAGAGAGAAGCAGAGAGAAACAGAAGGAAGCAGAGAGAAACAGAGAGAAACAGAGAGGAACAGAGAGGAACAGAGAGAAACAGAGAGAAACAGAAGGAAGCAGAGAGAAACAGAAGGAAGCAGAGAGAAACAGAGAGAAACAGAGAGAAACAGAAGGAAGCAGAGAGAAACAGAGAGAAGCAGAGAGAAACAGAAGGAAGCAGAGAGAAACAGAAGGAAGCAGAGAGAAACAGAGAGAAACAGAGAGAAACAGAGAGAAACAGAAGGAAGCAGAGAGAAACAGAAGGAAGCAGAGAGAAACAGAGAGAAACAGAGAGAAACAGAAGGAAGCAGAGAGAAACAGAGAGAAACAGAGAGGAACAGAGAGGAACAGAGAGAAACATAAGGAAGCAGAGAGAAACAGAGAGAAACAGAGAGAAACAGAGAGAAACAGAGAGAAACAGAAGGAAGCAGAGAGAAACAGAAGGAAGCAGAGATAAACAGAGAGAAACAGAGAGAAACAGAAGGAAGCAGAGATAAACAGAGAGAAACAGAGAGAAACAGAAGGAAGCAGAGAGAAACAGAAGGAAGCAGAGAGAAACAGAGAGAAACAGAGAGAAACAGAGAGAAACAGAAGGAAGCAGAGAGAAACAGAAAGAAACAGAGAGAAACAGAAGGAAGCAGAGAGAAATAGAAGGAAGCAGAGAGAAACAGAGAGAAACAGAGAGAAACAGAAGGAAACAGAGAGGAACAGAGAGAAACAGAAAGAAACAGAGAGAAACAGAGAGAAACAGAGAGAAACAAGAGAGGAACAGAGAGAAACAGAGAGAAACAGAGAGAAACAGAGAGAAACAGAAGGAAGCAGAGAGAAACAGAGAGAAGCAGAGAGAAACAGAGAGAAACAGAGAGAAACAGAGAGAAGCAGAGAGAAACAGAGAGAAACAAAGAGAAGTAGAGAGAAACAGAGAGAAGCAGAAAGAAACAGAGAGAAACAGAGAGAAGCAGAGAGGAAGCAGAGAGAAACAGAAGGAAGCAGAAAGAAACAGAGAGAAACAGAGAGAAGCAGAGAGAAACAGAGAGGAACAGAGAGAAACAGAGAGAAACAGAGAGAAGCAGAGAGAAACAGAGAGAAACAGAGAGAAACAGAGAGGAACAGAGAGAAACAGAGAGAAATAGAGAGAAGCAGAGAGAAACAGAGAGAAACAGAGAGAAGCAGAGAGAAACAGAGAGAAACAGAGAGGAACAGAGGGAAGCAGAGAGAAACAGAGAAAAACAGAGAGAAGCAGAGAGAAGCAGAGAGAAACAGAGTGAAACAGAGAGGAACAGAGGGAAGCAGAGAGAAACAGAGAAAAACAGAGAGAAGCAGAGAGAAACAGAGAGAAAGAGAGAGAAACAGAAGGAAGCAGAGAGAAACAGAGAGGAACAGAGAGAAACAGAGAGAAACAGAGAGAAACAGAGAGAAACAGAAGGAAGCAGAGAGAAACAGAAAGAAACAGAGAGAAACAGAAGGAAGCAGAGAGAAATAGAAGGAAGCAGAGAGAAACAGAGAGAAACAGAGAGAAACAGAAGGAAACAGAGAGGAACAGAGAGAAACAGAAAGAAACAGAGAGAAACAGAGAGAAACAGAGAGAAACAAGAGAGGAACAGAGAGAAACAGAGAGAAACAGAGAGAAACAGAGAGAAACAGAAGGAAGCAGAGAGAAACAGAGAGAGAAGCAGAGAGGAACAGAGAGAAACAGAGAGAAACAAAGAGAAACAGAGAGAAACAGAGAGAAACAAAGAGAAGTAGAGAGAAACAGAGAGAAGCAGAAAGAAACAGAGAGAAACAGAGAGAAGCAGAAGGAAGCAGAGAGAAACAGAAGGAAGCAGAAAGAAACAGAGAGAAACAGAGAGAAGCAGAGAGAAACAGAAGGAAGCAGAGAGAAACAGAGAGAAACAGAGAGGAACAGAGAGGAACAGAGAGAAACAGAGAGAAACAGAAGGAAGCAGAGAGAAACAGAAGGAAGCAGAGAGAAACAGAGAGAAACAGAGAGAAACAGAAGGAAGCAGAGAGAAACAGAGAGAAGCAGAGAGAAACAGAAGGAAGCAGAGAGAAACAGAAGGAAGCAGAGAGAAACAGAGAGAAACAGAGAGAAACAGAGAGAAACAGAAGGAAGCAGAGAGAAACAGAAGGAAGCAGAGAGAAACAGAGAGAAACAGAGAGAAACAGAAGGAAGCAGAGAGAAACAGAGAGAAACAGAGAGGAACAGAGAGGAACAGAGAGAAACATAAGGAAGCAGAGAGAAACAGAGAGAAACAGAGAGAAACAGAGAGAAACAGAGAGAAACAGAAGGAAGCAGAGAGAAACAGAAGGAAGCAGAGATAAACAGAGAGAAACAGAGAGAAACAGAAGGAAGCAGAGATAAACAGAGAGAAACAGAGAGAAACAGAAGGAAGCAGAGAGAAACAGAAGGAAGCAGAGAGAAACAGAGAGAAACAGAGAGAAACAGAGAGAAACAGAAGGAAGCAGAGAGAAACAGAAAGAAACAGAGAGAAACAGAAGGAAGCAGAGAGAAATAGAAGGAAGCAGAGAGAAACAGAGAGAAACAGAGAGAAACAGAAGGAAACAGAGAGGAACAGAGAGAAACAGAAAGAAACAGAGAGAAACAGAGAGAAACAGAGAGAAACAAGAGAGGAACAGAGAGAAACAGAGAGAAACAGAGAGAAACAGAGAGAAACAGAAGGAAGCAGAGAGAAACAGAGAGAAGCAGAGAGAAACAGAGAGAAACAGAGAGAAACAGAGAGAAGCAGAGAGAAACAGAGAGAAACAAAGAGAAGTAGAGAGAAACAGAGAGAAGCAGAAAGAAACAGAGAGAAACAGAGAGAAGCAGAAGGAAGCAGAGAGAAACAGAAGGAAGCAGAAAGAAACAGAGAGAAACAGAGAGAAGCAGAGAGAAACAGAGAGGAACAGAGAGAAACAGAGAGAAACAGAGAGAAGCAGAGAGAAACAGAGAGAAACAGAGAGAAACAGAGAGGAACAGAGAGAAACAGAGAGAAATAGAGAGAAGCAGAGAGAAACAGAGAGAAACAGAGAGAAGCAGAGAGAAACAGAGAGAAACAGAGAGGAACAGAGGGAAGCAGAGAGAAACAGAGAAAACAGAGAGAAGCAGAGAGAAGCAGAGAGAAACAGAGTGAAACAGAGAGGAACAGAGGGAAGCAGAGAGAAACAGAGAAAAACAGAGAGAAGCAGAGAGAAACAGAGAGAAAGAGAGAGAAACAGAAGGAAGCAGAGAGAAACAGAGAGGAACAGAGAGAAACAGAGAGAAACAGAGAGAAACAGAGAGAAACAGAAGGAAGCAGAGAGAAACAGAAGGAAGCAGAAAGAAACAGAGAAACAGAGAGAAACAGAGAGGAACAGAGAGAAACAGAGAGGAACAGAGAGGAACAGAAGGAAGCAGAGAGAAACAGAAGGAAGCAGAGAGGAACAGAGAGAAACAGAGAGAAACAGAGAGAAACAGAAGGAAACAGAGAGAAACAGAGAGAAACAGAGAGAAACAGAAGGAAACAGAGAGGAACAGAGAGAAACAGAAAGAAACAGAGAGAAACAGAGAGAAACAGAGAGAAACAAGAGAGGAACAGAGAGAAACAGAGAGAAACAGAGAGAAACAGAGAGAAACAGAAGGAAGCAGAGAGAAACAGAGAGAAGCAGAGAGAAACAGAGAGAAACAGAGAGAAACAGAGAGAAGCAGAGAGAAACAGAGAGAAACAAAGAGAAGTAGAGAGAAACAGAGAGAAGCAGAAAGAAACAGAGAGAAACAGAGAGAAGCAGAAGGAAGCAGAGAGAAACAGAAGGAAGCAGAAAGAAACAGAGAGAAACAGAGAGAAGCAGAGAGGAACAGAGAGGAACAGAGAGAGACAGAGAGAAACAGAGAGAAGCAGAGAGAAACAGAGAGAAACAGAGAGAAACAGAGAGGAACAGAGAGAAACAGAGAGAAATAGAGAGAAGCAGAGAGAAACAGAGAGAAACAGAGAGAAGCAGAGAGAAACAGAGAGAAACAGAGAGGAACAGAGGGAAGCAGAGAGAAACAGAGAAAAACAGAGAGAAGCAGAGAGAAGCAGAGAGAAACAGAGTGAAACAGAGAGAAACAGAGAGGAACAGAGGGAAGCAGAGAGAAACAGAGAAAAACAGAGAGAAGCAGAGAGAAACAGAAGGAAGCAGAGAGAAACAGAGAGGAACAGAGAGGAACAGAGAGAAACAGAGAGAAACAGAGAGAAACAGAGAGAAACAGAGAGAAAGAGAGAGAAACAGAAGGAAGCAGAGAGAAACAGAGAGGAACAGAGAGAAACAGAGAGAAACAGAGAGAAACAGAGAGAAACAGAAGGAAGCAGAGAGAAACAGAAGGAAGCAGAAAGAAACAGAGAAACAGAGAGAAACAGAGAGGAACAGAGAGAAACAGAGAGGAACAGAGAGGAACAGAAGGAAGCAGAGAGAAACAGAAGGAAGCAGAGAGGAACAGAGAGAAACAGAGAGAAACAGAGAGAAACAGAAGGAAACAGAGAGAAACAGAGAGAAACAGAGAGAAACAGAAGGAAACAGAGAGAAACAGAGAGAAACAGAGAGAAACAAAGAGAAACAGAAGGAAACAGAGAGAAACAGAGAGAAACAGAAGGAAACAGAGAGAAACAGAGAGAAACAGGAAGCAGAGAGAAACAGAAGGAAGCAGAAAGAAACAGAGAGAAACAGAGAGAAACAGAGAGAAACAGAAGGAAGCAGAGAGAAACAGAGAGAAACAGAGAGAAACAGAAGGAAGCAAAGAGAAACAGAGAGAAACAGAGAGAAGCAGAGAGAAACAGAGAGGAACAGAGAGAAACAGAGAGAAACAGAGAGAAACAGAAGGAAGCAGAGAGGAACACAGAGAAACAGAAGGAAACAGAAGGAAGCAGAGAGAAACAGAAGGAAGCAGAGAGGAACAGAGAGAAACAGTGAGAAACAGAGAGAAACAGAGAGAAACAGAAGGAAGCAGAGAGGAACAGAGAGGAACAGAGAGAAACAGAAGGAAGCAGAGAGAAACAGAAATTAACAGAAACAGAATGATGCAGAAAGAAACAGAGAGAAACAGAGAGGAACAGAGAGAAACAGAATGATGCAGAAAGAAACAGAGAGAAACAGAGAGAAACAGAAAGAAACAGAGAGAAACAGAGAGAAACAGAAGGAACAGAGAGATACAGAGAGAAACAGAGAGGAACAAAGAGAAACAGAGAGAACAGAGAGAAACAGAGAGAAACAGAAGGAAGCAGAGAGAAACAGAGAGAAACAGAGAGAAACAGAGAGAAACAGAATGATGCAGAAAGAAACAGAGAGAAACAGAGAGAAACAGAGAGGAACAGAGAGAAACAGAGAGAAGCAGAGAGAAACAGAGAAACAGAGAGAAACAGAGAGAAACAAAGAGAAACAGAATGATGCAGAAAGAAACAGAGAGAAACAGAGAGAAACAGAGAGGAGCAAAGAGAAACAGAGAGAAACAGAGAGAAACAGAGAGAAACAGAATGATGCAGAAAGAAACAGAGAGAAACAGAGAGGAACAGAGAGAAACAGAGAGAAACAGAAGGAAGCAGAGAGAAACAGAAGGAAGCAGAGAGAAACAGAAGGAAGCAGAGAGGAACAGAGAGAAACAGAGAGAAACAGAGAGAAGCAGAGAGAAACAGAGAGAAACAGAGAGAAACAGAGAGAAGCAGAGAGAAACAGAGAGAAACAGAGAGAAACAGAGAGGAACAGAGGGAAGCAGAGAGAAACAGAGAAAAACAGAGAGAAGCAGAGAGAAGCAGAGAGAAACAGAGAGAAACAGAGAGAAACAGAGAGGAACAGAGGGAAGCAGAGAGAAACAGAGAAAAACAGAGAGAAGCAGAGAGAAACAGAAGGAAGCAGAGAGAAACAGAGAGGAACAGAGAGGAACAGAGAGAAACAGAGAGAAACAGAGAGAAACAGAGAGAAACAGAGAGAAAGAGAGAGAAACAGAAGGAAGCAGAGAGAAACAGAGAGAAACAGAGAGAAACAGAGAGAAACAGAGAGAAACAGAAGGAAGCAGAGAGAAACAGAAGGAAGCAGAAAGAAACAGAGAAACAGAGAGAAACAGAGAGGAACAGAGAGAAACAGAGAGGAACAGAGAGGAACAGAAGGAAGCAGAGAGAAACAGAAGGAAGCAGAGAGGAACAGAGAGAAACAGAGAGAAACAGAGAGAAACAGAGAAAAACAGAGAGAAACAGAGAGAAGCAGAGAGAAAAAGAGAAAAACAGAGAGAAACAGAGAGAAACAGAGAGAAACAGAGAGAAACAGAAGGAAGCAGAGAGGAACAGAGAGAAACAGAGAGAAACAGAGAGAAGCAGAGAGAAACAGAGAGAAACAGAAGGAAACAGAGAGAAACAGAGAGAAACAGAGAGAAACAGAAGGAAACAGAGAGAAACAGAGAGAAACAGAGAGAAACAAAGAGAAACAGAAGGAAACAGAGAGAAACAGAGAGAAACAGAAGGAAACAGAGAGAAACAGAGAGAAACAGGAAGCAGAGAGAAACAGAAGGAAGCAGAGAGAAACAGAGAGAAACAGAGAGAAACAGAAGGAAGCAGAGAGAAACAGAGAGAAACAGAGAGAAACAGAAGGAAGCAGAGAGAAACAGAGAGAAACAGAGAGAAGCAGAGAGAAACAGAGAGGAACAGAGAGAAACAGAGAGAAACAGAGAGAAACAGAAGGAAGCAGAGAGGAACACAGAGAAACAGAAGGAAACAGAAGGAAGCAGAGAGAAACAGAAGGAAGCAGAGAGGAACAGAGAGAAACAGTGAGAAACAGAGAGAAACAGAAGGAAGCAGAGAGGAACAGAGAGGAACAGAGAGAAACAGAAGGAAGCAGAGAGAAACAGAAATTAACAGAAACAGAATGATGCAGAAAGAAACAGAAATTAACAGAGAGAAACAGAATGATGCAGAAAGAAACAGAGAGAAACAGAGAGGAACAGAGAGAAACAGAGAGAAACAGAGAGAAACAGAGAGAAACAGAGAGAAACAGAAAGAAACAGAGAGAAACAGAGAGAAACAGAGAGAAACAGAATGATGCAGAAAGAAACAGAGAGAAACAGAGAGAAACAGAAGGAACAGAGAGATACAGAGAGAAACAGAGAGGAACAAAGAGAAACAGAGAGAAACAGAGAGAAACAGAGAGAAACAGAAGGAAGCAGAGAGAAACAGAGAGAAACAGAGAGAAACAGAGAGAAACAGAATGATGCAGAAAGAAACAGAGAGAAACAGAGAGAAACAGAGAGAAACAGAGAGGAACAGAGAGAAACAGAGAGAAACAGAGAGAAGCAGAGAGAAACAGAGAAACAGAGAGAAACAGAGAGAAACAAAGAGAAACAGAATGATGCAGAAAGAAACAGAGAGAAACAGAGAGAAACAGAGAGGAGCAAAGAGAAACAGAGAGAAACAGAGAGAAACAGAGAGAAACAGAATGATGCAGAAAGAAACAGAGAGAAACAGAGAGGAACAGAGAGAAACAGAGAGAAACAGAAGGAAGCAGAGAGAAACAGAAGGAAGCAGAGAGAAACAGAAGGAAGCAGAGAGGAACAGAGAGAAACAGAGAGAAACAGAGAGAAACAGAAGGAAGCAGAGAGAAACAGAGAGAAACAGAAGGAAGCAGAGAGAAACAGAAGGAAGCAGAGAGGAACAGAAGGAAGCAGAGAGAAACAGAGAAAAACAGAAGGAAACAGAGAGAAACAGAGAGAAACAGAGAGAAACAGAAGGAAACAGAGAGAAACAGAGAGAAACAGAGAGAAACAAAGAGAAAAAGAAGGAAACAGAGAGAAACAGAGAGAAACAGAAGGAAACAGAGAGAAACAGAGAGAAACAGGAAGCAGAGAGAAACAGAAGGAAGCAGAGAGAAACAGAGAGAAACAGAGAGAAACAGAGAGAAACAGAAGGAAGCAGAGAGAAACAGAGAGAAACAGAGAGAAGCAGAGAGAAACAGAGAGGAACAGAGAGAAACAGAGAGAAACAGAGAGAAACAGAAGGAAGCAGAGAGGAACACAGAGAAACAGAAGGAAACAGAAGGAAGCAGAGAGAAACAGAAGGAAGCAGAGAGGAACAGAGAGAAACAGTGAGAAACAGAGAGAAACAGAGAGAAACAGAAGGAAGCAGAGAGGAACAGAGAGGAACAGAGAGAAACAGAAGGAAGCAGAGAGAAACAGAAATTAACAGAAACAGAATGATGCAGAAAGAAACAGAAATTAACAGAGAGAAACAGAATGATGCAGAAAGAAACAGAGAGAAACAGAGAGGAACAGAGAGAAACAGAGAGAAACAGAGAGAAGCAGAGAGAAACAGAGAGAAACAGAAAGAAACAGAGAGAAACAGAGAGAAACAGAGAGAAACAGAATGATGCAGAAAGAAACAGAGAGAAACAGAGAGAAACAGAAGGAACAGAGAGATACAGAGAGAAACAGAGAGGAACAAAGAGAAACAGAGAGAAACAGAGAGAAACAGAAGGAAGCAGAGAGAAACAGAGAGAAACAGAGAGAAACAGAATGATGCAGAAAGAAACAGAGAGAAACAGAGAGAAACAGAGAGGAACAGAGAGAAACAGAGAGAAACAGAGAGAAACAGAGAAACAGAGAGAAACAGAGAGAAACAAAGAGAAACAGAATGATGCAGAAAGAAACAGAGAGAAACAGAGAGAAACAGAGAGGAGCAAAGAGAAACAGAGAGAAACAGAGAGAAACAGAGAGAAACAGAATGATGCAGAAAGAAACAGAGAGAAACAGAGAGGAACAGAGAGAAACAGAGAGAAACAGAAGGAAGCAGAGAGAAACAGAAGGAAGCAGAGAGAAACAGAAGGAGGCAGAGAGGAACAGAGAGAAACAGAGAGAAACAGAGAGAAACAGAAGAAAGCAGAGAGAAACAGAGAGAAACAGAAGGAAGCAGAGAGAAACAGAAGGAAGCAGAGAGGAACAGAAGGAAGCAGAGAGAAACAGAGAAAAACAGAAGGAAGCAGAGAGAAACAGAAGGAAGCAGAGAGAAACAGAAGGAAGCAGAGAGGAACAGAGAGAAACAGAGAGAAACAGAGAAACAGAGAGAAACAGAGAGAAACAGAGAGGAACAGAGAGAAACAGAAAGAAACAGAGAGAAACAGAAGGAAGCAGAGAGAAACAGAGAGAAACATAAGCTTAAAGACTGTGATAAACTGACCCACTGTGATATGGTGACCCACTGTGATAAACTGACCCACTGTGATAAACTGACCCACTGTGATAAACTGACGAACTGTGATAAACTGACCCACTGTGATAAACTGACCCACTGTGATAAGCTGACCAACTGTGATAAGGTGACCCACTGTGATAAACTGACCCACTGTGATAATCTGACCCACTGAGATAAACTGACCAACTGTGATAAGGTGACCCAATGTGACAAGCTCACCCACTGTGATAAGCTGACCCAGTGTGAGAAACTGACCCACTGTGATAAGCTGACCAACTGTGATAAGGTAACCCAGTGTGATAAACTCACCCACTGTGATAAGGTGACCCACTGTGATAAACTGACCCACTGTGATAAACTGACCCACTGTGATAAGCTGACCCACTGTGATAAACTGACCCACTGTGACAAGCTAACACACTGTGATAAACTGACCCGCTGTGACAAGCTAACCCACTGTGATAAGGTGACCCGCTGTGATAAACTGACCGACTGTGAAAAACTTTACCACTGTGATAAGCTGAACCACAGTAAAAACTGATCCACTTTGATAAGCTAACCCACTGTGATAAGCTGAACCACAGTAAAAACTGATCCACTTTGATAAACTGACCCACTGTGATAAGCTGACCGACAATGATAAACTGATCCACTGTGATAAACTGACCCACTGTGATAAACTGATCCACTGTGATAAACTGATCCACTGTGATAAACTGACCCACTGTGATAAACTGATCCACTTTGATAAGTTGACCCACTGTGATAAACTGATCCACTGTGATCAACTGAACCACTGTGATAAACTGACCCACTGTGATAAACTGACCCACTGTGATAAATTGACGGACTGTGATAAACTGACCCACTGTGATAAACTGACCCACTGTGATAAACTGATCCACTGTGATAAACTGATCCACTGTGATAAACTGATCCACTGTGATCAACTGACGGACTGTGATAAACTGACCCACTGTGATAAACTGATCCACTGTGATAAACTGACCCACTGTGATAAACTGACGCACTGTGATAAACTGACCCACTGTGATAAACTGACAAACTGTGATAAACTGACCCACTGTGATAAACTGACAAACTGTGATAAACTGATCCACTGTGATAAACTGACCCACTGTGATAAACTGACAAACTGTGATAAACTGACCCACTGTGATAAACAGACAAACTGTGATAAACTGATCCACTGTGATAAACTGACCCACTGTGATAAACTGACAAACTGTGATAAACTGACCCACTGTGATAAACTGACCCACTGTGATAAACTGATCCACTGTGATAAACTGACCCACTGTGATAAACTGACAAACTGTGATAAACTGACTGGCACCATCGCCAACATCTCGAACCTCTGACTTGTAGCCTGACACCATCTCTAATCTCTGACTGACACCATCTCTAACCTCTGACTGACTGACTGGCTGGCACCATCTCTAACCTCTGACTGGCACCATCTCTAACCTCTGACTGACTGACTGGCTGGCACCATCTCTAACCTCTGACTGGCACCATCTCTAACCTCTGACTGACTGACTGGCTGGCACCATCTCTAACCTCTGACTGACTGACTGACTGACTGGCACCATCTCTAACCTCTGACTGACTGACTGACTGGCACCATCTCTAACCTCTGACTGACTGACTGACTGGCACCATCTCTAACCTCTGACTGACTGACTGACTGGCACCATTTCTAACCTCTGACTGACTGACTGGCACCATCTCTAACCTCTGACTGACTGGCACCATCTCTAATCTCTGACTGGCTGACACCATCTCTAACCTCTGACTGACTGGCACCATCTCTAACCTCTGACTGGCTGACACCATCTCTAATCTCTGACTGGCTGACACCATCTCTAATCTCTGACTGGCTGACACCATATCTAACCTCTGACTGGCTGACACCATCTTTAATCTCTGACTGACTGACACCATCTCTAATCTCTGACTGACTGACACCATCTCTAATCTCTGACTGGCTGACACCATATCTAACCTCTGACTGGCTGACACCATCTCTAACCTTTGACTGGCTGACACCATCTCTAATCTCTGACTGGCTGACACCATCTCTAATCTCTGACTGGCTGACACCATCTCTAACCTCTGACTGACTGACTGGCACCATCTCTAATCTCTGACTGGCTGATACCATCTCTAATCTCTCACTTGCTGACTGACACCATCTCAAACGTTTGACTGACTGGCACCATCTCTAACCTCTGACTGGCTGACTAACACTTCTGTTACAGCTCACAGGTAATTATTTCAAGTCTTTGTAGCAGGAGAGTGGTGGAGAGGGTTTACTGGAATATATCCCACATTAGGCAGAGTACCACATCCAAATATTCAGTCTGATATCTATGTGAGCCAGACAGCTGCTTTTTCAACCCAGTTGATTAGACAGAGCTTTATTGTCATGGTAGTTGAATAGACAGAGCTTTATTGTCGTGGTAGTTGATTAGACAGAGCTTTATTGTCGTGGTAGTTGATTAGACAGAGCTTTATTGTAGGGGTAGTTGATTAGACAGAGCTTTATTGTCGTGGTAGTTGATTAGACAGAGCTTTATTGTCGTGGTAGTTGATTAGACAGAGCTTTATTGTCGTGGTAGTTGAATAGACAGAGCTTTATTGTAGGGGTAGTTGATTAGACAGAGCTTTATTGTCGTGGTAGTTGACTAGACAGAGCTTTATTGTCGTGGTAGTTGAATAGACAGAGCTTTATTGTCGTGGTAGTTGACTAGACAGAGCTTTATTGTCGTGGTAGTTGACTAGACAGAGCTTTATTGTAGGGGTAGTTGAATAGACAGAGCTTTATTGTAGGGGTAGTTGATTAGACAGAGCTTTATTGTCGTGGTAGTTGATTAGACAGAGCTTTATTGTCGTGGTAGTTGATTAGACAGAGCTTTATTGTCGTGGTAGTTGATTAGACAGAGCTTTATTGTCGTGGTAGTTGATTAGACAGAGCTTTATTGTCGTGGTAGTTGATTAGACAGAGCTTTATTGTCGTGGTAGTTGATTAGACAGAGCTTTATTATCGTGGTAGTTGATTAGACAGAGCTTTATTGTAGGGGTAGTTGAATAGACAGAGCTTTATTGTCGTGGTAGTTGATTAGACAGAGCTTTATTGTCGTGGTAGTTGATTAGACAGAGCTTTATTGTCGTGGTAGTTGATTAGACAGAGCTTTATTGTCGTGGTAGTTGATTAGACAGAGCTTTATTGTCGTGGTAGTTGATTAGACAGAGCTTTATTGTCGGGGTAGTTGATTAGACAGAGCTTTATTGTAGGGGTAGTTGACTAGACAGAGCTTTATTGTCGTGGTAGTTGATTAGACAGAGCTTTATTGTCGTGGTAGTTGATTAGACAGAGCTTTATTGTAGGGGTAGTTGAATAGACAGAGCTTTATTATCGTGGTAGTTGATTAGACAGAGCTTTATTGTCGTGGTAGTTGATTAGACAGAGCTTTATTGTCGTGGTAGTTGATTAGACAGAGCTTTATTGTAGGGGTAGTTGATTAGACAGAGCTTTATTGTCGTGGTAGTTGAATAGACAGAGCTTTATTGTCGTGGTAGTTGATTAGACAGAGCTTTATTGTCGTGGTAGTTGATTAGACAGAGCTTTATTGTCGTGGTAGTTGATTAGACAGAGCTTTATTGTAGGGGTAGTTGATTAGACAGAGCTTTATT
Organism: Brachymystax lenok tsinlingensis; assembly: GCA_030435695.1. Classification (NCBI taxonomy): domain Eukaryota; kingdom Metazoa; phylum Chordata; class Actinopteri; order Salmoniformes; family Salmonidae; genus Brachymystax; species Brachymystax lenok. Next base: position 1,268,459 of record JAGFMH010000026.1, on the reverse strand, counting down.
GTCGTGGTAGTTGATTAGACAGAGCTTTATTGTCGTGGTAGTTGATTAGACAGAGCTTTATTGTCGTGGTAGTTGAATAGACAGAGCTTTATTGTAGGGGTAGTTGATTAGACAGAGCTTTATTGTCGTGGTAGTTGACTAGACAGAGCTTTATTGTCGTGGTAGTTGAATAGACAGAGCTTTATTGTCGTGGTAGTTGATTAGACAGAGCTTTATTGTCGTGGTAGTTGACTAGACAGAGCTTTATTGTAGGGGTAGTTGAATAGACAGAGCTTTATTGTAGGGGTAGTTGATTAGACAGAGCTTTATTGTCGTGGTAGTTGATTAGACAGAGCTTTATTGTCGTGGTAGTTGATTAGACAGAGCTTTATTGTCGTGGTAGTTGATTAGACAGAGCTTTATTGTCGTGGTAGTTGATTAGACAGAGCTTTATTGTCGTGGTAGTTGATTAGACAGAGCTTTATTGTCGGGGTAGTTGATTAGACAGAGCTTTATTGTAGGGGTAGTTGACTAGACAGAGCTTTATTGTCGTGGTAGTTGATTAGACAGAGCTTTATTGTCGTGGTAGTTGATTAGACAGAGCTTTATTGTAGGGGTAGTTGAATAGACAGAGCTTTATTATCGTGGTAGTTGATTAGACAGAGCTTTATTGTCGTGGTAGTTGATTAGACAGAGCTTTATTGTCGTGGTAGTTGATTAGACAGAGCTTTATTGTAGGGGTAGTTGATTAGACAGAGCTTTATTGTCGTGGTAGTTGAATAGACAGAGCTTTATTGTCGTGGTAGTTGATTAGACAGAGCTTTATTGTCGTGGTAGTTGATTAGACAGAGCTTTATTGTAGGGGTAGTTGAATAGACAGAGCTTTATTATCGTGGTAGTTGATTAGACAGAGCTTTATTGTCGTGGTAGTTGATTAGACAGAGCTTTATTGTCGTGGTAGTTGATTAGACAGAGCTTTATTGTCGTGGTAGTTGATTAGACAGAGCTTTATTGTCGTGGTAGTTGATTAGACAGAGCTTTATTGTCGTGGTAGTTGATTAGACAGAGCTTTATTGTCGTGGTAGTTGATTAGACAGAGCTTTATTGTCGGGGTAGTTGAATAGACAGAGCTTTATTGTCGTGGTAGTTGACTAGACAGAGCTTTATTGTCGTGGTAGTTGACTAGACAGAGCTTTATTGTCGGGGTAGTTGATTAGACAGAGCTTTATTGTCGGGGTAGTTGAATAGACAGAGCTTTATTGTCATGGTAGTTGACTAGACAGAGCTTTATTGTCGGGGTAGTTGATTAGACAGAGCTTTATTGTAGGGGTAGTTGAATAGACAGAGCTTTATTGTCGGGTAGTTGAATAGACAGAGCTTTATTGTCGTGGTAGTTGATTAGACAGAGCTTTATTGTCGTGGTCTTTGTTAAGGGCTAGCTGTCTCTTTCTTCACTCTATTGACTCTAGATCTAGCAGTCTCTTTCTTCACTCTATTGACTCTAGATCTAGCTGTCTCTTTCTTCACTCTATTGACTCTAGATCTAGCTGTCTCTTTCTTCACTCTATTGACTCTAGATCTAGCTGTCTCTTTCTTCACTCTATTGACTCTAGATCTAGCTGTCTTTTCCTTCACTGTATTGACTCTAGATCTAGCTGTCTTTTTCTTCACTGTATTGACTCTAGATCTAGCTGTCTCTTTCTTCACTCTATTGACTCTAGATCTAGCTGTCTCTTTCTTCACTCTATTGACTCTAGATCTAGCTGTCTCTTTCTTCACTCTATTGACTCTAGATCTAGCTGTCTCTTTCTTCAATCTATTGACTCTAGATCTAGCTGTCTCTTTCTTCACTCTATTGACTCTAGATCTAGCTGTCTTTTCCTTCACTGTATTGACTCTAGATCTAGCTGTCTCTTTCTTCACTCTATTGACTCTAGATCTAGCTGTCTCTTTCTTCACTGTATTGACTCTAGATCTAGCTGTCTCTTTCTTCACTCTATTGACTCTAGATCTAGCTGTCTTTTCCTTCACTCTATTGACTCTAGATCTAGCTGTCCTTTTCTTCACTCTATTGACTCTAGCGCTAAGTGTATATTTCTTCACTCTATTGACTCTAGATCTAGCTGTCTCTTTTTCACTCTATTGCCTCTAGATCCAGCTGTCTCTTTCTTCACTCTATTGCCTCTAGATCCAGCTGTCTCCTCTTTCCCAGCAGATGTCTACCTCGACCATCTGTTTCTATTACTACTGTAATTGCTGTGATAATAAGGCCATTGATTCACTGTCTAAGGGAATAGTCAATCAGTACAGATCATTTGTCTTACTTGTCATGACAGTGTGCCTGCTAGATAAACAGACAGAGCCATGTCTGAACAGAGAGAACCAGGACTGAACAGACAGAACCAGGGATGGACAGATAGAACCAGGGCTGGACAGAGAGAACCAAGGATGGGCATATAGAACTAGGGCTGAACAGAGAGAACCAGGGCTGAACAGAGAGAACCAGGGCTGAACAGACAGAACCAGGGATGGACAGAGAGAACCAGGGCTGGACAGACAGAACCAGGGATGGACAGACAGAACCAGGGATGGACAGATAGAACCAGGGCTGAACAGAGAGAACCAGGACTGAACAGACAGAACCAGGGCTGAACAGACAGAACCAGGGACGGGCAGATAGAACCAGGGCTGGACATATAGAACCAGGGCTGGACAGACAGAACCAAGGATGGGCATATAGAACTAGGGCTGAACAGAGAGAACCAGGGCTGAACAGAGAGAACCAGGGCTGAACAGATAGAGCCAGGGCTGAACATATATGAAACACAGCTGACCCGTAGGGGCTGAGTGACTTATGGAAGTAGAGAAAACACAGCTGACCCATAGGGGCTGAGTGACTTATGGAAGTAGAGAAAACACAGCTGACCCGTAGGGGCTGAGTGACTTATGGAAGTAGAGAAAACACAGCTGACCCGTAGGGGCTGAGTGACTTATGGAAGTAGGGGAAACACAGCTGACCCGTATGGTCTGAGTGACTTATGGAAGTAGGGGAAACACAGCTGACCCGTAGGGGCTGAGTTACAGACGGAAGTAGGGGAAACACAGCTGACCCGTAGAGGCTGAGTGACTTATGGAAGTAGGGGAAACACAGCTGACCCGTAGGGGCTGAGTGACTTATGGAAGTAGGGGAAACACAGCTGACCCGTAGAGGCTGAGTGACTTATGGAAGTAGAGAAAACACAGCTGATCCGTAGGGGCTGAGTGACTTATGGAAGTAGTGGAAACACAGCTGACCCGTAGGGGCTGAGTGACTTATGGAAGTAGGGGAAACACAGCTGACCCGTAGGGGCTGAGTGACTTATGGAAGTAGGGGAAACACAGCTGACCCGTAGGGGCTGAGTGACTTATGGAAGTAGGGGAAACACAGCTGACCCACTGGCCTTACTGCTGATCCTGTACCAGAGTCTGTGAGAGCCAGGAGAGATCAGAGAGAGACAGCCTTACAAAGGGCCAGGAGAGCTCAGAGAGAGAGACAGCCTTACAAAGGGCCAGGAGAGATCAGAGAGAGACAGCCTTACAAAGGGCCAGGAGAGCTCAGAGAGAGAGACAACCTTACAAAGGGCCAGGAGAGCTCAGAGAGAGACAGCCTTACAAAGGGCCAGGAGAGATCAGAGAGAGACAGCCTTACAAAGGGCCAGGAGAGCTCAGAGAGAGACAGCCTTACAAAGGGCCAGGAGAGATCAGAGAGAGAGACAGCCTTACAAAGGGCCAGGAGAGCTCAGAGAGAGACAGCCTTACAAAGGGCCAGGAGAGCTCAGAGAGAGAGAGACAGCCTTACAAAGGGCCAGGAGAGCTCAGAGAGAGAGAGACAGCCTTACAAAGGGCCAGGAGAGCTCAGAGAGAGAGAGACAGCCTTACAAAGGGCCAGGAGAGCTCAGAGAGAGACAGCCTTACAAAGGGCCAGGAGAGCTCAGAGAGAGACAGCCTTACAAAGGGCCAGGAGAGCTCAGAGAGAGAGAGAGACAAAAGTCTACTGTTTGCTGATGATCTGTTTCTTCTGTCACAAACCAAGGAGGGCCTACAGCAGCACCTAGATCTTCTGCAGAGATTCTGCCAGACCTGGGCCCTGACAGTAAGATACAGACCTGGGCTCTTACAGTAAGATACAGACCTGGGCCCTTACAGTAAGATACAGACCTGGGCCCTGATAGTAAGATACAGACCTGGGCCCTGACAGTAAGATACAGACCTGGGCCCTGACAGTAAGAATCAGACCTGGGCCCTGACAGTAAGAATCAGACCTGGGCCCTGACAGTAAGAATCAGACCTGGGCCCTGACAGAAAGATACAGACCTGGGCCCTGACAGTAAGAATCAGACCTGGGCCCTGACAGTAAGAATCAGACCTGGGCCCTGACAGTAAGATACAGACCTGGGCCCTGACAGTAAGAATCAGACCTGGGCCCTGACAGTAAGAATCAGACCTGGGCCCTGACAGTAAGATACAGACCTGGGCCCTGACAGTAAGATACAGACCTGGGCCCTGACAGTAAGATACAGACCTGGGCCCTGACAGTAAGATACAGACCTGGGCCCTGACAGTAAGATACAGACCTGGGCCCTGACAGTAAGAATCAGACCTGGGCCCTGACAGTAAGAATCAGACCTGGGCCCTGACAGTAAGATACAGACCTGGGCCCTGACAGTAAGATACAGACCTGGGCCCTGACAGTAAGATACAGACCTGGGCCCTGACAGTAAGATACAGACCTGGGCCCTGACAGTAAGAATCAGACCTGGGCCCTGACAGTAAGATACAGACCTGGGCCCTGACAGTAAGATACAGACCTGGGCCCTGACAGTAAGATACAGACCTGGGCCCTGACAGTAAGAATCAGACCTGGGCCCTGACAGTAAGAATCAGACCTGGGCCCTGACAGTAAGATACAGACCTGGGCCCTGACAGTAAGATACAGACCTGGGCCCTGACAGTAAGATACAGACCTGGGCCCTGACAGTAAGATACAGACCTGGGCCCTGACAGTAAGATACAGACCTGGGCCCTGACAGTAAGAATCAGACCTGGGCCCTGACAGTAAGAATCAGACCTGGGCCCTGATAGTAAGAATCAGACCTGGGCCCTGACAGTAAGATACAGACCTGGGCCCTGACAGTAAGATACAGACCTGGGCCCTGACAGTAAGATACAGACCTGGGCCCTGACAGTAAGAATCAGACCTGGGCCCTGACAGTAAGATACAGACCTGGGCCCTGACAGTAAGATACAGACCTGGGCCCTGACAGTAAGATACAGACCTGGGCCCTGACAGTAAGATACAGACCTGGGCCCTGACAGTAAGAATCATACCTGGGCCCTGACAGTAAGAATCAGACCTGGGCCCTGACAGTAAGAATCAGACCTGGGCCCTGACAGTAAGATACAGACCTGGGCCCTGACAGTAAGATACAGACCTGGGCCTGACAGTAAGATACAGACCTGGGCCCTGACAGTAAGAATCAGACCTGGGCCCTGACAGTAAGATACAGACCTGGGCCCTGACAGTAAGATACAGACCTGGGCCCTGACAGTAAGATACAGACCTGGGCCCTGACAGTAAGATACAGACCTGGGCCCTGACAGTAAGATACAGACCTGGGCCCTGACAGTAAGATACAGACCTGGGCCCTGACAGTAAATCTCAGTGAGACCAGAATAATGGTGTTCCAAAAAAGGTCCAGTCTCCAGGACCACAAATACAAATTCCTTTTAGACACCGTTGCCCTAGGCAACACAAACAACCATCAGCGCCACAGGTGACTTCCACAAAGCTGTGAACGATCTGAGACAAGGCAAGAAGGGCCTTCTATGCCATCAAAAGCAACAGAAAAATGGACATACCAATTAGTATCTGGGTAAAAATACTTGAATTCGTTATAGAACCCACTCACCCTTAATGGTTGTGATGTCTGCGGTCCGGTCACCAACCAAGAATTCAATCCTCAGTGTACAGCGTAAAACACCAAATAACGCAGAGCAGATTTAGGCCGATACCCGCTAATTATAAAAATCCAGAAAATTCTACAACCACCTAAAAGGAAGCGATTCCCAAACCTTCCATAACAAAGTCATCACCTACAGAGAGATGAACCTGGAGAAGAGTCCCCTAAGCAAGCTGGTCCTGGGGATCTGTTCACAAACACAAACAGACCCCACAGAGCCCCAGGACAGCAACACAATTAGACCCAACCAAATCATGAGAAAACAAAAAGATAATTACTTGACACGTTGGAAAGAATTTACAAAAAAACAGAGCATACTAGAATGCTATTTGGCGCTAAACAGAGAGTACACAGTGGCAGAATACCTGACTACTGTGACTGACCCAAACTTAAGGAAAGCTTTGACTATGAACAGACTCAGTGAGCATAGCCTTGCTATTGAGAAAGGCTGCCGTAGGCAGACCTGGCTCTCAAGAGAAGACAGGCTATGTGCACACTGCCCACAAAATGAGGTGGAAACTGAGCTGCACTTCCTAACCTCCTGCCAAATGTATGACTATATTGGAGATACATATTTAGCTCAGATTACACAGACCCAATGTGAAATACGACAGTGTGCCATCACAGCAGGAAGATTTGTGACCTGTTGCCACAAGAAAAGGGCAACCAGTGAAGAACAAACATCATTGTAAATACAACAAATATTTATGTTTATTTATTTTCCCTTTTGTACATTATCTATGTGCACATCATTACAACACTGCACATAGACATAATATGACATTTCAAATGTCTTCATTCTTTTGGAACTTCTGTGAGTGTAATGTTTACTGTTCATTTTTATTGTTTATTTACATTTTGTTTGCTATCTGTTTCACTTGCTTTGGCAATGTTAACATATGTTTCCCATGCCAATAAAGACCCTTGAATTGAATTGACAGCCTTACAAAGAGCCAGGAGAGCTCAGAGAGAGAGAGAGAGAGAGAGAGAGAGAGAGAGAGAGAGAGAGAGAGAGAGAGAGAGAGAGAGAGAGAGAGAGAGAGAGAGAGAGAGAGAGAGAGAGAACCTTACAAAGAGCCAGGAGAGCTCAGAGAGAGAGAGAGAGAGAGAGAGAACCTTACAATGGGCCAGAAGAGCTCAGAGAGAGAGAGAGACAGAGACAGAGACAGAGACAGAGAGAGAGAGAGAGAGAGAGAGAGAGAGAGACAGAGAGAGACAGAGAGAGACAGAGAGAGAGAGAGAGAGAGAGAGACAGAGAGAGAGAGAGAGAGAGAGAGGAGAGAGAGAGAACCTTACAATGGGCCAGTTGAGCTCAGAGAGAGAGAGAGAGAGATGTGTTGATTTGTTTATGGAAGGCATTCTCTCTGACCACGCTGTTTCCATGTCACAGGACCAGAGCTGCCTCAAATGCCCATGTGGTGTTTGTAGAAAAGCTAATGGCCCGGCCATTAGGTTCAGCAAGGCCATTAGTTTAGGGAAGGCCTCTCAAACACTTCACATATTTCAGTGGATTTCTGAGATGCTATTTGGATTTGCTGTGATTAATTAGATTCCTAAAAAGCATAGAGACACACAGAAGGGCACCTAAAATGGCAATTTGTTTCCTTAGCATTTTCTGTTCTTCATCTATTTGGTCAGCATTTTGATCTGAACAGGAAAAGAAAACCTGGGTCCTAAACCTAACTCGTATACGGTGTTGTGTGTAAAACAGGGTCCTAAACCTAACTCGTATACGGTGTTGTGTGTAAAACAGGATTCTCCGAGACATCTGTAGTTGTAGGAAGAGAGAATAAGTGACTAGAAGTGCTGTATAGTTAACAACAGAACTGCTCTAGTTAATGATCAGTCCATTCGGTGGCCAGTGAGTTCAGCTCTGTGACCCAGGAGCCATAACACTGTCAGTATCAATCACAGTGTTGGGCTGAGGGTTGGAGGAGGAAACCTAAATATGTCATGCTCAGGTCAGAGGTAAGACTCCCCATTACTGAAGGTCATTATGGTGATGTCACAGACGCTACAAATGACTCTCTGTGTGATTCATCTTTTCACACCTCTTAGAATATGTCTTAGAGACAAACGGAAAGAAATAGGAAAGGCTTTTGGATCAATTAGAATTTCAAAACCGGTGAATAATTTACTTTTAAGAAGTGATGGACAGGTTGAATAAAGAGAGAGAGGGGAAGGGGACAGGTTGAATAAAGAGAGAGAGAGGAAGGGGACAGGTTGAATAAAGAGAGAGAGAGAGGAAGGGGACAGGTTGAATAAAGAGAGAGAGAGGAAGGGGACAGGTTGAATAAAGAGAGAGAGAGGAAGGGGACAGGTTGAATAAAGAGAGAGAGAGGAAGGGGACAGGTTGAATAAAGAGAGAGAGAGGGAAGGGGACAGGTTGAATAAAGAGAGAGAGAGGAAGGGGACAGGTTGAATAAAGAGAGAGAGAGGAAGGGACAGGTTGAATAAAGAGAGAGAGAGGGGGAAGGGGGGACAGGTTGAATAAAGAGAGAGAGGAAGGGGACAGGTTGAATAAAGACAGAGAGAGAGGAAGGGGACAGGTTGAATAAAGAGAGAGGGGAAGGGGACAGGTTGAATAAAGACAGAGAGAGGAAGGGGACAGGTTGAATAAAGAGAGAGAGAGGAAGGGGACAGGTTGAATAAAGAGAGAGAGAGGAAGGGGACAGGTTGAATAAAGAGAGAGAGAGGAAGGGACAGGTTGAATAAAGAGAGAGAGAGGAAGGGGACAGGTTGAATAAAGAGAGAGAGAGGAAGGGGACAGGTTGAATAAAGAGAGAGAGAGGAAGGGACAGGTTGAATAAAGAGAGAGAGAGGAAGGGGACAGGTTGAATAAAGAGAGAGAGGGGAAGGGGACAGGTTGAATAAAGAGAGAGAGAGGAAGGGGACAGGTTGAATAAAGAGAGAGAGGAAGGGGACAGGTTGAATAAAGAGAGAGGAGGAAGGGGACAGGTTGAATAAAGAGAGAGAGAGAGGAAGGGACAGGTTGAATAAAGAGAGAGAGGGAAGGGGACAGGTTGAATAAAGACAGAGAGAGGAAGGGGACAGGTTGAATAAAGAGAGAGAGAGGAAGGGGACAGGTTGAATAAAGAGAGAGAGAGGAAGGACAGGTTGAATAAAGAGAGAGAGAGGAAGGGGACAGGTTGAATAAAGAGAGAGAGGAAGGGGACAGGTTGAATAAAGAGAGAGAGAGGAAGGGGACAGGTTGAATAAAGAGAGAGAGGGAAGGGACAGGTTGAATAAAGAGAGAGAGGGAAGGGGACAGGTTGAATAAAGAGAGAGAGAGGAAGGGACAGGTTGAATAAAGAGAGAGAGGGAAGGGGACAGGTTGAATAAAGAGAGAGAGAGGAAGGGGACAGGTTGAATAAAGAGAGAGAGGGGAAGGGGACAGGTTGAATAAAGAGAGAGAGGAAGGGGACAGGTTGAATAAAGAGAGAGAGGGGAAGGGGACAGGTTGAATAAAGAGAGATAGAGGAAGGGGACAGGTTGAATAAAGAGAGAGAGAGGAAGGGATCAGGTTGAATAAAGAGAGAGAGGGGAAGGGGACAGGTTGAATAAAGACAGAGAGAGGAAGGGGACAGGTTGAATAAAGAGAGACAGAGGAAGGGGACAGGTTGAATAAAGAGAGAGAGAGGAAGGGGACAGGTTGAATAAAGAGAGAGAGAGGAAGAGGAGAGGAGGGGACTGTGTTCAGTATAGTGGTTGGTAATCACAGTAACACCAGGGTGCTCTGTAGTGGAGACCAGTAGTTAACAGGACCAGGAGGAGACAGGAGAGGAGAGGAGGGGACTGTGTTCAGTATAGTGGTTGGTAATCACAGTAACACCAGGGTGCTCTGTAGTGGAGACCAGTAGTTATCAGGACCAGGAGGAGACAGGAGAGGAGAGGAGGGGACTGTGTTCAGTAAAGTGGTTGGTAATCACAGTAACACCAGGGTGCTCTGTAGTGGAGACCAGTAGTTAGCAGGACCAGGAGGAGACAGGAGAGGAGGGGACTGTGTTCAGTAAAGTGGTTGGTAATCACAGCAACAACTGGAGTGATCCATAAAGACATTAACACTTCATTCTGGGAGGCCATTATTGCAGATTTAGGAGTTCACTAAGACAATAAGCCAGGGAATCAATGTAGTGGAGCTCATTGGGAGGCTGGGAGCCTGGGTGGCAACAATACAGGGACCAGAAGCCAGGATGGGAAGCAGTGGAATGAACTGTCAGCCTTTAGATTCTCCTGTGGAGACACTCATGCTATGGTCCTGTTCATGCTCTCTCTCTCTCTCTCTCTCTCTCTCTCTCTCTCTCTCTCTCTCTCTCTCTCTCTCTCTCCCACTGTTCTCTCTCTCTTCCCCATTCTATATGTCTTCTCTCTCCCACTTCTCTCCCTTTCTCTCCCTGGACGCCCAGTAAATGATTAAAGAGAGATGTCCTTTAAGCTGTTGGAGAGAGTGAGATGGTAGCAGGGGTCATTCCACATGACCTCTCTCCTGACCTCAGCTATTCAGGGCTCACTGTTACAATGCTGCTAGCGGAGAGGAAGGCAGCCAAGCGCTGAATGAAAATATAGAAACTAATTCACCTATACAACAGGGCTGCTTGTTTACAGCATTGTCTTTATCAAACAGTAGAAATAACAACACCTAAATAACACACTATTACGTAATGGGGAAACTACAATTAATATTTGAAATAGTGATTGTTGATATTTGTCTTAAGGTCTTTATATGTCTCCGGGTTGTGTGTTTTTACGCAGCCTCGGCAAAAGAGTAGAGACGAAGATGACTGAAGGCTGGATCCTAAATCAATATGTCTCTACAACACTAAAAGTAATTTTTTCAGGGATCACGAGTCAATCTCCTCCGTACTACAGGAGAACAAGACTCCTGATTTGACCTGACCTGAGGTGCTCCAACAAGATGTTTAAAATGCATGTTTCAATACCAATATGTTGGTGATTTTCCACACCATTAAGACAGATATTTTAATCCATAATTGGCAGAGATATTAGCCTGTAATTAGTGACCTCTCCTCACAGGGGACAGAACAATGCTGTGGGTTAATATGCAGCCAATGATAAATGATTCCAGCTCGTTGTGTTAATCACTATAAAGGAGTCACAGGGCTTAGCCCCAAAGCACCGTTTCTACATTACTGCTTTACGTCCCATTAATATTAATGCTGCCTTTAGTAAGAGGAAGATGGGAAGTCTGCTGATGTCTCACCTCAGACTGGTCAGACTGGTCTACAACATGATGTCTCACCTCAGACTGGTCTACAACATGAAGTCTGCTCCCTGACTGTCTGCTGATGTCTCACCTCAGACTGGTCTACAACATGATGTCTTCTCTCAGACTGGTCTACATCATGTTGTAGACCAGTCTGAGGTGAGAGAAGACATCATGTTGTAGACCAGTCTGAGGTGAGAGAAGACATCATGTTGTAGACCAGTCTGAGGTGAGACATCATGTTGTAGACCAGTCTGAGGTGAGACATCATGTTGTAGACCAGTCTGAGGTGAGACATCATGTTGTAGACCAGTCTGAGGTGAGACATCATGTTGTAGACCAGTCTGAGGTGAGACATCATGTTGTAGACCAGTCTGAGGGTTGGTGTAGGATGTTTTATGTTGGTCTAGGTTTTTGTAGGATGATGTAGGGTTGATGTTGGGTGGTTTAAGGTGGTTTAGGATGGTTTAAGGGGATGTAGGGTGGTGTAGGGTGGTGTAGAGTGGTGTAGGTTGGTTTAGGTTGATGCTGGGTTGTGTAGGGTGGTGTAGGTTGATGTAGGGTGGTGTAGGTTGCTGTAGGCTGATGTGGGGTGGTGTAGGTTGGTGTAGGTTGGTGTAGGGTGGTGTAGGTTGGTGTAGGGTGTAGGTTGACTGAGATAGGTTGGTGTAGGTTTGATGTAGGGTGGTTTAGTGTGATGTAGGGTGGTGTAGGTGGTGTTGGGTGGTGTAGGGTGGTGTAGGTCGATGTAGAGTGGTGTAGGTGGATGCTATGTTGAATAATATAGGTTGATGTAGGTTGATGCAGGATGGTGTGGGGTGGTGTAGGTTGATGTAGGGTGGTGTAGGTGGATGTAGGTTGATGTAGGGTGGTGTAGGGTGGTGTAGGTTGATGTAGGGTGGTGTAGGTTGATGTAGGTTGATGTAGGTTGGTGTAGGGTGGTGTAGGTTGATGTAGGGTGGTGTAGGTTAGTGTAGGGTGGTGTAGGTTGATGTAGGGTGGTGTAGGTTGATGTAGGTTGATGTAGTCAAAGTCAAAGTCAAAGTCACCATTATTAGTCAGTTGTACAACCGAATGCCTTCAACCGAAATGTGTATTCCGCATTTAACCCAACCCCTCTGAATCAGAGAGGTGCGGGGGGCTGCCTTTAATCGACATCCACGTCTTCGGCGCCCGGGGAACAGTGGGTTAACTGCCTTGTTCAGGGCAGAGCGACAGATTTTTACCTTGTCAGCTCGGGGATTTGAACTTGCAGCCCTCCGGTTACAAGTCCAACGCTCTAACCACTAGGCTACCTGCCGCCCCATGTAGGTTGATGTAGGTTGCCGCCCCATGTAGGTTGATGTAGGTTGGTGTAGGGTGGTGTAGGTTGGTGTAGGGTGGTATAGGGTGGTGTAGGTTGATATAGGGTGGTGTAGGTGGATGTAGGTTGATGTAGGGTTGTGTAGGGTGGTGTAGGTTGATGTAGGGTGGTGTAGGTTGATGTAGGTTGATGTAGGTTGGTGTAGGGTGGTGTAGGTTGGTGTAGGGTGGTGTAGGTTCATGTAGGGTGGTGTAGGTTGGTGTAGGGTGGTGTAGGTTAGTGTAGGGTGGTGTAGGTTGATGTAGGGTGGTGTAGGTTGATGTAGGTTGATGTAGGTTGGTGTAGGTTGATGTAGGGTGGTGTAGGTTGATGTAGGGTGGTGTAGGTTGATATAGGGTGGTGTAGGTTGATGTAGGGTGGTGTAGGTTGATGTAGGTTGATGTAGGGTGGTGTAGGTTGATGTAGGGTGGTGTAGGTTGATGTAGGTTGATGTAGGTTGATATAGGGTGGTGTAGGTTGATGTAGGTTGATGTAGGTTGATGTAGGTTGATGTAGGGTGGTGTAGGTTGATATAGGGTGGTGTAGGTTGATATAGGGTTGTGTAGGTTGATGTAGGGTGGTGTAGGTTGATGTAGGGTGGTGTAGGGTGGTGTAGGTGGATGTAGGGTGGTGTAGGTTGATGTAGGTTGATGTAGGGTGGTGTAGGTTGATGTAGGTTGATGTTGGGTGGTGTAGGTGGATGTAGGGTGGTGTAGGTTGATATAGGTTGGTGTAGGGTGGTGTAGGTGGATGTAGGTTGATGTAGGGTGGTGTAGGTGGATGTAGGTTGATGTAGGTTGGTGTAGGGTGGTGTAGGTGGATGTAGGTTGATGTAGGTTGGTGTAGGGTGGTGTAGGTGGATGTAGGTTGATGTAGGTTGGTGTAGGGTGGTGTAGGTTGATATAGGGTGGTGTAGGTGGATGTAGGTTGATGTAGGTTGGTGTAGGGTGGTGTAGGTTGATATAGGGTGGTGTAGGTGGATGTAGGTTGATGTAGGTTGGTGTAGGGTGGTGTAGGTTGATATAGGGTGGTGTAGGTGGATGTAGGTTGATGTAGGTTGGTGTAGGGTGGTGTAGGTTGATATAGGTTGGTGTAGGTGGATGTAGGTGGATGTAGGTTGGTGTAGGGTGGTGTAGGTGGATGTAGGTTGATGTAGGTTGGTGTAGGGTGGTGTAGGTTGATATAGGGTGTTGTAGGTGGATGTAGGTTGATGTAGGTTGGTGTAGGGTGGTGTAGGTGGATGTAGGTTGATGTAGGGTGGTGTAGGTGGATGTAGGTTGATGTAGGTTGGTGTAGGGTGGTGTAGGTGGATATAGGTTGATGTAGGTTGGTGTAGGGTGGTGTAGGTGGATGTAGGTTGATGTAGGTTGGTGTAGGGTGGTGTAGGTTGATATAGGGTGGTGTAGGTGGATGTAGGTTGATGTAGGTTGGTGTAGGGTGGTGTAGGTTGATATAGGGTGGTGTAGGTGGATGTAGGTTGATGTAGGTTGGTGTAGGGTGGTGTAGGTTGATATAGGGTGGTGTAGGTGGATGTAGGTTGATGTAGGTTGGTGTAGGGTGGTGTAGGTGGATGTAGGTTGATGTAGGTTGGTGTAGGGTGGTGTAGGTGGACGTAGGTTGATGTAGGTTGGTGTAGGGTGGTGTAGGTTGATATAGGGTGGTGTAGGTGGATGTAGGTTGGTGTAGGGTGGTGTAGGTGGATGTAGGTTGATGTAGGTTGATGTAGGTGGATGTAGTTGTCCATTCTGCTGATTACAGACAAAATCTTTGCAGTCGTGGACTTGAGGAGGGAAGTAAAGTGAGGAGTCTGTTGGTTGCTAGCGAGGGTCTGAGTTTGACAGATGTGTTGCGTGTTGACCATCTGGCCCTAACAGCAGATCTAGTCTGATCCTTCCAACAGCTCCCAGTGAAGAGGTGGAGGAGACCTCTGGTCAGGGTCACTCGGAGAGGGCTGAGGTGCCGAGCTTCTGCTGTACCACTTTCATTTATGATGGATGAGTCCAGGAGAAAGGTCAGCCGGTGATAAATATGAGACCGTTTGTTCAGGGAGGTCATCAATTACTCCGCGGCTGCTAACTTTCGATCTTGCGGGCAAAATGGATCTCTTCTATGTAAGAAAACTATTGCTCAGAAAATTGGGACGTATTAATCAACTAGGAGGTAGTATCAAGTTAACTTTGAGTCGTGATCCATATCGCTGCTGCTGTGACGGGTAAATCCGATAGTCCTCTGAACCCTAACAGAACAGTAGTGATTTACACTCATTTAATTACGACCTATGTTTTTTGTCTTCTATCTCCCCATTGCGTTGTGCTCGTACCTTTAACATACTCATATCATGTACGTTATGCAGAGATTTAGGCATAATATTATTCCAAACGTGTTACAGCGCTATTGTTAGAAGTGCTACTATTTCATGAAATTAAAAACAGTCTTGTTTAAGGAAGATACAGTATTTGTAGGAGGAAATGGATTTTAATTTTGACAGCGACTGTTGTTACATCTGTTCTACAGAGTCCTTCAATGTGGTAAAAGTCTTCCAGCCGCTGTCTGTAGGCCGTCACATTCCAGCAGTGTAATGACACACGGCCTCTTTTATCCAAAAGAGCAAAAAAACAACAGCAAGATAACACAGCTGACCCCAGATCAGCTCTCCATCCTTTATAACCTCCCTCTGTATAACACAGCTGACCCTAGATCAGCTCTCAATCCTTTATAACCTCCCTCTGTATAACACAGCTGACCCCAGATCAGCTCTCAATCCTTTATAACCTCCCTCTGTATAACACAGCTGACCCTTGACCAGGCCTCAGAACTAAGAGACTGCTCCATTTCTCCAGCACCACTAGGAGACTACTCCATCTTCCCAGCACCACTAGGAGACTACTCCATCTCCCCAGCACCACTAGGAGACTACTCCACCTCCCCAGCACCACTAGGAGACTACTCCATCTCTCCCCAGCACCACTAGGAGACTACTCCATCTCCCCAGCACCACTAGGAGACTACTCCATCTCCCCAGCACCACTAGGAGACTACTCCATTTCTCCAGCACCACTAGGAGACTACTCCATCTCTCCCCAGCACCACTAGGAGACTACTCCACCTCCCCAGCACCACTAGGAGACTGCTCCATCTCTTCCCAGCACCACTAGGAGACTACTCCATCTCCCCCAGCACCACTAGGAGACTACTCCATCTCCCCCAGCACCACTAGGAGACTACTCCATCTCCCCCCAGCACCACTAGGAGACTGCTCCATCTCTTCCCAGCACCACTAGGAGACTACTCCACCTCCCCAGCACCACTAGGAGACTACTCCATCTCCCCAGCACCACTAGGAGACTACTCCATCTCCCCCCAGCACCACTAGGAGACTACTCCATCTCCCCAGCACCACTAGGAGACTACTCCATCTCCCCAGCACCACTAGGAGACTACTCCATTTCTCCAGCACCACTAGGAGACTACTCCATCTCCCCAGCACCACTAGGAGACTACTCCATCTCTCCCCAGCACCACTAGGAGACTACACCATCTCTCTCCAGCACCACTAGGAGACTACTCCACCTCCCCAGCACCACTAGGAGACTACTCCATCTCCCCAGCACCACTAGGAGACTACTCCACCTCCCCAGCACCACTAGGAGACTGCTCCATCTCCCCAGCACCACTAGGAGACTACTCCATCGCCCCCAGCACCACTAGGAGACTACTCCATCTCTCCCCAGCACCACTAGGAGACTACTCCATTTCTCCAGCACCACTAGGAGACTACTCCATCTCTCCAGCACCACTAGGAGACTACTCCATCTCCCCAGCACCACTAGGAGACTACTCCATCTCTCCCCAGCACCACTAGGAGACTACTCCATCTCTCCCCAGCACCACTAGGAGACTACTCCATCTCCCCCCAGCACCACTAGGAGAATGCTCCATTGCTCCAGCACCACTAGGAGACTACTCCATCTCCCCAGCACCACTAGGAGACTACTCCATCTCCCCAGCACCACTAGGAGACTACTCCATCTCCCCCAGCACCACTAGGAGACTGCTCCATCTCCCCAGCACCACTAGGAGACTACTCCATCCCCCCAGCACCACTAGGAGACTACTCCATCTCCCCAGCACCACTAGAAGACTACTCCATCCCCCAGCACCACTAGGAGACTGCTCCATCTCTCCCCAGCACCACTAGGAGACTACTCCATCTCCCCAGCAACACTAGGAGACTACTCCATCTCCCCAGCACCACTAGGAGACTACTCCATCTCCCCAGCACCACCAGGAGACTACTCCATTGTTTCAGAATGGTAATGTAGAGATGGGGAGGACTGCAGTAGAAGCTGAGAGAGGCTGGATTGGACAGGAAGAGACGGTGCTAATTCTAGCTGTTGTTGTGCTGGTATAGCAGACTGGGCTGCATAAATAATGGTCTTTAAATTCACCTGACAAGCAGCAGTGATGTTGTGGCCCTCCAATCGATGGCCACTATTGTCTGGCTGGAGCCTCGATAGACAAAACCCCCACTTGAATATCTGCGACAGCTGCCATACAGCTGTTTCTCAACATCACTGAAAAGATAAATAAATATATTAGGATCCTCTGTGCCAGTGTTGACCCCAATGAAAAGGTATTGTCCTTATGGCCGCACCAATAGAAGCTATGTAGGAATCTAACAGCCCTAGAGGTTGTTCATTCTGTTACCTTTGTGTTTAACCATCCATACGTGGGGTCACGCCATTTGATTGGCTCTAGAATCACACCCGGGACATTATAGGTTCAATGTCCTGAAAATAGCTACGCAGCCAAACAAGGGTTTCAAATGTTTTTATACATTTTGTGAGTGTAATGTAAAAATATACGGTTTAAAAATGAGTTTTTAATTCATCTTGCGAATGCTCAATCTTGAGGGCAGGAATATAAAATGTATTTTAAAATGTTGTCAGAAATCACTTCCTCTTTTCTAATGTTTATCTTGTTATTGCACAGGGTGTAAGGCTACTTGTGTTGCAGGCAGCCTCTGTTGTTAAAGTCCAGCTAGTTTCAGGCCGTTCTACCGGAGAATTACTGTAATAACTATCTGTGTTCCAGCCAGGTGCAGGGACAGGATGCTATAAAAGGTATGTGAGCCGGTAGGTTGGCTGTGTACTTGAACCAGCTCTTGTTATAGATCCCCTCTAATCAGTCAGAAGGGGGGTCTGGTCTGTTCCCAGGAGGAGGTGGAGAGGATCTTATATTTGCCATCTCTTATTGATCCATCCAACCCCTTATTAAAAACAGCCAGCCCAGCACTATAAACAGAGTAAAGACTAACACTAACCCAGTTAACCCAGAGTAAAGACTAACACTAACCCAGCTAACCCAGAATAAGGGCTAACACTAACCCAGCTAACCCAGAGTAAAAACTAACACTAACCCAGTTAACCCAGTTAACCCAGAGTAAAAACTAACACTAACCCAGCTAACCCAGTTAACCCAGAGTAAAAACTAACACTAACCCGAAAAACCTAGAGCAAGGACTAACACTAACCCAGCTAACCCAGAGTAAGGACTAACACTAACCCAGCTAACCCAGAGTAAAGACTAACACTAACCCAGCTAACCCAGTTAACCCAGTGTAAAAACTAACACTAACCCAGCTAATCCAGAGTAAGGACTAACACTAACCCAGCTAACCCAGTGTAAGGACTAACACTAACCCAGTTAACCCAGAATAAGGACTAACACTAACCCAGCTAACCCAGTTAACCCAGAGTAAGGACTAACACTAACCCAAAAAACCTAGAGTAAGGACTAACATTAACCCAGTTAACCCAGAATAAGGACTAACACTAACCCAGCTAACCCAGAGTAAGGACTAACACTAACCCAGTTAACCCAGAATAAGGGCTAACAATAACCCAGCTAACCCAGAATAAGGACTAACACTAACCCAGCTAACCCAGTTAACCCAGAGTAAAGACTAACACTAACCCAGTTAACCCAGAGTAAGGACTAACAAGTAAGGACCTACACACTAGAAGGTCAATAAGAGGTTACCTACAGGGCCCTACACACTAGAAGGTCAACAAGAGGTTACCTACAGGGCCCTACACACTAGAAGGTCAATAAGAGATTACCTACAGGGCCCTACACACTAGAAGGTCAACAAGAGGCTACCTACAGGGCCCTACACACTAGAAGGTCAACAAGAGGCTACCTACAGGGCCCTACACACTAGAAGGTCAATAAGAGGTTACCTACAGGGCCCTACACACTAAAAGGTCAACAAGAGGTTACCTACAGGGCCCTACTCACTAGAAGGTCAATAAGAGGTTACCTACAGGGCCCTACACACTAGAAGGTCAATAAGAGATTACCTACAGGGCCCTACACACTAGAAGGTCAACAAGAGGCTACCTACAGGGCCCTACACACTAGAAGGTCAACAAGAGGCTACCTACAGGGCCCTACACACTAGAAGGTCAATAAGAGGTTACCTACAGGGCCCTACACACTAGAAGGTCAACAAGAGATTACCTACAGGGCCCTACACACTAGATGATCAACAAGAGGTTACCTACAGGGCCCTACACACTAGAAGGTCAATAAGAGGTTACCTACAGGGCCCTACACACTAGAAGGTCAACAAGAGGTTACCTACAGGGCCCTACACACTAGAAGGTCAATAAGAGGTTACCTACAGGGCCCTACACACTAGAAAATCAATAAGAGGTTACCATCACAGAAGGTGAGGATGAAGAGGATTGTTTCCATATTTCTCAGCCTGAGGATGATTTAGGACCTGGTCTTATATAATGTGTCAGTTAGCCTTGTGTCTCTGTTTCTTGGTGTGGCTCTACTGTCATATCAAACATATCTTCTGGAATGTGATCAAACCAGTGCGGTACATTTCTTCCTTTAAACAAATGTAAGCTGTAGAATGTCATACAGCTGTGAATATTTCTTTTTTGAGGCATGGCTTGAGGTTTCTTGAGGTTCTGTCTGGCTAAGAAAGAGATTTGCTGCCGATTAACGCCTGGTTAGCAACCAGTTGAATCTTCTGATTAGAGCCTGGTTAGCAACCAGTTGAACCTTCTGATTAGAGCCTGGTTAGCAACCAGTTGAATCTTCTGATTAGCGCCTGGTTAGCAACCAGTTGAATCTTCTGATTAGAGCCTGGTTAGCAACCAGTTGAATCTTCTGATTAGCGCCTGGTTAGCAGCCAGTTGAACCTTCTGATTAACGCCTGGTTTTGCAGCCAGTTGAACCTTCTGATTAGCGCCTGGTTAGCAGCCAGTTGAACCTTCTGATTAGAGCCTGGTTAGCAGCCAGTTGAACCTTCTGATTAGAGCCTGGTTAGCAACCAGTTGAACCTTCTGATTAGAGCCTGGTTAGCAACCAGTTGAATCTTCTGATTAGAGCCTGGTTAGCAGCCAGTTGAACCTTCTGATTAGAGCCTGGTTAGCAGCCAGTTGAACCTTCTGATTAGAGCCTGGTTAGCAGCCAGTTGAACATTCTGATTAGAGCCTGGTTAGCAGCCAGTTGAACCTTCTGATTAGAGCCTGGTTAGGAGCCAGTTGAACATTCTGATTAGAGCCTGGTTAGCAGCCAGAACCTTCTAATGTAGTTTGAACCTAACCAAAGCCATGCAAACCCATCCCAGATGTGGCTCTGGATCTACTTCCCATAATGGGTTGTTGTTCCACATTGGGCTAGTTTCTACAGGAACGGGGCTTTAGAGTTGGGTTGCACCACGCCTACAGTAGGTAACTCCCACGGCTGCCTGGTTCATAGAAGGACATGGATCTACTCTGTCTGTCGGTCTGTCTGTGTAAACAACAATTGTACTGTAACATGGATTTACTCCGCTGACACAAACGGCTGTCTGCCTGCCTGCCTGTCTGTATAAACGACAATTATACTGTATTATGTCACATTCAGCTGATCGTTAACAATGTTTTACACAGACTTCAGGAAACTCCCAAATTCCCTTCTACAATGTTCTACATTCCACTTTTGACATTGAATACTTGTATAACACACAAAACGCATCAGAATCCAAAAGATAGTACATTATCAAAATGCGGAGCAGACCAAATTTTCTAAGAAGTACTATGTGTTTTAAAACGTGTATCTGCTGTACGTGGGTTCAAGACTGCTTTTTCACAGTGACGATGTGCAATTCCCCACTGAAAGCTAATACGTGGCCGACTGATGAAAAGTTCTCCCTCAGAATTTAAGTTGGTTGTCCAGAGTTATCTGGCTGTTGGAATGTTGTTATCAGCGAGAGGAGGCTGAGTGACAGATTGACACCGGCTCTGACCTGGGCCTACCCACACTGCCTCTGTGTGTACTGCTACAGACAGATACTGTTAGAGCACGTTGCCATTTTCTACTTAGTGTTCTCTAAAGCTGTTGAGAGACGGGGACGGGGGGTGCTGCTGGTAGTCCCTGAGCATGGGCGGTAGAAGACTCAGTTTCAAGAGATACAGGCTGACTACCCTCCAACGTCAACAACGTAGACAGATGAAAACAGAATATATTTGGACCAATGTTACATACTTAACCTTGTTAAATTTACGTCTTCAATATGGTTAAATAAATTACACGAACATAGACAATTCAATATATAATTGATCAGTAATGTGAGCTTATAAATGGGTTTATAACTGCGATTGGTTAGTTAGTTAGATGAACATTGATGTCTTCAGTACACAGCAGCACAGGTACAGCACATCTCCTACCAGCAGTATCCGGGATAACAATAACACTTCCTATTCAATACTCTATAATGATCCACTCCTGAAAACAACCTCTTATGGATTCAGTGGCTTACCTCTGGCTTACATTGATTACAGGAGTCTCCAGGTTAGGGAAACTCAATAAGGCTCTTCCGTCTAATTTAGGTGACACGTGAAATTAGCTGTGATGATTCCTGATGATCTGAATACATTAAAAACCTCCGTAGACGTCACTCTCATAGTGAACCACTACCTCTTCAGTCTCATAGTGAACCACCACCTCTTCAGTCTCATGGTGAACCACCACCTCTTCCGTCTCATGGTGAACCACCACCTCTTCAGTCTCATGGTGAACCACCACCTCTTAAGTCTCATGGTGAACCACCACCTCTTCAGTCTCATAGTGAACCACCACCTCTTCAGGCTCATAGTGAACCACCACCTCTTCAGTCTCATAGTGAACCACCACCTCTTCAGTCTCATGGTGAACCACCACCTCTTCAGTCTCATAGTGAACCACCACCTCTTCAGTCTCATAGTGAACCACCACCTCTTCAGTCTCATAGTGAACTACCACCTCTTCAGTCTCATAGTGAACCACCACATCTTCAGTCTCATAGTGAACCACCACCTTTTCAGTCTCATAGTGAACCACCACCTCTTCAGTCTCATGGTGAACCACTACCTCTTCAGTCTCATGGTGAACCACTACCTCTTCAGTCTCATGGTGAACCACTACCTCTTCAGTCTCATAGTGAACCACTACCTCTTCAGTCTCATAGTGAACCACTACCTCTTCAGTCTCATGGTGAACCACTACCTCTTCAGTCTCATGGTGAACCACCACCTCTTCAGGCTCATAGTGAACCACCACCTCTTCAGTCTCATGGTGAACCACCACCTCTTCAGTCTCATGGTGAACCACTACCTCTTCAGTCTCATGGTGAACCACCACCTCTTCAGTCTCATGGTGAACCACCACCTCTTCAGTCTCATAGTGAACCACCACCTCTTCAGTCTCATAGTGAACCACCACCTCTTCAGTCCCATGGTGAACCACCACCTCTTCAGTCTCATGGTGAACCACCACCTCTTCAGTCTCATAGTGAACCACTACCTCTTCAGTCTCATGGTGAACCACTACCTCTTCAGTCTCATGGTGAACCACCACCTCTTCAGTCTCATAGTGAACCACCACCTCTTCAGTCTCATGGTGAACCACCACCTCTTCAGTCTCATGGTGAACCACTACCTCTTCAGTCTCACAGTGAACCACCACCTCTTCAGTCTCATGGTGAACCACCACCTCTTCAGTCTCATGGTGAACCACTACCTTGTCAGTCTCATAGTTTTGGATGACCCTTCCTAAATAAATTCAGCATGGGTCCTCAGATCCAGGAGGCTGAATAGATCCACCATGGGTCCTCAGATCCAGGAGGCTGAATAGATTCATCATGGGTCCACAGATCCAGGAGGCTGAATAGATTCACCATGGGTCCTCAGATCCAGGAGGCTGAATAGATTCACCATGGGTCCTCAGATCCAGGAGGCTGAATAGATTCACCATGGGCCCTCAGATCCAGGAGGCTGAATAGATTCACCATGGGTCCTCAGATCCACAAAACGTTCTACAGCTGCACCATTGAGAGCATCTTGACTGTCTGCATCACCGCTTGGTATGGCAACTGCTTGGCATCCACACGAAAGCTGCTCCAGAGGGTAGTGTGTATGGCCCAGTACCTCACTGGGGCCGAGCTCCCTGCCATCCAAGACCTCTATATGAGGCGGTGTCAGAGGAAGGCCCTAGATTTGATTGTGAAAGACTTCAGCCACTCAAGTCATAGACTGTTCTTTCTGCTACTGCACAGCCAGTGGTACCTGAGCGCCAAGTCTGGTACCAACAGGAACCTGAACAGCTTCTACCCCCAAGCCCGAAGACTGCTAAATACATTGAACAAAATATAAACACAACATGTAAAGTGTTAGTCCCATGTTTCATGAGCTGAAATAAAAGATCCCAGAAATTTTCCAGACACACAAAAAGCTTATTTCTGACAGGGTTAGGGTTAGTTGACAGGGTTAGGGTTAGGGTAAGTTGACAGGGTTAGGGTTAGGGTAAGTTGACAGGGTTAGGGTTAGGGTAAGTTGACAGGGTAAGGGTTAGCAGACAGGGTTAGGGTTAGGGTCCTGTTGTTCTACTGCTCCGTTTCTCTACCAGTCCTACAGTTTATCATCCTCCATCATATGTCTCACATAAGATGTAGAGGATGCACAGTGGGAAAGGCAGTGCGTTCATTCTCTAGAGTCTAAGATCTAGAGGATGCACAGTGGGAAAGGCAGTACGTTCATTCTCTAGAGTCTAAGATGTAGAGGATGCACAGTGGGAAAGGCAGTACGTTCATTCTCTAGAGTCTAAGATCTAGAGGATACACAGTGGGAAAGGCAGTACGTTCATTCTCTAGAGTCTAAGATCTAGAGGATGCACAGTGGGAAAGGCAGTACGTTCATTCTCTAGAGTCTAAGATGTAGAGGATAAACAGTGGGAAAGGCAGTACGTTCATTCTCTAGAGTCTAAGATGTAGAGGATACACAGTGGGAAAGGCAGTACGTTCATTCTCTAGAGTCTAAGATGTAGAGGATAAACAGTGGGAAAGGCAGTACGTTCATTCTCTAGAGTCTAAGATCTAGAGGATGCACAGTGGGAAAGGCAGTACGTTCATTCTCTAGAGTCTAAGATCTAGAGGATGCACAGTGGGAAAGGCAGTACGTTCATTCTCTAGAGTCTAAGATCTAGAAGATACACAGTGGGAAAGGCAGTACGTTCATTCTCTAGAGTCTAAGATGTAGAGGATGCACAGTGCTAACTGAAGGAAATGTCCTTTATCAAAGTATTGGTTGATAGAGGTAGCGTGTAGATGTAGAGGAACCAGAAGTATTTGAATTAAGTCAAATGGATGAGAGGGTGTGAGAGCGTCAGAGCGTCAGAGGAGAACCGTACCAGAAGAACCAGACTACACCAGGTCAGAGACTATGTCAGACTAATAGGTCAGACCAGACTAGGTCAGACTAATAGGTCAGATCAGACTAGGTCAGACTAATAGGTCAGACCAGACTAGGTCAGACTAATAGGTCAGACCAGACTAGGTCAGACTAATAGGTCAGACCAGACTAGGTCAGACTAATAGGTCAGACCAGACTAGGTCAGACTAATAGGTCAGACCAGACTAGGTCAGACTAATAGGTCAGACCAGACTAGGTCAGACTAATAATTCGGTTGATTGACAGTTGGTAGAGGAGCCAACAGATCAGGATAGTGTGAAGCAGAGTTACTGGGTGAGGGAGAACTCTTTAAGGCATCACAGAGAAAGGTCACAGGATAGTGTGAAGCAGAGTTACAGGGTGAGGGAGAACTCTGTAAGGCATCACAGAGAAAGGTCACAGGATAGTGTGAAGCAGAGTTACAGGGTGAGGGAGAACTCTGTAAGGCATCACAGAGAAAGGTCACAGGATAGTGTGAAGCAGAGTTACAGGGTGAGGGAGAACTCTGTAAGGCATCACAGAGAAAGGTCACAGGATAGTGTGAAGCAGAGTTACAGGGTGAGGGAGAACTCTGTAAGGCATCACAGAGAAAGGTCACAGGATAGTGTGAAGCAGAGTTACAGGGTGAGGGAGAACTCTGTAAGGCATCACAGAGAAAGGTCACAGGATAGTGTGAAGCAGAGTTACTGGGTGAGGGAGAACTCTGTAAGGCATCACAGAGAAAGGTCACAGCCATCAGGGAGGAGTACTTCTGTTTGTGAGGCACAAATTGGTGACTGAAACTCGAGGTAACGATTCACATCCACAATTTCAAGTAGATCAAATTAAAGACCCAAATAAATGTTTGTTTTGATTGTAAACAGATTGTAAACTGATAGCAGTTTACAACAAAGTTTAGGAAAGCGTAGGGGAATCTAGGTGCCTCATTTCAACATTTATCTTAACTTCCTGGGTAATATTAGACCTTAGTAAAGTTCTCTACACTTTTGACATTGTCAATATTTTCACTGTTGACAGTCCATCCATCTAGATAATATTGTCTGCACACAGAAGGGGTAACACATATAGGGGTAGAGAGTGTCTCAAAGGGGAGGAGAAAAGTAGACAGAACTGCGGGAAGAAATCCATGCGGTGATGTATTACCATGCAGCCGTTGTCATTAGTTATAGATGCTTCGTGTAGCCTCAGCAGCAAGACGAAACACCTGCAGCTCGATGGATCAGTCAGACGTCGACTGCCAGGTCCCATTTCCTTTCAACCCTTGTTTTGTGGTTCATAACCTTCTTACAAATATGACTCTGTCAATCAAAAATATATTGTTCCGGGTGTCCTAAAACCCGCCTGGCCTTCTGCCTAGGTGAAATGAACTGCTGGATCATTCAGGCATTAGAAAATACAGGTCTTCGTTGCGTTTGCTTTCAAATCTGCAGACGGTTTCCCAACAATTTGCTTAAAAAACAATCATATCTATACGTGCCAAGACAAAAAGGAAACATTTTTATTTTTTTAAATCATAAGAGTATTGCTTTATTAGCGTAGATGTTCCTCTTCCAGATCGTTTCCTCTGAATGGACCACGTTAGACTGCTTATCAGCAGATGAACGAGGAGGCTTTACTCACTGTGACATAAATGAATCAGAGTCTTTATTAAGCAGTCTGGTCGCTGCACTGGGACATGATGAGCAGATTTTGTTTAGAATACTAATGACGGGTAGGTGAGCATTCATCACCCCTTATTGGCCCTAATTAAATTGTGCTGAAGTGATTGGCTGTAAATCTCGTTAGACTGTAATTCCTCTTTAGGGAGCGGGACAAAGCTGGCTGGCACCTCCTCTCGATCAGGAGGCTAGGAGACTGGCACCTCCTCTAAATCAGGAGGCTAGGAGACTGGCACCTCCTTTAGATCAGGAGGCTAGGAGACTGGCACCTCCTCTCGATCAGGAGGCTAGGAGACTGGCACCTCCTCTAGATCAGGAGGCTAGGAGACTGGCACCTCCTTTAGATCAGGAGGCTAGGAGACTGGCACCTCCTCTAGATCAGGAGGCTAGGAGACTGGCACCTCCTCTAGATCTGGAGGTTAGGAGACTGCCACCTCCTCTAAATCAGGAGGCTAGGAGACTGGCACCTCCTTTAGATTAGGAGGCTAGGAGACTGGCACCTCCTCTAGATCAGGAGGCTAGGAGACTGGCACCTCCTCTAGATCAGGAGGCTAGGAGACTGGCACCTCCTCTAGATCAGGAGGCTAGGAGACTGGCACCTCCTCTAGATCAGGAGGCTAGGAGACTGGCACCTCCTCTAGATTAGGAGACTAGGAGACTGGCACCTCCTCTAGATCTGGAGGCTAGGAGACTGGCACCTCCTCTAGATCTGGAGGTTAGGAGACTGGCACCTCCTCTAGATCTGGAGGCTAGGAGACTGGCACCTCCTCTAGATCAGGAGGCTAGGAGACTGGCACCTCCTCTAGATCTGGAGGTTAGGAGACTGGCACCTCCTCTAGATCTGGAGGCTAGGAGACTGGCACCTCCTCTAGATCAGGAGGCTAGGAGACTGGCACCTCCTCTAGATCTGGAGGTTAGGAGACTGGCACCTCCTCTAGATCTGGAGGTTAGGAGACTGGCACCTCCTCTAGATCAGGAGGCTAGGAGACTGGCACCTCCTCTAGATCAGGAGGCTAGGAGACTGGCACCTCCTCAGTCTAAATCCAGTTAGTGATGTATGTACATATTTGAGTGAAAGCGTTCCATGGAAACTTCACTGGGAAAAGTTGCGATGAGAACCAGCTCTCAGAGTGTTCGTCCCCCCAGGTGCCCGAGGCCCTGTTGCCTCAGCCTGCTGGACCAGTACAACCCATTAGTCAGATGAGATGAATTGCTGGTTGTCAGACAGCAGATCGGAGTGGAAACGGACATTTTACTCTGACCTATTGTAAATGTTGCAACCTTGTGCTGGTCTTCCCGAAGCTGTGCTGTAAATAATGGTCCCAGCTGTCAGCGGACTACACGGCCATCTATAAATCAGACCGCTGACCATCATGACACCATTTAGTACAGGAGCATTGACACTTCGCTCATTTGTAAGACTGCAGAAAAACCTGATCATTAAACATGCACCTTTACTGGTAGAGGGTCAACAGTAGATAATGTGGTGGTATCTACCTTTACTGGTAGAGGGCCAACAGTAGATAATGTGGTGGTATCTACCTTTACTGGTAGAGGGTCAACAGTAGATAATGTGGTGGTATCTACCTTTACTGGTAGAGGGCCAACAGTAGATAATGTGGTGGTGTCTACCTTTACTGGTAGAGGGTCAACAGTAGATAATGTGGTGGTATCTACCTTTACTGGTAGAGGGCCAACAGTAGATAATGTGGTGGTATCTACCTTTACTGGTAGAGGGTCAACAGTAGATAATGTGGTGGTGTCTACCTTTACTGGTAGAGGGCCAACAGTAGATAATGTGGTGGTATCTACCTTTACTGGTAGAGGGCCAACAGTAGATAATGTGGTGGTGTCTACCTTTACTGGTAGAGGGTCAACAGTAGATAATGTGGTGGTATCTACCTTTACTGGTAGAGGGTCAACAGTAGATAATGTGGTGGTATCTACCTTTACTGGTAGAGGGCCAACAGTAGATAATGTGGTGGTGTCTACCTTTACTGGTAGAGGGTCAACAGTAGATAATGTGGTGGTATCTACCTTTACTGGTAGAGGGCCAACAGTAGATAATGTGGTGGTTCCCCTGTTATTAGTCTTCTACCACACAACACAGTCCTCTCCTCTGTAGACCTATACCACACAACACAGTCCTCTCCTCTGTAGACCTATACCACACAACACAGTCCTCTCCTCTGTAGACCTCTACCACACAACACAGTCCTCTCCTCTGTAGACCTATACCACACAACACAGTCCTCTCCTCTGTAGACCTATACCACACAACACAGTCCTCTCCTCTGTAGACCTATACCACACAACACAGTCCTCTCCTCTGTAGACCTATACCACACAACACAGTCCTCTCCTCTGTAGACCTATACCACACAACACAGTCCTCTCCTCTGTAGACCTATACCACACAACACAGTCCTCTCCTCTGTAGACCTATACCACACAACACAGTCCTCTCCTCTGTAGACCTATACCACACAACACAATGCAACAGTCCCCTCTCTCTGCCAGCAACACAACAGCCCCGTCCCCATGATGGAGCACCCTTCTTCTCGGTAGAAAAGAATGTTTGCTTACTAGTTCATCATCCCCCGGAGGCCTGGAGGAGAATAAGGCCATCAGTTGTCATTATGACAGGAGAAAAATGGAGCCATCATATTTCAGTAACACAATGCAGAGAGAGAGAGAGAGAGAGAGAGAGAGAGAGAGAGAGAGAGAGAGAGAGAGGGACAGAGAGAGAGAGAGAGAGAGAGAGAGAGAGAGAGAGAGAGAGAGAGAGAGAGAGAGAGAGAGAGAGAGAGAGAGAGAGAGAGAGAGAGAGAGAGAGAGAGAGAGAGAGAGAGAGAGAGAGAGTTTTCCTGTACAGAGATGAATGATGGACTGTCTCTCTCACACGCAGACTATAAATTCATATTATCTCCTCAGGATAATTAGAGCAAGGTTCAATTACTGACCCTGGTTCCGCTTATAGAGCTGTGTGGGTTACAGTACGGTGTGGGCTATGTTACGTGCTTTGTTCTGATGCACGACCCAAGTCTACCACTAGAGACATACAGGTTTTATTCTACTCTGATACAGAACGGAAGAACAAGGAGAACAGAGCAGAGAGGGTTACAGTACAGAGAGGGTTACAGTACGGAGAGGGTTACAGTACAGAGCAGAGAGGGTTACAGTACGGAGAGGGTTACAGTACGGAGAGGGTTACAGTACAGAGAGGGATACAGTACGGAGAGGGTTACAGTACAGAGAGGGTTACAGTACGGAGAGGGTTACAGTACGGAGAGGGTTACAGTACAGAGAGGGATACAGTACGGAGAGGGTTACAGTACGGAGAGGGTTACAGTACAGAGAGGGATACAGTACGGAGAGCGTTACAGTACAGAGAGGGTTACAGTACGGAGAGGGTTACAGTACGGAGAGGGTTACAGTACGGAGAGGGTTACAGTACGGAGAGGGATACATACAGAGAGGGTTACAGTACGGAGAGGGTTACAGTACAGAGAGGGATACAGTACGGAGAGGGTTACAGTACAGAGAGGGATACAGTACGGAGAGGGTTACAGTACAGAGAGGGTTACAGTACGGAGAGGGTTACAGTACGGAGAGGGTTACAGTACAGAGAGGGATACAGTACGGAGAGGGTTACAGTACGGAGAGGGTTACAGTACGGAGAGGGATACATACAGAGAGGGTTACAGTACGGAGAGGGTTACAGTACAGAGAGGGATACAGTACGGAGAGGGTTACAGTACAGAGAGGGATACAGTACGGAGAGGGTTACAGTACAGAGAGGGTTACAGTACGGAGAGGGATACATACAGAGAGGGTTACAGTACGGAGAGGGTTACAGTACAGAGAGGGATACAGTACGGAGAGGGTTACAGTACAGAGAGGGATACAGTACGGAGAGGGTTACAGTACGGAGAGGGATACATACAGAGAGGGTTACAGTACGGAGAGGGTTACAGTACAGAGAGGGTTACAGTACAGAGAGGGATACAGTACGGAGAGGGTTACAGTACAGAGAGGGATACAGTACGGAGAGGGTTACAGTACAGAGAGGGTTACAGTACGGAGAGGGTTACAGTACGGAGAGGGTTACAGTACGGAGAGGGTTACAGTACGGAGAGGGTTACAGTACGAATCCCCGAGCTGACAAGGAAAAAATCTGTCGTTCTGCCCCTGAACAAGGCAGTTAACCCACTGTTCCCCGGGCGCCGAAGACGTGGATGTTGATTAAGGCAGCCCCCCGCACCTCTCTGATTCAGAGGGGTTGGGTTAAATGCGGAAGACACATTTCAGTTGAAGGCATTTGGTTGTACAACTGACTAATAATGGTGACTTTTACTGACTGGGTTATATTACGGTGTGTTTTACAATACGGTGTGGGTTACGGTACAGTGTGGGTTACAGTGCGGTGTGGGTTACGGTACCGTGTGGGTTATTGTATGGTGTGTTTACAATACGGTGTGGGTTACGGTACCGTGTGGGTTACGGTACGGTGTGGGTTACAGTACGGTGTGGGTTACGGTACAGTGTGGGTTACAGTCCAGGGTGGGTTACGGTATGGTGTGGGTTACAGTACGGTGTGGGTTACGGTACAGTGTGGCTTACAGTACGGTGTGGGTTACAGTACAGGGTGGGTTACGGTACGGTGTGGGTTACGGTACATGGTGGGTTACGGTACATGGTGGGTTACGGTACGGTGTGGGTTACAGTACGTTGTGGGTTACGGTACATGGTGGGTTCGGTACATGGTGGGTTACGGTACGGTGTGGGTTACAGTACGGTGTGGGTTACGGTACAGGTTGGGTTACAGTATGGTGTGGGTTACGGTACAGGGTGGGTTACAGTATGGTGTGGGTTACGGTACAGGGTGGGTTACAGTACGGTATGGGTTACGGTACAGGGTGGGTTACAGTACGGTGTGGGTTACAGTACAGGGTGGGTTACAGTATGGTGTGGGTTACGGTACAGGTTGGGTTACAGTAAGGTGTGGGTTACAGTACAGGGTGGGTTACAGTACGGTGTGGGTTACAGTACAGGGTGGGTTACAGTATGGTGTGGGTTACAGTACAGGGTGGGTTACAGTATGGTGTGGGTTACGGTACAGGTTGGGTTACAGTAAGGTGTGGGTTACAGTACAGGGTGGGTTACAGTAAGGTGTGGGTTACGGTACAGGGTGGGTTACAGTATGGTGTGGGTTACAGTACAGGGTGGGTTACAGTATGGTGTGGGTTACGGTACAGGGTGGGTTACAGTATGGTGTGGGTTACAGTATGGTGTGGGTTACGGTACAGTGTGTGTTACAGTACAGGTTGGGTTACAGTACGGTGTGGGTTACGGTACAGTGTGGGTTACAGTACAGGGTGGGTTACAGTACGGTGCGGGTTACGGTACAGTGTGGGTTACGGTACAGTGTGGGTTACAGTACGGTGTGGGTTACGGTACAGTGTGGGTTACAGTCCAGGGTGGGTTACAGTATGGTGTGGGTTACAGTACAGGGTGGGTTACAGTATGGTGTGGGTTACGGTACAGGTGGGTTATAGTACGGTGTGTTTTACAGTACGGTGTGGGTTACGGTACAGGTTGGGTTACAGTATGGTGTGGGTTACAGTATGGTGTGGGTTACGGTACAGTGTGTGTTACAGTACAGGGTGGGTTACAGTACGGTGCGGGTTACGGTACAGTGTGGGTTACGGTACAGTGTGGGTTACAGTACGGTGTGGGTTACGGTACAGTGTGGGTTACAGTCCAGGGTGGGTTACAGTATGGTGTGGGTTACAGTACAGGGTGGGTTACAGTACAGGGTGGGTTACAGTACGGTGGGGGTTACGGTACAGGGTGGGTTACAGTACGATGTGAGTTACGGTACGGTGTGGGTTACGGTACGGTGTGGGTTACAGTACGGTATGGGTTACAGTACGGTATGGGTTATGGTACAGTGTGGGTTACAGTACGGTGTGGGTTACAGTACGGTGTGGGTTACGGTACAGGGTGGGTTACAGTACGATGTGAGTTACGGTACAGTGTGGGTTACGGTACAGGGTGGGTTACAGTACAGTGTGGGTTACGGTACACGGTGGGTTACAGTAAGGTGTGGGTTACGGTACAGGGTGGGTTACAGTACTGGGTGGGTTACAGTACGGTGTGGGTTAAAGTACGGTACGGGTTACAGTACGGTATGGGTTATGGTACAGGGTGGGTTACAGTACGGTGTGGGTTAAAGTACGGTATGGGTTACAGTACGGTATGGGTTATGGTACAGGGTGGGTTACAGTACAGTGTGGGTTACAGTACAGGGTGGGTTACAGTAAGGTGTTGGTTACGGTACAGAGTGGGTTACAGTACGATCTGAGTTATGGTACGGTGTGGGTTACAGTACAGGGTGGGTTACAGTAAGGTGTTGGTTACGGTACAGGGTGGGTTACAGTACGATGTGGGTTACAGTACTGGGTGGGTTACAGTACGGTGTGGGTTACAGTACAGGGTGGGTTACAGTAAGGTGTGGGTTACTGTACAGGGTGGGTTACAGTACGGTGTGGGTTACGGTACAGGGTGGGTTACAGTATGGTGTGGGTTACGGTACAGTGTGTGTTACAGTACAGGGTGGGTTACAGTACGGTGTGGGTTGCGGTACAGTGTGGGTTACTGTACAGTGTGTTTTACAATACGGTGTGGGTTACGGTACAGGGTGGGTTATAGTACGGTGTGTTTTACAATACGGTGTGGGTTACGGTACAGGGTGGGTTGCAGTACGGTGTGGGTTACGGTACAGTGTGGGTTACAGTACGATGTGAGTTACGGTACGGTGTGGGTTACGGTACTGGGTGGGTTACAGTACGGTATGGGTTATGGTACAGGGTGGGTTACAGTACGGTATGGGTTATGGTACAGGGTGGGTTACAGTACAGTATGGGTTATGGTACAGGGTGGGTTACAGTACGGTGTGGGTTACAGTACAGGGTGGGTTACGGTACGGTGTGGGTTACAGTACTGGGTGGGTTACAGTACAGGGTGGGTTACAGTACGGTGTGGGTTACGGTACAGTGTGGGTTACAGTACAGGGTGGGTTACAGTACAGGGTGGGTTACAGTACAGGGTGGGTTACAGTACGGTGTGGGTTACAGTACAGGGTGGGTTACAGTACGATGTGAGTTACGGTACGGTGTGGGTTACGGTACTGGGTGGGTTACAGTACAGGGTGGGTTACAGTACGGTGTGGGTTACGGTACAGGGTGGGTTACAGTACGGTGTGGGTTACAGTACGGTGTGGGTTACAGTACAGGGTGGGTTACAGTACGGTGTGGGTTACAGTACAGGGTGGGTTACAGTACGGTGTGGGTTACGGTACAGGGTGGGTTACAGTACGGTGTGGGTTACAGTACGGTGTGGGTTACGGTACAGTGTGGGTTACAGTACAGGGTGGGTTACAGTACAGGGTGGGTTACAGTACAGGGTGGGTTACAGTAAGGTGTGGTTTACGGTACAGGGTGGGTTACAGTACGGTGTGGGTTACAGTACGGTGTGGGCCGTCACCACCATGCTCCTGACGTCTTTATTGTGGTGTGTTTATCTGCGTGCTGGTTCTGATTTATCTACTACCACCAGTCCCTCTCCTCTACCATTCTTCCCCACAACGATCGGCTGGTCCCTGGAGTCCCCTTCACTTTAATGGAAGCTGTGCTGTTACTCTCTGTTTTCCCACCAATTTGTGTCCCCTTTTGTCTGGGATGAATGGGATGAAGTCCAGATTCAGAATTTACTCTACAAGATGTATGACCTTGTGAATATGGTCTCTTTATGAACAGGACACACTCTGGATGAGCCATACTGGACTGACTTGCTTATTTTAGTCAGTTTAAACTTTTAACAATAGTTTTCTGTAGGACTCACTTTCAACATGATGTTCAGAATGAACCAGACATGTCCTCTCTAGACTTTCAACATGATGTTCAGAATGAACCAGACATGTTCTCTCTCCTCTCTAGACCTTCAACATAATGTTCAGAATGAACCAGACATGTTCTCTCTCCTCTCTAGACCTTCAACATAATGTTCAGAATGAACCAGACATGTTCTCTCTCCTCTCTAGACCTTCAACATAATGTTCAGAATGAACCAGACATGTTCTCTCTCCTCTCTAGACCTTCAACATAATGTTCAGAATGAACCAGACAGGTCCTCTCTCCTCTCTAGACCTTCAACATAATGTTCAGAATGAACCAGACATGTACTCCCTAGACCTTCAACATAATGTTCAGAATGAACCAGACATGTCCTCTCTCCTCTCTAGAAAATAAAGTCGATCCGCACACTCTAGGAGCTCAGATGCAAAAATGTAATGTCCAACGTTTTGACAGGAAAGCTGTCTTCATCAGGGTATAATCACAATACAAGTAGTGATGAAAACAAAAACAAGTAGTGATGAAGTCAATCTCTCCTCTACTTTGAGCCAGGAGAGATTGACATGCATATTATTAATGTTAGCTCTCTGTGTACATTTAAAGGCCAGCCGTGCTGCTCTGTTCTGGGCCAATTGTAATTTTTCTACGTCACTCTTTGTGTTGAGTCATCAGCATGCATAGACACACAGTCTTTACTCATAGACTGAACAACAATAAGGGGCCTAGACAGCTGCCCTGGGGAATGCCTGACTCTACCTGGATTATGTTGAAGAGGCTTCCATTAAAGAAAACCCTCTGTGTTCTGTTAAACAGTTAACTCTCGATCCACAATATAGCAGGGTGTGTAAAGCCATAACATATACATTATTCCAGCAGCAGATTATGATCAATAATCTCAGAGGCCGCACTGAAGTCTAACAAAACAGCCCCACAATCTTTGTGTTATCATTTTCTCTCAGCCAATCATCAGTCATTTGTGTAAATGCTGTACATGTTGAATATCCTTCCCTATAAGCATGCTGAAAAATCTGTTGTTGCTATGTTTACTATAAAATACCAATGTATCTGGTAAAACACAATTTTTCCAAATGTTACTAAGTGTTGGTAACAGGCTGATTGGTTGGCTGTTTGAGCCAGTAAATGGTGCTTTACTATGATTGGGTAGAGGATTGACTTTTGCTTCCATCCAGGCCTGATGGCACACACTTTCCGGTAGGCTTAGATTGAAGAGATGGCAAATAGGAATGGCAATATCGTCCGCTATCATCCTCAGTAATTTTCAATACAAGTTGTCAGACCCCGGTGGCTTGTCAATGTTGATAGACAGCAATATTTTTTTAATCTCTCTTCCACAGAATCCAAAATTACAATTCTTGTCTTTCATAGTTTGGTCAGTTATGCATAGTTGTGTAGGTTCAGAATGTGTTGTTGGCATGCCATCCTAAGTTTGCTAACCTTGGCAATGAAAAAATCATTAACGTAGTTGGCAATATCAGTGGACTTTGTGATGAATGAGTCACCTGATTCAGTGAATTATGGAGTCGAGTTTGCCTTTTTACCCAAAATGTCATTTCAGGTGCTCCAAAGCTTTTTTACTATCATTCTTTAAATCGTTCATCTTTGTTTCATTCTACAGTTTCTTCTTCTTCTTTTTATTCAGTTTAGTCACATGCTTTTTTAATTTTACAGTATGTTTGCCATTCGGCTGTGCAGCCTAGACTTACTTGCCATTCCTGTTGCCACATCACTCTCAACCATAAAACTGTTTCATTTCCTTAACAATCCACAGTGTTTTTGCCATTTTTTACAGTCATCTTCTTAAAGGGGGCATGCTTATTAGTAACTGGAATAAGCCATTTCATAAACTAGTCAGGTGCAGCGTGCGGTCACTTATCATCTTCGACATAGGAATCACTACAAAACTTATTGTATGATCTCTTAAACACAATATTAGGCCCAGCCTTTTGGAACTTTGGTTTTCCTAGATATGGCTACTACATTATGAACACTACATCTGATGGATTTGGATACTGCTTTTTCTTGAGAGGGCAGCTTGATGAAAGCCAGTCAATATTTAGGTCACCCGGAAAATATACCTCTCTGTTGATATCACAACATTTTCAAGCATTTCAAATCAACTGTTATTTGTCACATGCGCCGAATACAACAGGTGTGGACCTGACAGTGAAATGCTGACTTACAAGCCCTTAAGCAACAATGCAGTTTTAAGAAAATACAACAAAAAAAAGTAAGAGATATAACAAATAACAAATAATTACAGAGCAGCAGTAAGATAACAATAGCGAGGCTATATACAGGGGGGTACCAGTACAGAGTCAATGGGCGCGAGCACCGGTTAGTCGAGGTAATTGAGGTAGTATGTACATGTAGGTAGAGTTATTAAAGTGACTATGCATAGATAATAACAGAGAGTAGCAGCCGCGTGAAGAGGGGGGATAATGCAAATAGTCACATATTATCCAGATACTGACTGTTTGCACTTGGTGGTCTACAGACGGGCTTTAGGTGAGGCAGGTGAACCTAGAGCCATATTACTTCAACATTATTTGACATGAGATCCTCTCTTTACAGGAATATGACTCTGAACATAAAAGGCAACACCTCCACCATTCACCAGCATTCCTGTCTCTTCTGAAGATGTATCAATTTAAAAAGGTTTTATCTATATGAATTTTAGAGATAGTCAGAACATGATTCTTATCTGTTACTAGCAAGTGATCAATTTCATGAACCTTGCTTCTTAGGCTACATGTGTTAATGTGGGCTGTATCTAGCACTTTTACGGGATGCTTGATAGTTTGTATTGCTTTACTGGGACTCTTATCAGAGGTAGACATGACAGTGATATTCATTTTTGAGCTGATAGTGCGGGGTGATCTGCACACAGTGGACTTCCTACTAAGGCAAACCACCTCAGTGCTAACAGGTCCATGGGCACATGATGGTAGGATTGACAGAGGCATTCGGGGGAGATAGAGGGACATAAATTAGGCTACTTACATTATGACTGCCTCAACTCAGCCTTGAAATGCGAGGACAGGGTCCAGGAGCCAAGATATTCTGATTGGACTATAAAGGTTACGCCAACAGAACTACTGTAGTATTTTAGCCATGTGTGTAATGCCAGTAGCCTTCTGAAACTTTCAAAGCCGTGGCCCAGCGATGGCGCCGGTTCTGAAATAATTAGCCACTTTTTGGAATCTTTCAGAGCTAGAATTAGTTCCTTAAAGTATATATTTTGAGCTGTTCTGAACTAGCCCTCCTAATGTCATTTGATTCCACATGGACAATGACAGCATCAGCCCCCAGCAACTGTCGTAGAACAGTAGGCAGCAGCCTTGTAATGTCCTGTACTCGTGTTCCAGGAGAGCTCAGGGTTTTTGCCCTTCGAGGAGGTCCGGCAGTTTTTTCTCCTTGAGTGGTTTAGAAGACCCCTACAGGACCGATGGTAGGTGGGGCCCAATGGACCTGAGCCAGCCGTAGAATCCATGGTGGCTGATGAAGGGGCCGGAGTCTCAGACACTCTCACGGTAGAAGTCACCGGAGAGGGAGACAGAACGAAGGCACAGGTACCTCCGGATCCCATCTCAAAGTGGAAGCCCACAGGGATGAAGGTGCCAGAACCTTTGGATCCTGTGCGGCAAAGCTTTTTGAAGACTCTATCAGTCTTCCCACCGCCAAGGAGGCCTATACTGGGCCCTATTGCCAATGGCTGCTGCTTTCGACTTCCACGACGAGTGACGTGCCTCCATGGCTGGTTGGTAGGGAATAGAAACATCAAGAATAGAAACATCCACTAAGTCATCCAGAAGCATCCTACTAACTCCATTCTCCAGGGAGGGGGAGACCACTTCGGGAGGGATGCCTGTTAGCCAAGCTCCTCTGAATACTAACCCTAACCCATATGATATCTATCTCGTGTCTGAATACTAACCCTGACCCATATGATATCTATCTCCTGTCTGAATACTAACCCTAACCCATATGATATCTATCTCCTGTCTGAATACTAACCCTGACCCATATGATATCTATCTCCTGTCTGAATACTAACCCTAACCCATATGATATCTATCTCCTGTCTGAATACTAACCCTAACCCATATGATATCTATCTCGTGTCTGAATACTAACCCTAACCCATATGATATCTATCTCCTGTCTGAATACTAACCCTAACCCATATGATATCTATCTCCTGTCTGAATACTAACCCTAACCCATATGATATCTATCTCCTGTCTGAATACTAACCCTAACCCATATGATATCTATCTCCTGTCTGAATCGGCTTAATACTTGGCTCTGACTATTTCTGTCAGGAATATGAACATTTAAATCAAGTCAAATACTAACCTTCATATTGTGCAACAATAATTAGGCACACAGTGATTCACATATTCAAACAAATCAAATTCCATATTCATGAGACACATGTTAAAGAGGTGTACACTTTCAATAATGATTTTATAAACTCACCCATATTTTTTTATTCAAATGTATTAGATAGTGACACTTTAAATCATAAATCCAATTTGTTGGTTATGAAACATATGTAGAGAAGAACTGTGTACACTAATGATCTCCTGGGCCTCCACTCCTCCTCTCACACTGCACCTGATATTACATCTGCTAAAAACTCAATCATGGAAAATGAAGACTCCATTTGACAAATTTTAATAAAGATAAGTCTCTATCATCGAATCAGGGGAATGCTAATCGGCGCTTTCATTCGGTGGCAGTAGATAATGTCACCCTAGCTTGAGGCTCTTATTCTGCAATAAAGCATTTACATTCTAATGATTTTATTATAGCTCTTACAGCCTGTCAGCGCGGGGCTCAGCCAGAGCCAACCCCACCCCCACCACCACCACACTCCCCTTCAAATCGCCTGGCAAATTGTATCAGCTATCAGCTCATACTGCTTTTATCACGGCAGCCCAGTGGCAAGCCTGGGCCCTCCACAATGAGATGTCTATAGCTTGAAGAGGCTGTATTTAATCATTTCTCTCTATTGTTCTGCTTACAGTGCATCAATAAGTTCTTCAAATCACCTCGGAGTGCCCCTGACAATGAAACAAAGGATGGGTCATATTCAGCTTTCTTGCAGTCTTTTCTGTTTTTCCTTTCATATTTGCTGAAGGCAATGTTTTTTATTCACTAACCTATCATCTCTGAACAGTTTCAAAATTACTCTGTGATGAGCAGAAGGCTTTCGACATCCAGATAAACAGTCTTCTGATGACAGAACAGGAAACTCAGCGGAGAGAGAGAGACCCTGTGGCCGGTGCAGCTAGAGTTGACGATATTATTATTCCTATATAGAGAAATCTAAATAAACTGACCTGTCAGAAGTAGAAATGGTTGTAATGTGGAATACTCTTAGTGGTTATAATGTGGAATACTCTTAGTGGTTATAATGTGGAATACTCTTAGTGGTTATAATGTGGAATACTCTTAGTGGTTATAATGTGGAATACTCTTAGTGGTTATAATGTGGAATACTCTTAGTGGTTATAATGTGGAATACTCTTAGTGGTTATAATGTGGAATACTCTTAGTGGTTATTATGTGGAATACTCTTAGTGGTTATAATGTGGAATACTCTTAGTGGTTATAATGTGGAATACTCTTAGTGGTTATAATGTGGAATACTCTTAGTGGTTATAATTTGTAATACTCTTAGTGGTTATAATGTGGAATACTCTTAGTGGTTATAATGTGGAATACTCTTAGTGGTTATAATGTGGAATACTCTTAGTGGTTATAATGTGGAACACTCTTAGTGGTTATAATGTGTAATACTCTTAGTGGTTATTATGTGGAATACTCTTAGTGGTTATAATTTGTAATACTCTTAGTGGTTATAATGTGGAATACTCTTAGTGGTTATAATGTGGAATACTCTTAGTGGTTATAATGTGGAATACTCTTAGTGGTTATAATGTGGAACACTCTTAGTGGTTATAATGTGTAATACTCTTAGTGGTTATAATGTGGAATACTCTTAGTGGTTATAATGTGGAATACTCTTAGTGGTTATACTAAGGGGGGCGGCAGGTAGCCTAGTGGTTAGAGCATTGGACTTGTAACCGGAGGGTTGCAAGTTCAAATCCCCGAGCTGACAAGGAAAAAATCTGTCGTTCTGCCCCTGAACAAGGCAGTTAACCCACTGTTCCCCGGGTGCCGAAGACGTGGATGTCGATTAAGGCAGCCCCCCGCACCTCTCTGATTCAGAGGGGTTGGGTTAAATGCGGAAGACACATTTCGGTTGAAGGCATTTGGTTGTACAACTGACAAATAATGGTGACTTTGACTTTAATACTCTTAGTGGTTATTATGTGGAATACTCTTAGTGGTTATAATGTGGAATACTCTTAGTGGTTATAATGTGGAATACTCTTAGTGGTTATTATGTGGAATACTCTTGGTGGTTATGAAGTGGAATACTCTTAGTGGTTATGAAGTGGAATACTCTTAGTGGTTATGAAGTGGAAAACTCTGTGTTTATTAAGTGGAATACTCTTAGTGGTTATGAAGTGGAATACTCTTAGTGGTTATGAAGTGGAATACTCTTAGTGGTTATGAAGTGGAATACTCTTGTTTATTATGTGGAGAACTCTTTATCTGCATTTTAAATAGTGTTACTTACTATATAATTTTATATACACATTACAAAATTAATTCTGTACTTTGCATATTCATATGTGCAGTCACTACAGACTTCTAGATCACTTATAATGTAAGACACATATTCCCGAATTGTGAAAACTCAATGACCCATTTCAGAGAGGGTCACGTAACAGTAGCTTTTTCACATAGGCTCCGGTTCATTCTCAGGCTTTGAATATACCAGATGTATTTCTGTACTCCTCATATCATCACACAGTTAGCAGCACATTTGTGACACTCACAATGTATCAGTCTCTCTGTATTTAACTGAAGAGTGTTTTTTATCATTGGTGCATGGCTTAACTTCTCATGGAGCTAGTGTGATGCTGTCTCTCAGAGTGGAGATAACATCTATGAAATCCCTCAAACTCCCTGACTGCATAGTCTCTTCATCAGCACAGAGACCCACCAGTACCAGAATGAACCACAGACACCCAACAGTACCAGAATGAACCATAGACACCCACCAGTACCAGAATGAACCACAGAGACCCAACAGCACCAGAATGATCCACAGACACCCAACAGTACCAGAATGAACCACAGAGGTACTTTTGAGTCTCTGTGGTTAATTCTGGTACTGTTGGGTCAACAGTACCAGAATTAACCACAGAGACTGAAAAGTACCAGGATGAACCACAGAGACCCAACAGTACCAGAATTAACCACAGAGACTCAAAAGTACCAGGATGAACCACAGAGACCCAACAGTAACAGAATGAACCACAGAGACCCAACAGTACCAGAATGAACAACAGGGATCCAACAGTACCAGAATGAACCACAGAGACCCAACAGTACCAGAATGAACCACAGAGACCCAACAGTACCACAATGAACCACAGAGACCCAACAGTACCACAATGAATCACAGAGACTCAAAAGTACCTGAATGAACCACAGAGACCGAACAGTACAATAATGAACCACAGGGACCCAACAGTACCAGAATGAACCACAGAGACCCAACAGTACCAGAATGAACCACAGAGACCCAACAGTACCAGAATGAACCACAGAGACTCAACAGTACCTGAATGAACCACAGAGACTCAAAAGTACCTGAATGAACCACAGAGACCCAACAGTACCACAATGAACCACAGAGGCCCAACAGTACCAGAATGAATCTGTAGCCGCAGGGGCGCTGAGGGTGATGCAGCACCACCTGAAAATCTGAATGAAAGTGAATAAATAAAAATCTCTATATATTTCTGAAAAAAAATATTATTTCACTAAAGTAGGGCAATGGGTCTTTAACAGTCCTGTATTACTGGACAGATATATAGCCGTCTGCAGCGCTGGGTCTTTAATAGTCCTGTATTAGGAGACAGATATATAGCCGTCTGCAGCGCTGGGTCTTTAACAGTCCTGTATTACTGGACAGATATATAGCCGTCTGCAGCGCTGGGTCTTTAATAGTCCTGTATTAGGGGACAGATATATAGCCGTCTGCAGCGCTGGGTCTTTAATAGTCCTGTATTAGGGCACAGATATATAGCCGTCTGCAGTGCTGGGTCTTTAATAGTCCTGTATTAGGGGACAGATATATAGCCGTCTGCAGCGCTGGGTCTTTAATAGTCCTGTATTAGGAGACAGATATATAGCCGTCTGCAGCGCTGGGTCTTTAATAGTCCTGTATTAGGGGACAGATATATAGCCGTCTGCAGCGCTGGGTCTTTAACAGTCCTGTATTAGGGGACAGATATATAGCCGTCTGCAGCACTGGGTCTTTAATAGTCCTGTATTACTGGACAGATATATAGCCGTCTGCAGTGCTGGGTCTTTAATAGCCCTGTATTAGGGGACAGATATAAGTTTGGTGGTTTCTCCCACATGGGGCAGATTGGTCATGGTTTCTCCCACCAGGGGCAGATTGGTCATGGTTTCTCCCACATGGGGCAGATTGGTCATGGTTTCTCCCACCTGGGGCAGATTGGTTATGGTTTCTCCCACATGGGGCAGAATGGTTATGGTTTCTCCCACCCGGGGCAGATTGGTCATGGTTTCTCCCACCCGGGGCAGATTGGTCATGGTTTCTTCCACATGGGGCAGAATGGTCATGGATTCTCCCACCTGGAGCAGATTGGTCATGGTTTCTCCCACCTGGGGCAGATTGGTTCTGGTTTCTCCCACATGGGACAGAATGGTTCTGGTTTCTCCCACCTGGGGCAGATTGGTCATGGTTTCTCCCACCCGGGGCAGATTGGTCATGGCTTCTCCCACCTGGGGCAGATTGGTCATGGTGTCTCCCACCCGGGGAAGATTGGTCATGGTTTCTCCCACCCGGGGCAGATTGGTCATGGTTTCTCCCACATGGGGCAGATTGGTCATGGTTTCTCCCACATGGGGCAGATTGGTCATGTCAGCTTAATGTATCATCTTGAGATAGAAACCTTGAGAGGGACATTGACTAATTGGAGTGTTAAAACTCTGTTCTCTAACCTGTGCTCTGAGCTCTGTGAAATACAATGAATCAGTTGTGTCTGAAAAAGCCCTGCCCAGCTCCTGACCCTGGTGGTGAGAGGATGTTGAAGACGAAGCTGTAAACCATCCCTCCTCTCCAGGCTGTTAAAGACTTGCCATCCCGACCTGTTGTTCTCTTATTGCTGTTGTCCCTTTTCCTTTCGCACGCTACTCTTTATTTGGAGTATATTATTACTCAGACGGAGCTCCTCTTCCTGATGACCAAACATCAAACTAAGAGACATTATCTGCTCCACAATAGACCTCCCAGCTCACATTTTCGAAGTCTATCATGACTCTTTGGAGAGTTGACAGAACAGTGAGGGTGTTGTGCAGGAGAGACAGAGATCGTGTCAACATGAAGAAGCCTTGTGGGTAAATGAGAGATCAACTTTACAACGTGATTGGACATATTTATCTCTGTCCGTCAGGGCAGCTCTACAGGTAAAAAACGCCAGTGGCAAAATTTGAGAATTTAAATAAAAGTGTGTGTTTATACAATGAACAAACTTTTAATTTCTCTACAATAAGCCGCCTCCAATGTCATTCCTGTCACGTTAAGACATGCAGTCGTCCTCTACAGTAACAACTAAAACATTATTATCAGTATTACATTAGACCCACCTCCACTACCTCCCTATGTATCAGTATTACATTAGACCCACCTTCACTACCTCCCTATGTATCAGTATTACATTAGACCCACCTCCACTACCTCCCTATGTATCAGTATTACATTAGACCCACCTCCACTACCTCCCTATGTATCAGTATTACATTAGACCCACCTCCACTACCTCCCTGTGTATCAGTATTACATTAGACCCACATCCACTACCTCCCTATGTATCAGTATTACATTAGACCCACCTCCACTACCTCCCTATGTATCAGTATTACATTAGACCCACCTCCACTACCTCCCTATGTATCAGTATTACATTAGACCCAACTCCACTACCTCCCTATGTATCAGTATTACATTAGACCCACCTCCACTACCTCCCTATGTATCAGTATTACATTAGACCCGCCTCCACTACCTCCCTATGTATCAGTATTACATTAGACCCACCTCCACTACCTCCCTATGTATCAGTATTACATTAGACCCACCTCCACTACCTCCCTATGTATCAGTATTACATTAGACCCACCTCCACTACCTCCCTATGTATCAGTATTACATTAGACCCACCTCCACTACCTCCCTATGTATCAGTATTACATTAGACCCACCTCCACTACCTCCCTGTGTATCAGTATTACATTAGACCCACCTCCACTACCTCCCTATGTATCAGTATTACATTAGACCCACCTCCACTACCTCCCTATGTATCAGTATTACATTAGACCCACCTTCACTACCTCCCTATGTATCAGTATTACATTAGACC
The DNA here is from genome assembly GCA_030435695.1 of Brachymystax lenok tsinlingensis. NCBI lineage: Eukaryota > Metazoa > Chordata > Actinopteri > Salmoniformes > Salmonidae > Brachymystax > Brachymystax lenok. The sequence goes on along the minus strand of JAGFMH010000026.1, from coordinate 1,224,017 downwards.
CACCTCCACTACCTCCCTATGTATCAGTATTACATTAGACCCACCTCCACTACCTCCCTATGTATCAGTATTACATTAGACCCACCTCCACTACCTCCCTGTGTATCAGTATTACATTAGACCCACCTCCACTACCTCCCTATGTATCAGTATTACATTAGACCCACCTCCACTACCTCCCTATGTATCAGTATTACATTAGACCCACCTCCACTACCTCCCTATGTATCAGTATTACATTAGACCCACCTCCACTACCTCCCTATGTATCAGTATTACATTAGACCCACCTCCACTACCTCCCTATGTATCAGTATTACATTAGACCCACCTCCACTACCTCCCTGTGTATCAGTATTACATTAGACCCACCTCCACTACCTCCCTATGTATCAGTATTACATTAGACCCACCTCCACTACCTCCCTATGTATCAGTATTACATTAGACCCACCTCCACTACCTCCCTGTGTATCAGTATTACATTAGACCCACCTCCACTACCTCCCTATGTATCAGTATTACATTAGACCCACCTCCACTACCTCCCTATGTATCAGTATTACATTAGACCCACCTTCACTACCTCCCTATGTATCAGTATTACATTAGACCCACCTCCACTACCTCCCTATGTATCAGTATTACATTAGACCCACCTCCACTACCTCCCTATGTATCAGTATTACATTAGACCCACCTCCACTACCTCCCTATGTATCAGTATTACATTAGACCCACCTCCACTACCTCCCTATGTATCAGTGTTACATTAGACCCACCTCCACTACCTCCCTATGTATCAGTATTACATTAGACCCACCTCCACTACCTCCCTATGTATCAGTATTACATTAGACCCACCTCCACTACCTCCCTATGTATCAGTATTACATTAGACCCACCTCCACTACCTCCCTATGTATCAGTGTTACATTAGACCCACCTCCACTACCTCCCTATGTATCAGTATTACATTAGACCCACCTCCACTACCTCCCTATGTATCAGTATTACATTAGACCTCCACTACCTCCCTATGTATCAGTGTTACATTAGACCCACCTCCACTACCTCCCTATGTATCAGTATTACATTAGACCCACCTCCACTACCTCCCTATGTATCAGTATTACATTAGACCCACCTCCACTACCTCCCTATGTATCAGTATTACATTAGACCCACCTCCACTACCTCCCTATGTATCAGTATTACATTAGACCTCCACTACCTCCCTATGTATCAGTATTACATTAGACCCACCTCCACTACCTCCCTATGTATCAGTATTACATTAGACCCACCTCCACTACCTCCCTATGTATCAGTATTACATTAGACCCACCTCCACTACCTCCCTATGTATCAGTATTACATTAGACCCACCTCCACTACCTCCCTATGTATCAGTATTACATTAGACCCACCTCCACTACCTCCCTATGTATCAGTATTACATTAGACCCACCTCCACTACCTCCCTATGTATCAGTATTACATTAGACCCACCTCCACTACCTCCCTATGTATCAGTATTACATTAGACCCACCTCCACTACCTCCCTATGTATCAGTATTACATTAGACCCACCTCCACTACCTCCCTATGTATCAGTATTACATTAGACCCACCTCCACTACCTCCCTATGTATCAGTATTACATTAGACCCACCTCCACTACCTCCCTATGTATCAGTATTACATTAGACCCACCTCCACTACCTCCCTATGTATCAGTATTACATTAGACCCACCTCCACTACCTCCCTATGTATCAGTATTACATTAGACCCACCTCCACTACCTCCCTATGTATCAGTATTACATTAGACCCACCTCCACTACCTCCCTATGTATCAGTATTACATTAGACCCACCTCCACTACCTCCCTATGTATCAGTATTACATTAGACCCACCTCCACTACCTCCCTATGTATCAGTATTACATTAGACCCACCTCCACTACCTCCCTATGTATCAGTATTACATTAGACCCACCTCCACTACCTCCCTATGTATCAGTATTACATTAGACCCACCTCCACTACCTCCCTATGTATCAGTATTACATTAGACCCACCTCCACTACCTCCCTATGTATCAGTATTACATTAGACCCACCTCCACTACCTCCCTATGTATCAGTATTACATTAGACCCACCTCCACTACCTCCCTATGTATCAGTATTACATTAGACCCACCTCCACTACCTCCCTATGTATCAGTATTACATTAGACCCACCTCCACTACCTCCCTATGTATCAGTATTACATTAGACCCACCTCCACTACCTCCCTATGTATCAGTATTACATTAGACCCACCTCCACTACCTCCCTATGTATCAGTATTACATTAGACCCACCTCCACTACCTCCCTATGTATCAGTATTACATTAGACCCACCTCCACTACCTCCCTATGTATCAGTATTACATTAGACCCACCTCCACTACCTCCCTATGTATCAGTATTACATTAGACCCACCTCCACTACCTCCCTATGTATCAGTATTACATTAGACCCACCTCCACTACCTCCCTATGTATCAGTATTACATTAGACCCACCTCCACTACCTCCCTATGTATCAGTATTACATTAGACCCACCTCCACTACCTCCCTATGTATCAGTATTACATTAGACCCACCTCCACTACCTCCCTATGTATCAGTATTACATTAGACCCACCTCCACTACCTCCCTATGTATCAGTATTACATTAGACCCACCTCCACTACCTCCCTATGTATCAGTATTACATTAGACCCACCTCCACTACCTCCCTATGTATCAGTATTACATTAGACCCACCTCCACTACCTCCCTATGTATCAGTATTACATTAGACCCACCTCCACTACCTCCCTATGTATCAGTATTACATTAGACCCACCTCCACTACCTCCCTATGTATCAGTATTACATTAGACCCACCTCCACTACCTCCCTATGTATCAGTATTACATTAGACCCACCTCCACTACCTCCCTATGTATCAGTATTACATTAGACCCACCTCCACTACCTCCCTATGTATCAGTATTACATTAGACCCACCTCCACTACCTCCCTATGTATCAGTATTACATTAGACCCACCTCCACTACCTCCCTATGTATCAGTATTACATTAGACCCACCTCCACTACCTCCCTATGTATCAGTATTACATTAGACCCACCTCCACTACCTCCCTATGTATCAGTATTACATTAGACCCACCTCCACTACCTCCCTATGTATCAGTATTACATTAGACCCACCTCCACTACCTCCCTATGTATCAGTATTACATTAGACCCACCTCCACTACCTCCCTATGTATCAGTATTACATTAGACCCACCTCCACTACCTCCCTATGTATCAGTATTACATTAGACCCACCTCCACTACCTCCCTATGTATCAGTATTACATTAGACCCACCTCCACTACCTCCCTATGTATCAGTATTACATTAGACCCACCTCCACTACCTCCCTATGTATCAGTATTACATTAGACCCACCTCCACTACCTCCCTATGTATCAGTATTACATTAGACCCACCTCCACTACCTCCCTATGTATCAGTATTACATTAGACCCACCTCCACTACCTCCCTATGTATCAGTATTACATTAGACCCACCTCCACTACCTCCCTATGTATCAGTATTACATTAGACCCACCTCCACTACCTCCCTATGTATCAGTATTACATTAGACCCACCTCCACTACCTCCCTATGTATCAGTATTACATTAGACCCACCTCCACTACCTCCCTATGTATCAGTATTACATTAGACCCACCTCCACTACCTCCCTATGTATCAGTATTACATTAGACCCACCTCCACTACCTCCCTATGTATCAGTATTACATTAGACCCACCTCCACTACCTCCCTGTGTATCAGTATTACATTAGACCCACCTCCACTACCTCCCTATGTATCAGTATTACATTAGACCCACCTCCACTACCTCCCTATGTATCAGTATTACATTAGACCCACCTCCACTACCTCCCTATGTATCAGTATTACATTAGACCCACCTCCACTACCTCCCTATGTATCAGTATTACATTAGACCCACCTCCACTACCTCCCTATGTATCAGTATTACATTAGACCCACCTCCACTACCTCCCTATGTATCAGTATTACATTAGACCCACCTCCACTACCTCCCTATGTATCAGTATTACATTAGACCCACCTCCACTACCTCCCTATGTATCAGTATTACATTAGACCCACCTCCACTACCTCCCTATGTATCAGTATTACATTAGACCCACCTCCACTACCTCCCTATGTATCAGTATTACATTAGACCCACCTCCACTACCTCCCTATGTATCAGTATTACATTAGACCCACCTCCACTACCTCCCTATGTATCAGTATTACATTAGACCCACCTCCACTACCTCCCTATGTATCAGTATTACATTAGACCCACCTCCACTACCTCCCTATGTATCAGTATTACATTAGACCCACCTCCACTACCTCCCTATGTATCAGTATTACATTAGACCCACCTCCACTACCTCCCTATGTATCAGTATTACATTAGACCCACCTCCACTACCTCCCTATGTATCAGTATTACATTAGACCCACCTCCACTACCTCCCTATGTATCAGTATTACATTAGACCCACCTCCACTACCTCCCTATGTATCAGTATTACATTAGACCCACCTCCACTACCTCCCTATGTATCAGTATTACATTAGACCCACCTCCACTACCTCCCTATGTATCAGTATTACATTAGACCCACCTCCACTACCTCCCTATGTATCAGTATTACATTAGACCCACCTCCACTACCTCCCTATGTATCAGTATTACATTAGACCCACCTCCACTACCTCCCTATGTATCAGTATTACATTAGACCCACCTCCACTACCTCCCTATGTATCAGTATTACATTAGACCCACCTCCACTACCTCCCTGTGTATCAGTATTACATTAGACCCACCTCCACTACCTCCCTATGTATCAGTATTACATTAGACCCACCTCCACTACCTCCCTATGTATCAGTATTACATTAGACCCACCTCCACTACCTCCCTATGTATCAGTATTACATTAGACCCACCTCCACTACCTCCCTATGTATCAGTATTACATTAGACCCACCTCCACTACCTCCCTATGTATCAGTATTACATTAGACCCACCTCCACTACCTCCCTATGTATCAGTATTACATTAGACCCACCTCCACTACCTCCCTATGTATCAGTATTACATTAGACCCACCTCCACTACCTCCCTATGTATCAGTATTACATTAGACCCACCTCCACTACCTCCCTATGTATCAGTATTACATTAGACCCACCTCCACTACCTCCCTATGTATCAGTATTACATTAGACCCACCTCCACTACCTCCCTATGTATCAGTATTACATTAGACCCACCTCCACTACCTCCCTATGTATCAGTATTACATTAGACCCACCTCCACTACCTCCCTATGTATCAGTATTACATTAGACCCACCTCCACTACCTCCCTATGTATCAGTATTACATTAGACCCACCTCCACTACCTCCCTATGTATCAGTATTACATTAGACCCACCTCCACTACCTCCCTATGTATCAGTATTACATTAGACCCACCTCCACTACCTCCCTATGTATCAGTATTACATTAGACCCACCTCCACTACCTCCCTATGTATCAGTATTACATTAGACCCACCTCCACTACCTCCCTATGTATCAGTATTACATTAGACCCACCTCCACTACCTCCCTATGTATCAGTATTACATTAGACCCACCTCCACTACCTCCCTATGTATCAGTATTACATTAGACCCACCTCCACTACCTCCCTATGTATCAGTATTACATTAGACCCACCTCCACTACCTCCCTATGTATCAGTATTACATTAGACCCACCTCCACTACCTCCCTATGTATCAGTATTACATTAGACCCACCTCCACTACCTCCCTATGTATCAGTATTACATTAGACCCACCTCCACTACCTCCCTATGTATCAGTATTACATTAGACCCACCTCCACTACCTCCCTATGTATCAGTATTACATTAGACCCACCTCCACTACCTCCCTATGTATCAGTATTACATTAGACCCACCTCCACTACCTCCCTATGTATCAGTATTACATTAGACCCACCTCCACTACCTCCCTATGTATCAGTATTACATTAGACCCACCTCCACTACCTCCCTATGTATCAGTATTACATTAGACCCACCTCCACTACCTCCCTATGTATCAGTATTACATTAGACCCACCTCCACTACCTCCCTATGTATCAGTATTACATTAGACCCACCTCCACTACCTCCCTATGTATCAGTATTACATTAGACCCACCTCCACTACCTCCCTATGTATCAGTATTACATTAGACCCACCTCCACTACCTCCCTATGTATCAGTATTACATTAGACCCACCTCCACTACCTCCCTATGTATCAGTATTACATTAGACCCACCTCCACTACCTCCCTATGTATCAGTATTACATTAGACCCACCTCCACTACCTCCCTATGTATCAGTATTACATTAGACCCACCTCCACTACCTCCCTATGTATCAGTATTACATTAGACCCACCTCCACTACCTCCCTATGTATCAGTATTACATTAGACCCACCTCCACTACCTCCCTATGTATCAGTGTTACATTAGACCCACCTCCACTACCTCCCTGTGTATCAGTATTACATTAGACCCACCTCCACTACCTCCCTATGTATCAGTATTACATTAGACCCACCTCCACTACCTCCCTATGTATCAGTATTACATTAGACCCACCTCCACTACCTCCCTATGTATCAGTATTACATTAGACCCACCTCCACTACCTCCCTATGTATCAGTATTACATTAGACCCACCTCCACTACCTCCCTATGTATCAGTATTACATTAGACCCACCTCCACTACCTCCCTATGTATCAGTATTACATTAGACCCACCTCCACTACCTCCCTATGTATCAGTATTACATTAGACCCACCTCCACTACCTCCCTATGTATCAGTATTACATTAGACCCACCTCCACTACCTCCCTATGTATCAGTATTACATTAGACCCACCTCCACTACCTCCCTATGTATCAGTATTACATTAGACCCACCTCCACTACCTCCCTATGTATCAGTATTACATTAGACCCACCTCCACTACCTCCCTATGTATCAGTATTACATTAGACCCACCTCCACTACCTCCCTATGTATCAGTATTACATTAGACCCACCTCCACTACCTCCCTATGTATCAGTATTACATTAGACCCACCTCCACTACCTCCCTATGTATCAGTATTACATTAGACCCACCTCCACTACCTCCCTATGTATCAGTATTACATTAGACCCACCTCCACTACCTCCCTATGTATCAGTATTACATTAGACCCACCTCCACTACCTCCCTATGTATCAGTATTACATTAGACCCACCTCCACTACCTCCCTATGTATCAGTATTACATTAGACCCACCTCCACTACCTCCCTATGTATCAGTATTACATTAGACCCACCTCCACTACCTCCCTATGTATCAGTGTTACATTAGACCCACCTCCACTACCTCCCTATGTATCAGTATTACATTAGACCCACCTCCACTACCTCCCTATGTATCAGTATTACATTAGACCCACCTCCACTACCTCCCTATGTATCAGTATTACATTAGACCCACCTCCACTACCTCCCTATGTATCAGTATTACATTAGACCCACCTCCACTACCTCCCTATGTATCAGTATTACATTAGACCCACCTCCACTACCTCCCTATGTATCAGTATTACATTAGACCCACCTCCACTACCTCCCTATGTATCAGTATTACATTAGACCCACCTCCACTACCTCCCTATGTATCAGTATTACATTAGACCCACCTCCACTACCTCCCTATGTATCAGTATTACATTAGACCCACCTCCACTACCTCCCTATGTATCAGTATTACATTAGACCCACCTCCACTACCTCCCTATGTATCAGTATTACATTAGACCCACCTCCACTACCTCCCTATGTATCAGTATTACATTAGACCCACCTCCACTACCTCCCTATGTATCAGTATTACATTAGACCCACCTCCACTACCTCCCTATGTATCAGTATTACATTAGACCCACCTCCACTACCTCCCTATGTATCAGTATTACATTAGACCCACCTCCACTACCTCCCTATGTATCAGTATTACATTAGACCCACCTCCACTACCTCCCTGTGTATCAGTATTACATTAGACCCACCTCCACTACCTCCCTATGTATCAGTATTACATTAGACCCACCTCCACTACCTCCCTATGTATCAGTATTACATTAGACCCACCTCCACTACCTCCCTATGTATCAGTATTACATTAGACCCACCTCCACTACCTCCCTATGTATCAGTATTACATTAGACCCACCTCCACTACCTCCCTATGTATCAGTATTACATTAGACCCACCTCCACTACCTCCCTATGTATCAGTATTACATTAGACCCACCTCCACTACCTCCCTATGTATCAGTATTACATTAGACCCACCTCCACTACCTCCCTATGTATCAGTATTACATTAGACCCACCTCCACTACCTCCCTATGTATCAGTATTACATTAGACCCACCTCCACTACCTCCCTATGTATCAGTATTACATTAGACCCACCTCCACTACCTCCCTATGTATCAGTATTACATTAGACCCACCTCCACTACCTCCCTATGTATCAGTATTACATTAGACCCACCTCCACTACCTCCCTGTGTATCAGTGTTACATTAGACCCACCTCCACTACCTCCCTATGTATCAGTATTACATTAGACCCACCTCCACTACCTCCCTATGTATCAGTATTACATTAGACCCACCTCCACTACCTCCCTATGTATCAGTATTACATTAGACCCACCTCCACTACCTCCCTGTGTATCAGTATTACATTAGACCCACCTCCACTACCTCCCTATGTATCAGTATTACATTAGACCCACCTCCACTACCTCCCTATGTATCAGTATTACATTAGACCCACCTCCACTACCTCCCTATGTATCAGTATTACATTAGACCCACCTCCACTACCTCCCTATGTATCAGTATTACATTAGACCCACCTCCACTACCTCCCTATGTATCAGTATTACATTAGACCCACCTCCACTACCTCCCTATGTATCAGTATTACATTAGACCCACCTCCACTACCTCCCTGTGTATCAGTATTACATTAGACCCACCTCCACTACCTCCCTATGTATCAGTGTTACATTAGACCCACCTCCACTACCTCCCTATGTATCAGTATTACATTAGACCCACCTCCACTACCTCCCTATGTATCAGTATTACATTAGACCCACCTTCCACTACCTCCCTATGTATCAGTATTACATTAGACCCACCTCCACTACCTCCCTATGTATCAGTATTACATTAGACCCACCTCCACTACCTCCCTATGTATCAGTGTTACATTAGACCCACCTCCACTACCTCCCTATGTATCAGTATTACATTAGACCCACCTCCACTACCTCCCTATGTATCAGTGTTACATTAGACCCACCTCCACTACCTCCCTATGTATCAGTATTACATTAGACCCACCTCCACTACCTCCCTATGTATCAGTATTACATTAGACCCACCTCCACTACCTCCCTATGTATCAGTATTACATTAGACCCACCTCCACTACCTCCCTATGTATCAGTATTACATTAGACCCACCTCCACTACCTCCCTATGTATCAGTATTACATTAGACCCACCTCCACTACCTCCCTATGTATCAGTGTTACATTAGACCCACCTCCACTACCTCCCTATGTATCAGTGTTACATTAGACCCACCTCCACTACCTCCCTATGTATCAGTATTACATTAGACCCACCTCCACTACCTCCCTATGTATCAGTATTACATTAGACCCACCTCCACTACCTCCCTATGTATCAGTATTACATTAGACCCACCTCCACTACCTCCCTATGTATCAGTGTTACATTAGACCCACCTCCACTACCTCCCTATGTATCAGTATTACATTAGACCCACCTCCACTACCTCCCTATGTATCAGTATTACATTAGACCCACCTCCACTACCTCCCTGTGTATCAGTGTTACATTAGACCCACCTCCACTACCTCCCTATGTATCAGTATTACATTAGACCCACCTCCACTACCTCCCTATGTATCAGTATTACATTAGACCCACCTCCACTACCTCCCTATGTATCAGTATTACATTAGACCCACCTCCACTACCTCCCTATGTATCAGTATTACATTAGACCCACCTCCACTACCTCCCTATGTATCAGTATTACATTAGACCCACCTCCACTACCTCCCTATGTATCAGTGTTACATTAGACCCACCTCCACTACCTCCCTATGTATCAGTATTACATTAGACCCACCTCCACTACCTCCCTATGTATCAGTATTACATTAGATCTCCACTACCTCCCTATGTATCAGTATTACATTAGACCCACCTCCACTACCTCCCTATGTATCAGTATTACATTAGACCCACCTCCACTACCTCCCTATGTATCAGTGTTACATTAGACCCACCTCCACTACCTCCCTGTGTATCAGTGTTACATTAGACCCACCTCCACTACCTCCCTATGTATCAGTATTACATTAGACCCACCTCCACTACCTCCCTATGTATCAGTATTACATTAGACCCACCTCCACTACCTCCCTATGTATCAGTATTACATTAGACCCACCTCCACTACCTCCCTGTGTATCAGTATTACATTAGACCCACCTCCACTACCTCCCTATGTATCAGTATTACATTAGACCCACCTCCACTACCTCCCTATGTATCAGTATTACATTAGACCCACCTCCACTACCTCCCTATGTATCAGTATTACATTAGAACTCCACTACCTCCCTATGTATCAGTATTACATTAGACCCACCTCCACTACCTCCCTATGTATCAGTATTACATTAGACCCACCTCCACTACCTCCCTATGTATCAGTATTACATTAGACCCACCTCCACTACCTCCCTGTGTATCAGTATTACATTAGACCTCCACTACCTCCCTATGTATCAGTGTTACATTAGACCCACCTCCACTACCTCCCTATGTATCAGTATTACATTAGACCCACCTCCACTACCTCCCTATGTATCAGTATTACATTAGACCCACCTCCACTACCTCCCTATGTATCAGTATTACATTAGACCCACCTCCACTACCTCCCTATGTATCAGTATTACATTAGACCCACCTCCACTACCTCCCTATGTATCAGTATTACATTAGACCCACCTCCACTACCTCCCTATGTATCAGTGTTACATTAGACCCACCTCCACTACCTCCCTATGTATCAGTATTACATTAGACCCACCTCCACTACCTCCCTATGTATCAGTGTTACATTAGACCCACCTCCACTACCTCCCTATGTACCAGTATTACATTAGACCCACCTCCACTACCTCCCTATGTATCAGTATTACATTAGACCCACCTCCACTACCTCCCTATGTATCAGTATTACATTAGACCCACCTCCACTACCTCCCTATGTATCAGTATTACATTAGACCCACCTCCACTACCTCCCTGTGTATCAGTATTACATTAGACCCACCTCCACTACCTCCCTATGTATCAGTGTTACATTAGACCCACCTCCACTACCTCCCTATGTATCAGTGTTACATTAGACCCACCTCCACTACCTCCCTATGTATCAGTATTACATTAGACCCACCTCCACTACCTCCCTATGTATCAGTATTACATTAGACCCACCTCCACTACCTCCCTATGTATCAGTATTACATTAGACCCACCTTCACTACCTCCCTATGTATCAGTGTTACATTAGACCCACCTCCACTACCTCCCTATGTATCAGTATTACATTAGACCTCCACTACCTCCCTATGTATCAGTATTACATTAGACCCACCTCCACTACCTCCCTGTGTATCAAGGTTACATTAGACCCACCTCCACTACCTCCCTATGTATCAGTATTACATTAGACCCACCTCCACTACCTCCCTATGTATCAGTATTACATTAGACCCACCTCCACTACCTCCCTATGTATCAGTATTACATTAGACCCACCTCCACTACCTCCCTATGTATCAGTATTACATTAGACCCACCTCCACTACCTCCCTATGTATCAGTATTACATTAGACCCACCTCCACTACCTCCCTATGTATCAGTATTACATTAGACCCACCTCCACTACCTCCCTATGTATCAGTGTTACATTAGACCCACCTCCACTACCTCCCTATGTATCAGTATTACATTAGACCTCCACTACCTCCCTATGTATCAGTATTACATTAGACCCACCTCCACTACCTCCCTATGTATCAGTATTACATTAGACCTCCACTACCTCCCTATGTATCAGTATTACATTAGACCCACCTCCACTACCTCCCTATGTATCAGTATTACATTAGACCCACCTCCACTACCTCCCTATGTATCAGTGTTACATTAGACCCACCTCCACTACCTCCCTATGTATCAGTATTACATTAGACCCACCTCCACTACCTCCCTATGTATCAGTATTACATTAGACCCACCTCCACTACCTCCCTATGTATCAGTATTACATTAGACCCACCTCCACTACCTCCCTATGTATCAGTATTACATTAGACCCACCTCCACTACCTCCCTATGTATCAGTATTACATTAGACCCACCTCCACTACCTCCCTGTGTATCAGTATTACATTAGACCCACCTCCACTACCTCCCTATGTATCAGTATTACATTAGACCCACCTCCACTACCTCCCTATGTATCAGTGTTACATTAGACCCACCTCCACTACCTCCCTATGTATCAGTATTACATTAGACCCACCTCCACTACCTCCCTGTGTATCAGTATTACATTAGACCCACCTCCACTACCTCCCTATGTATCAGTATTACATTAGACCCACCTCCACTACCTCCCTATGTATCAGTATTACATTAGACCCACTCCACTACCTCCCTATGTATCAGTATTACATTAGACCCACCTTCACTACCTCCCTATGTATCAGTATTACATTAGACCCACCTCCACTACCTCCCTATGTATCAGTGTTACATTAGACCCACCTCCACTACCTCCCTATGTATCAGTATTACATTAGACCCACCTCCACTACCTCCCTATGTATCAGTATTACATTAGACCTCCACTACCTCCCTATGTATCAGTATTACATTAGACCCACCTCCACTACCTCCCTATGTATCAGTATTACATTAGACCTCCACTACCTCCCTATGTATCAGTATTACATTAGACCCACCTCCACTACCTCCCTATGTATCAGTATTACATTAGACCCACCTCCACTACCTCCCTATGTATCAGTATTACATTAGACCCACCTCCACTACCTCCCTATGTATCAGTATTACATTAGACCCACCTCCACTACCTCCCTATGTATCAGTATTACATTAGACCCACCTCCACTACCTCCCTATGTATCAGTATTACATTAGACCCACCTCCACTACCTCCCTATGTATCAGTATTACATTAGACCCACCTCCACTACCTCCCTATGTATCAGTGTTACATTAGACCCACCTCCACTACCTCCCTATGTATCAGTATTACATTAGACCCACCTCCACTACCTCCCTATGTATCAGTATTACATTAGACCCACCTTCACTACCTCCCTATGTATCAGTATTACATTAGACCCACCTCCACTACCTCCCTATGTATCAGTGTTACATTAGACCCACCTCCACTACCTCCCTATGTATCAGTATTACATTAGACCCACCTCCACTACCTCCCTATGTATCAGTATTACATTAGACCCACCTCCACTACCTCCCTATGTATCAGTATTACATTAGACCCACCTCCACTACCTCCCTATGTATCAGTATTACATTAGACCCACCTCCACTACCTCCCTATGTATCAGTATTACATTAGACCCACCTCCACTACCTCCCTATGTATCAGTATTACATTAGACCCACCTCCACTACCTCCCTATGTATCAGTATTACATTAGACCCACCTCCACTACCTCCCTATGTATCAGTATTACATTAGACCCACCTCCACTACCTCCCTATGTATCAGTATTACATTAGACCCACCTCCACTACCTCCCTATGTATCAGTATTACATTAGACCCACCTCCACTACCTCCCTATGTATCAGTATTACATTAGACCCACCTCCACTACCTCCCTATGTATCAGTATTACATTAGACCCACCTCCACTACCTCCCTATGTATCAGTATTACATTAGACCCACCTCCACTACCTCCCTATGTATCAGTATTACATTAGACCCACCTCCACTACCTCCCTATGTATCAGTGTTACATTAGACCCACCTCCACTACCTCCCTATGTATCAGTATTACATTAGACCCACCTCCACTACCTCCCTATGTATCAGTATTACATTAGACCTCCACTACCTCCCTATGTATCAGTGTTACATTAGACCCACCTCCACTACCTCCCTATGTATCAGTATTACATTAGACCCACCTCCACTACCTCCCTATGTATCAGTATTACATTAGACCCACCTCCACTACCTCCCTATGTATCAGTATTACATTAGACCTCCACTACCTCCCTATGTATCAGTATTACATTAGACCCACCTCCACTACCTCCCTATGTATCAGTATTACATTAGACCTCCACTACCTCCCTATGTATCAGTATTACATTAGACCCACCTCCACTACCTCCCTATGTATCAGTATTACATTAGACCCACCTCCACTACCTCCCTATGTATCAGTATTACATTAGACCCACCTCCACTACCTCCCTATGTATCAGTATTACATTAGACCTCCACTACCTCTCTATGTATCAGTATTACATTAGACCCACCTCCACTACCTCCCTATGTATCAGTATTACATTAGACCCACCTCCACTACCTCCCTGTGTATCAGTATTACATTAGACCCACCTCCACTACCTCCCTATGTATCAGTATTACATTAGACCCACCTCCACTACCTCCCTATGTATCAGTATTACATTAGACCCACCTCCACTACCTCCCTATGTATCAGTATTACATTAGACCCGCCTCCACTACCTCCCTATGTATCAGTATTACATTAGACCCACCTCCACTACCTCCCTATGTATCAGTATTACATTAGACCCACCTCCACTACCTCCCTATGTATCAGTATTACATTAGACCCACCTCCACTACCTCCCTATGTATCAGTATTACATTACACCCACCTCCACTACCTCCCTATGTATCAGTATTACATTAGACCCACCTCCACTACCTCCCTATGTATCAGTATTACATTAGACCCACCTCCACTACCTCCCTATGTATCAGTATTACATTAGACCCACCTCCACTACCTCCCTATGTATCAGTATTACATTAGACCCACCTCCACTACCTCCCTATGTATCAGTATTACATTAGACCCACCTCCACTACCTCCCTATGTATCAGTATTACATTAGACCCACCTCCACTACCTCCCTATGTATCAGTATTACATTAGACCCACCTCCACTACCTCCCTATGTATCAGTATTACATTAGACCCACCTCCACTACCTCCCTATGTATCAGTATTACATTAGACCCACCTCCACTACCTCCCTATGTATCAGTATTACATTAGACCCACCTCCACTACCTCCCTATGTATCAGTGTTACATTAGACCCACCTCCACTACCTCCCTATGTATCAGTATTACATTAGACCCACCTCCACTACCTCCCTATGTATCAGTATTACATTAGACCCACCTTCACTACCTCCCTATGTATCAGTATTACATTAGACCCACCTCCACTACCTCCCTATGTATCAGTGTTACATTAGACCCACCTCCACTACCTCCCTATGTATCAGTATTACATTAGACCCACCTCCACTACCTCCCTATGTATCAGTATTACATTAGACCCACCTCCACTACCTCCCTATGTATCAGTATTACATTAGACCCACCTCCACTACCTCCCTATGTATCAGTATTACATTAGACCCACCTCCACTACCTCCCTATGTATCAGTATTACATTAGACCCACCTCCACTACCTCCCTATGTATCAGTATTACATTAGACCCACCTCCACTACCTCCCTATGTATCAGTATTACATTAGACCTCCACTACCTCCCTATGTATCAGTATTACATTAGACCCACCTCCACTACCTCCCTATGTATCAGTATTACATTAGACCTCCACTACCTCCCTATGTATCAGTATTACATTAGACCCACCTCCACTACCTCCCTATGTATCAGTATTACATTAGACCCACCTCCACTACCTCCCTATGTATCAGTATTACATTAGACCCACCTCCACTACCTCCCTATGTATCAGTATTACATTAGACCCACCTCCACTACCTCCCTATGTATCAGTATTACATTAGACCCACCTCCACTACCTCCCTATGTATCAGTATTACATTAGACCTCCACTACCTCCCTATGTATCAGTATTACATTAGACCCACCTCCACTACCTCCCTATGTATCAGTGTTACATTAGACCCACCTCCACTACCTCCCTATGTATCAGTATTACATTAGACCCACCTCCACTACCTCCCTATGTATCAGTATTACATTAGACCCACCTTCACTACCTCCCTATGTATCAGTATTACATTAGACCCACCTCCACTACCTCCCTATGTATCAGTATTACATTAGACCCACCTCCACTACCTCCCTATGTATCAGTATTACATTAGACCCACCTTCACTACCTCCCTATGTATCAGTATTACATTAGACCTCCACTACCTCCCTATGTATCAGTATTACATTAGACCCACCTCCACTACCTCCCTATGTATCAGTGTTACATTAGACCCACCTCCACTACCTCCCTATGTATCAGTATTACATTAGACCCACCTCAACTACCTCCCTATGTATCAGTGTTACATTAGACCTCCACTACCTCCCTATGTATCAGTGTTACATTAGACCCACCTCCACTACCTCCCTATGTATCAGTATTACATTAGACCTCCACTACCTCCCTATGTATCAGTATTACATTAGACCCACCTCCACTACCTCCCTGTGTATCAGTGTTACATTAGACCCACCTCCACTACCTCCCTATGTATCAGTATTACATTAGACCTCCACTACCTCCCTATGTATCAGTATTACATTAGACCCACCTCCACTACCTCCCTATGTATCAGTGTTACATTAGACCCACCTCCACTACCTCCCTATGTATCAGTATTACATTAGACCCACCTCCACTACCTCCCTATGTATCAGTATTACATTAGACCCACCTCCACTACCTCCCTATGTATCAGTATTACATTAGACCCACCTCCACTACCTCCCTATGTATCAGTATTACATTAGACCCACCTCCACTACCTCCCTATGTATCAGTATTACATTAGACCCACCTCCACTACCTCCCTATGTATCAGTATTACATTAGACCTCCACTACCTCCCTATGTATCAGTATTACATTAGACCCACCTCCACTACCTCCCTGTGTATCAGTGTTACATTAGACCCACCTCCACTACCTCCCTATGTATCAGTATTACATTAGACCTCCACTACCTCCCTATGTATCAGTATTACATTAGACCTCCACTACCTCCCTATGTATCAGTATTACATTAGACCCACCTTCACTACCTCCCTATGTATCAGTATTACATTAGACCCACCTCCACTACCTCCCTATGTATCAGTATTACATTAGACCCACCTCCACTACCTCCCTGTGTATCAGTATTACATTAGACCCACCTCCACTACCTCCCTATGTATCAGTATTACATTAGACCTCCACTACCTCCCTATGTATCAGTATTACATTAGACCCACCTCCACTACCTCCCTATGTATCAGTATTACATTAGACCCACCTCCACTACCTCCCTATGTATCAGTATTACATTAGACCCACCTCCACTACCTCCCTATGTATCAGTATTACATTAGACCCACCTCCACTACCTCCCTATGTGTCAGTATTACATTAGACCTCCACTACCTCCCTATGTATCAGTATTACATTAGACCCACCTCCACTACCTCCCTGTGTATCAGTGTTACATTAGACCCACCTCCACTACCTCCCTATGTATCAGTATTACATTAGACCTCCACTACCTCCCTATGTATCAGTATTACATTAGACCCACCTCCACTACCTCCCTATGTATCAGTGTTACATTAGACCCACCTCCACTACCTCCCTATGTATCAGTATTACATTAGACCCACCTCCACTACCTCCCTATGTATCAGTATTACATTAGACCCACCTCCACTACCTCCCTACGTATCAGTATTACATTAGACCTCCACTACCTCCCTATGTATCAGTATTACATTAGACCCACCTCCACTACCTCCCTATGTATCAGTATTACATTAGACCCACCTCCACTACCTCCCTATGTATCAGTATTACATTAGACCTCCACTACCTCCCTATGTATCAGTATTACATTAGACCCACCTCCACTACCTCCCTGTGTATCAGTGTTACATTAGACCCACCTCCACTACCTCCCTATGTATCAGTATTACATTAGACCCACCTCCACTACCTCCCTATGTATCAGTATTACATTAGACCCACCTCCACTACCTCCCTATGTATCAGTATTACATTAGACCCACCTTCACTACCTCCCTATGTATCAGTATTACATTAGACCCACCTCCACTACCTCCCTATGTATCAGTATTACATTAGACCCACCTCCACTACCTCCCTGTGTATCAGTATTACATTAGACCCACCTCCACTACCTCCCTATGTATCAGTATTACATTAGACCTCCACTACCTCCCTATGTATCAGTATTACATTAGACCCACCTCCACTACCTCCCTGTGTATCAGTATTACATTAGACCCACCTCCACTACCTCCCTATGTATCAGTATTACATTAGACCCACCTCCACTACCTCCCTATGTATCAGTATTACATTAGACCCACCTCCACTACCTCCCTATGTATCAGTATTACATTAGACCCACCTCCACTACCTCCCTGTGTATCAGTATTACATTAGACCCACCTCCACTACCTCCCTGTGTATCAGTATTACATTAGACCCGCCTCCACTACCTCCCTATGTATCAGTATTACATTAGACCCACCTCCACTACCTCCCTATGTATCAGTATTACATTAGACCCACCTCCACTACCTCCCTATGTATCAGTATTACATTAGACCCACCTCCACTACCTCCCTGTGTATCAGTATTACATTAGACCCACCTCCACTACCTCCCTGTGTATCAGTGTTACATTAGACCCGCCTCCAGCCAGGTAAAGGACGGGAGGTGATCAGCCATCAAACGATCAGGCGGCTGTTCCAAGTTCACAGATTGAGGAATATTTATGGAATATGGAATATTTCCTACATTTTTAGGCTCTAAATCATCCTTTTGTAATTTCCCTGTCAGCTGGCTGAGGTAAAAGGTAATAAATACAGTCACAGGTGATAAGACAACATTTCTCTTTTCTCTCTTAGTTCTGGGAGGACATTTCCATTCAGCCTGTGATCAGAGCAAAGCAATCCCCTTCCCTTCACTCATGGCATTATACCCTGTGTGTTCATTTCCTGTTGATCAGATAGAACGGTTGATGCATTCATCCAACCTGCCTCAGCGATGCTGACAAAACACTGGCAAATGTAGTTATTTTAGTGACACACAAGTATTGGAGGGAAATTAAGTTGTACGACGATACCGTATTATACACGTCGCAAATAACGTCGTTTGAGTAATCACAACCACTGTCGGTATAAATGTCTGTTTTAAAATGATTTTTATAGCGTTTTGTAGGTCTTTGACGTGTTCATGCTAACTGCCTTGGTTTGACAAAAGCAGACATTATTAGAGTAATACTCTGTCAGTCTGGTCCACCAGTCTGACTAACTGGTACTGATCTACATCTAGTCCATCATTCAGTACTTTATATCTGCAGGACAACTTGGATTATAGACCCCTGATGAAGGGTCTTCATCTAGTCCATCATTCAGTACTTTATATCTGCAGGACAACTTGGATTATAGACCCTTCAGACATATATATATATATAGACATAGCTCAATGCCTAATACGTTACTGATACAACTCATAGCTCAATGCCTAATACGTTACTGATACAACTCATAGCTCAATGCCTAATACGTTACTGATACAACTCATAGCTCAATGCCTAATACGATACTGATACAACTCATAGCTCAATGCCTAATACGTTACTGATACAACTCATAGCTCAATGCCTAATACTTTACTGATACAACTCATAGCTCAATGCCTAATACATGACTGATACAACTCATAGCTCAATGCCTAATACATGACTGATACAACTCATAGCTCAATGCCTAATACGTTACTGATACAACTCATAGCTCAATGCCTAATACTTTACTGATACAACTCATAGCTCAATGCCTAATACATGACTGATACAACTCATAGCTCAATGCCTAATACATGACTGATACAACTCATAGCTCAATG
The DNA here is from genome assembly GCA_030435695.1 of Brachymystax lenok tsinlingensis. NCBI lineage: Eukaryota > Metazoa > Chordata > Actinopteri > Salmoniformes > Salmonidae > Brachymystax > Brachymystax lenok. The sequence continues at coordinate 1,203,359 of JAGFMH010000026.1, read as the reverse complement.
CCTAATACGTTACTGATACAACTCATAGCTCAAAGCCTAATACATGACTGATACAACTCATAGCTCAATGCCTAATCCATGACTGATACAACTCATAGCTCAATGCCTAATACATGACTGATACAACTCATAGCTCAATGCCTAATACGTTACTGATACAACTCATAGCTCAATGCCTAATACGTTACTGATACAACTCATAGCTCAATGCCTAATACTTTACTGATACAACTCATAGCTCAATGCCTAATCCATGACTGATACAACTCATAGCTCAATGCCTAATACGTTACTGATACAACTCATAGCTCAATGCCTAATACGTTACTGATACAACTCATAGCTCAATGCCTAATACATGACTGATACAACTCATAGCTCAATGCCTAATACGTTACTGATACAACTCATAGCTCAATGCCTAATACATGACTGATACAACTCATAGCTCAATGCCTAATACATGACTGATACAACTCATAGCTCAATGCCTAATACGTTACTGATACAACTCATAGCTCAATGCCTAATACATGACTGATGGAGAAGACTGAAGCAGCTCTGGCTTGAAATAGATGTAGAGGCTTGAAATAGATGTAGAGGCTTGAAATAGATGTAGAGGCTTGAAATAGATGTAGAGGCTTGAAATAGATATAGAGTGCAACAGATGTCAAGGGGAATAGATGTCAAGGGGAATAGAAGTAAAGGGGTATAGTTGAAAAAGGCTTGGAATAGATGTAAAGGGGAGTAGATGTAAGGGGGAATAGATGTGAAGGGAAATAGGTGTAATGGCTTGGAATAGATGTAGAAGCTTTGAATAGATGTAAAGGGGAATAGATGTAGAGGGGAATAGATGTAGAGGGGAATAGATGTAAAGGGGAATAGATGTAGAGGGGAATAGATGTAGAGGGGAAAAGATGTAGAGGGGAAAAGATGTAGAGGGGAATAGATGTAGAGGGGAATAGATGTAAAGGGAATAGATGTAGAGGGGAATAGATGTAGAGGGGAATAGATGTAGAGGGGAATAGATGTAAAGGGGAATAGATGTAGAGGGGAATAGATGTAGAGGGGAATAGATGTAGAGGGGAATAGATGTAAAGGGGAATAGATGTAGAGGGCATAGATGTAGAGGGGAATAGATGTAAAGGGGAATAGATGTAAAGGTGGATAGATGTAAAGGGGAATAGATGTAAAGGGGGATATTTGCAGAGGGGAATAGATGTAAAGGGGAATAGATGTAGAGGGGAATAGATGTAGAGGGGAATAGATGTAAAGGGGAATAGATGTTGAGGGGAATAGATGTAGAGGGGAAAAGATGTAGAGGGGAATAGATGTAGAGGGGAATAGATGTAGAGGGGAATAGATGTAGAGGGGAATAGATGTAGAGGGGAATAGATGTAAAGGGGAATAGATGTAGAGGGGAATAGATGTAGAGGGGAATAGATGTAGAGGGGAATAGATGTAAAGGGGAATAGATGTAGAGGGGCATAGATGTAGAGGGGAATAGATGTAAAGGGGAATAGATGTAAAGGTGGATAGATATAAAGGGGAATAGATGTAAAGGGGGATATTTGCAGAGGGGAATAGATGTAAAGGGGAATAGATGTAAAGGTGGATAGATGTAAAGGGGAATAGATGTAAAGGGGGATATTTGCAGAGGGGGATATTTGTAGAGGGGAATAGATGTAAAGGGGGATAGATGTAAAGGGGGATAGATGTATAGGGGAATAGATGTAGAGGGAATAGATGTAAAGGGGGATAGATGTAAAGGGGGATAGATGTATAGGGGAATAGATGTAGAGGGGAATAGATGTAAAGGGGAATAGATGTAGAGGGGGATAGATGTATAGGGGAATAGATGTAGAGGGGAATATATGTAAAGGGGAATAGATGTAGAGGGGAATAGATGTAGAGGGGAAAAGATGTATAGGGGAATAGATGTAAAGGGGGATATTTGCAGAGGGGAATAGATGTAAAGGGGAATAGATGTAAAGGTGGATAGATGTAAAGGGGAATAGATGTAAAGGGGGATATTTGCAGAGGGGGATATTTGTAGAGGGGAATTGTAACGCCCAGTCCTGGGTTTTCAGGCTGGAGCGTTTTGGGTTCATTTTGGTTTAGGGGTTTTCACAGTTCTATGGTGTCTAGTTCTATGTTGGGTTAATGGCTCCCAATTAGAGGCAGCTGAGTCTCGTTGTCTCTAATTGGGAACCATTTATATGTTTGGGAATTGCACCTTAGTTTGGTGGGTTATTGTATGTTCATGTCATGATTATGTTAGGTTCATCCCCCGGAGAGAGAAAAGTTCATTAGGTTAATCAGGTTCTTGTCTAGTTAGGTTTCTCCGTTCGAGGTTTAGTTAGGTTTCTTCCGTCGTGGTTAGGTTTAGTTCTCTTTGTGTTAGTTTAGCATTTAGCGTTAGGGCTCTCGTCTTGTTCATCGTTTTCTTGTTTTGTTCCGTCTCGTCTCGTCTGTGAATAAATCATGTATTCTGGCTACATCGCTGCGTCTTGGTCTGTCCCCCTCAGAAGTGAAACGTGACAGAATAACCCACCAAACAAAGACCAAGCAGCGAGAGACCCGGGAGCTTAGGTCTTGGGAGAAGGAGCTATTCTATGGGAGTGCTTGGGACCAGCCTGGGGAGTATCGTCGACCCAGAGAGGAACTGGAAGCAGCGGCGGCGGAGCGGCGCAGGTGTGAGGATCGGATGGGAGCATGGGATCCGGTGAGTGGCAGGTTTCTCGAACCTCGCCGGGCTAGGAAGCCCGTAAGGCAGTCCCAAGAAACTTTTGGGGGGGGGCACACGAGGAGGTTGGCCGGTTCAGGAGGGACTCCTGAGCCAACTCCTCGTGCCTTGTGGAGAGAGCGTTGGGGAGAACGTCGCACCGAGGGGACACCGTGCTATGCTGTATTGCGCACGGTTTCCCCTATACGGAGTCAGAGGCCGGTGCGAGAGATTCCCGCTCCACTCATCAGTCGGGGTAAACGAAGCGTTCAGCCAGGAAGAGTGGTGCCTGCTCTGCGCGCTAAGTCTCCGGTGCGCCTCCTGGGACCCGGATATCCTGCTCCAGTTCCGTGTGCGGTGTCTCCGGTACGTGTCCGCAGCCCAGTGCGAGAGATCCCAGCGCCACTCATTGGTCGGGCCGAGGTCTGTGTGCTACCTGGGAGAGTGGTGCCAGCTCTGCGAGCCAGGTCTCCAGTGCGCCTTTTGGGTCCATGTTATCCTGTGGTCCTACGGGCAGAATCTCCGGTACGGATCCACAGCCCAGTCCGAGAGATTCCAGCTCCACTCACCCATGAGGCCAGGGTTAGTGAGCTAGCTGGAGATATGGTGTCGGCTCTCCATATCAGGTTCCCGGTCCGGGTAGAGGTTTCTACACGTCCAGTCCCCGTTCCACGTTCCGAGACCCCTGTTCCACGCTCCGAGATCCCTGTTCCACGCTCCGAGATCCCTGTTCCACGTTCCAAGATCCCTGTTCCACGTTCCAAGATCCCTGTTCCACGTTCCAAGATCCCTGTTCCGCGTTCCAAGATCCCTGTTCCGCGTTCCAAGATCCCTGTTCCGCGTTCCAAGATCCCTGTTCCGCGTTCCAAGATCCCTGTTCCGCGTTCCAAGATCCCTGTTCCGTGTTCCAAGATCCCAGTCCGTGTAGTGGTGTCTACACGTCCAGTCCCTGCTCCACGCACCAGCGTCCCAGTGAGCATCACAAGTCCAGTACGACCAGTTCCTGCTCCACGCACCAGAGTTCCAGTGAGCATCACAAGTCCAGTACTGCCAGTTCCTGCTCCACGCACCAGAGTACCAGTGAGCATCACTAGTCCGGTACTGCCAGTTCCTGCTCCACGCACCAGAGTTCCAGTGAGCATCACAAGTCCAGTACTGCCAGTTCCTGCTCCACGCACCAGAGTTCCAGTGAGCATCACAAGTCCAGTACTGCCAGTTCCTGCTCCACGCACCAGAGTTCCAGTGAGCATCACGAGTCCAGTACGACCAGTTCCTGCTCCACGCACCAGAGTCCCAGTGAGCATCACGAGTCCAGTACGACCAGTTCCTGCTCCACGCACCAGAGTCCCAGTGAGCATCACGAGTCCAGTACGACCAGTTCCTGCTCCACGCACCAGAGTCCCAGTGAGCATCACGAGTCCAGTACGACCAGTTCCTGCTCCACGCACCAGAGTCCCAGTGAGCATCACGAGTCCAGTACTGCCAGTTCCTGCTCCACACAAGCTCCCCGTGCGCTCAGAGAGTCCAGCACGTCCTGTTCCGGCTCCGCGCACCAAGCTCCCCGTGCGCTCCGAGAGTCCAGCACGTCCTGTTCCGGCTCCGCGCACCCAGCTCCACGTGCGCTCCGAGAGTCCAGCACGTCCTGTCCCGGCTCCGCGCACCAAGCTCCCCGTGCGTTCCGAGAGTCCAGCACGTCCTGCTCGGCCCGCGCACCCAGCTCCTGCGGCGCTCAGAGAGTCCAGCACGTCCTGCTCCGGCTCCGCGCACCCAGCTCCCGTGCGCTCAGAGAGTCCAGCACGCCCTGCTCGGCTCCGCGCACCAAGCTCCCGTGCGCTCAGAGAGTCCAGCACGTCCTGTCCCGGCTCCGGCGCACCAAGCTCCCGTGCGCTCCGAGAGTCCAGCACGTCCTGTCCCGGCCCGCGCACCAAGTTCCCTGTGCGCTCAGAGAGTCCAGCACGTCCTGTTCCGGCTCCGCGCACCAAGCTCCCCGTGCGCTCAGAGAGCCCAGTTCGGCCTGTTCCCGCTCCCCGCACCAGAGTGCGCGTCCCGAGCCCAGTTCGGCCTGTTCCCGCTCCCCGCACCAGAGTGCGCGTCCTGAGCCCAGTTCGGCCTGTTCCCGCTCCCGCACCAGAGTGCGCGTCCCGAGCCCAGTTCGGCCTGTTCCCGCTCCACGCACCAGAGTTCCAGTGAGCATCACGAGTCCGGTAGGGCCAGCTTCTGCTCCACGCACCAGAGTTCCAAGAAAGGGTCCAGGGCCTCCGGTGCGTGACATCAGACCAGCACGGCCAGCACCGGAGCCCCCACCTGGGACAAAAGGAACCCACCCTAGATCCCCACAGATTTTTGGGGCGCGTCCGAGTCCGCGCCTTTGAGAAGTACTGTAACGCCCAGTCCTGGGTTTTCAGGCTGGAGCGTTTTGGGTTCATTTTGGTTTAGGGGTTTTCACAGTTCTATGGTGTCTAGTTCTATGTTGGGTTAATGGCTCCCAATTAGAGGCAGCTGAGTCTCGTTGTCTCTAATTGGGAACCATTTATATGTTTGGGAATTGCACCTTAGTTTGGTGGGTTATTGTATGTTCATGTCATGATTATGTTAGGTTCATCCCCGGAGAGAGAAAAGTTCATTAGGTTAATCAGGTTCTTGTCTAGTTAGGTTTCTCCGTTCGAGGTTTAGTTAGGTTTCTTCCGTCGTGGTTAGGTTTAGTTCTCTTTGTGTTAGTTTAGCATTTAGCGTTAGGGCTCTCGTCTTGTTCATCGTTTTCTTGTTTTGTTCCGTCTCGTCTCGTCTGTGAATAAATCATGTATTCTGGCTACATCGCTGCGTCTTGGTCTGTCCCCTCAGAAGTGAAACGTGACAGGAATAGATGTAAAGGGGGATAGATGTAAAGGGGGATAGATGTATAGGGGAATAGATGTAGAGGGGAATAGATGTAAAGGGGGATAGATGTAAAGGGGGATAGATGTATAGGGGAATAGATGTAGAGGGGAATAGATGTAAAGGGGAATAGATGTAGAGGGGGATAGATGTATAGGGGAATAGATGTAGAGGGGAATAGATGTAAAGGGGGATATTTGCAGAGGGGGATATTTGTAGAGGGGAATAGATGTAAAGGGGAATAGATGTAAAGGGGAAAACGTGCAAAGGCTTGGAATAAATGTAAAGGTGAACAGATTGATGTAAAGGAGATAAGATCATTTCCTCACCATCTTAAATAGCATGCCCCTTTAAAAAATGTAGAACTAAGAACAGATGTAGTCCTTGCTTCACTCTAGACCTGACTGCCCTCGACCAGCACAAAAACATCCTGTGGCGGACTGCAATGGCATTGAATAGTCCTCGCAATATGCAACTGTTCAGGGAAGTTAGGAACCAAAACACGAAGTCAGTCAGGAAAGCAAAGGCTAGCTTTTTCAAACAGAAATTTGCATCCTGTAGCTCTAACTCCAAAAAGTTTTGGGACACTGTTAAGTCCATGGAGAACAAGAGCACCTCCTCCCAGCTGCCCACATGCTTTCCTCCTGGCTACCCCAACCCCGGCCAACAGCTCCGCACCCCCCGCAGCTACTTGCCCATGCCTCCCCAGCTTCTCCTTCACCCAAATCCAGATAGCAGATGTTCTGAAAGAGCTGCAAAACCTGGACCTATACAAATCAGCTGAGCAAGACAATCTGGACCCTCTCTTTCTAAAATTATCCGCCGCCATTGTTGCAACCCCTATTACCAGTCTGTTCAACCTCTCTTTCGTATTGTCTGAGATCCCTAAAGATCATCCCCCTCTTCAAAGGGGAAATTCTCGATTATCATGACACTCTATAGACCCAAACTTTTACAGACCTATATCCATCCTGCCCTGCCTCTCTAAAGTCTTCGAAAGCCAAGTTAATAAACAGATCACTGACCATTTAGAATCCCACCGTACCTTCTCCGCTGTGCAATCCGGTTTCCGAGCTGGTCACGGGTGCACCTCAGCCACGCTCAAGGTACTAAACAATATCATAACCGCCATCGATAAAAGATTGTACTGTGCAGCCGTCTTCATCGACCTGGCCAAGGCTTTCGACTCTGTCAATCACCATATTCTTATCGGCAGACTCAACAACCTTGGTTTCTCAAATGACTGCCTCGCCTACTTCTCAGACAGAGTTCAGTGTGTCAAATCGGAGGGCCTGTTGTCCGGACCTCTGGCAGTCTCTATGGGGGTACCACAGAGTTCAATTCTCGGGCCGACTCTTTTCTCTGTATATATTAACGATGTCACTCTTGCTGCGGGTGATTCCCTGATCCACCTCTACGCAGACGACACCATTCTGTATACATCTGGCCCTTCTTTGGACACTGTGTTAACAAACCTCCAAACGTGTTTCAATGCCATACAACTCTCCTTCCGTGGCCTCCAACTGCTCTAAAACGCTAGTAAAACTAAATGCATGCTCTTCAACAGTTCGCTGCACGCACCCGCCCACCCGCCTGACTAGCATCACTACTCTGGACGGTTCCGACTTAGAATATGTGGACACCTACAAATACATAGGTGTCTGGTTAGACTGTAAACTCTCCTTCCAGACTCATATTAAACATCTCCAATCCAAAATTAAATCTAGAATCGGCTTTCTATTTCGCCACAAAGCCTCCTTCACTCACGCTGCCAAACATACCCTTGTATAACTGAATATCCTACCGATCCTCAACTTCGGCGATGTCATTTACAAAATAGCCTCCAACACTACTCAGCAAACTGGATGCAGTCTATCACAGTGCCGTTCGTTTTGTCACCAATGTGACAAAACGGACCATATACCTCCCACCACTGCGACCTGTATGCTCTAGTCGGCTGACCCTCGCTACATTTTCGTCGCCAGACCCACTGGCTCCAGGTCATCTATAAGTCTATACTAGGTAAAGCTCCGCCTTATCTCAGCTCACTGGTCACGATAACAACACCCACCCGTAGCACACGCTCCAGCAGGTTTATCTCACTGGTCATCCCCAAAGCCAACACCTCCTTTGGCTACCTTTCCTTCCAGTTCTCTGCTGCCAATGACTGGAACGAATTGCTTTAATCACTGAAGCTGGAGACTTATATTTCCCTCACTAACTTTAAGCATCAGTTATCTGAGCAGCTAACTGATCGCTGCAGCTGTACATAGTCCATCTGTAAATAGCCCACCTAATCTACCTACCTCATCCCCATATTGTTTTTGTTTACCTTTCTGCTCTTTTGGACACTAGTATCTCTACTTGGATATCACCATCTGCTCATCTATCACTCTAATGTTAAATTGCTAAATTGTAATTACCTCGCTCCTAGGGCCTATTTATTGCTTTACCTCCCCAAGCCATTTGCACACACTGTATATAGACTTTATTTCTCTATTGTGTTATTGACTGTACACTTGTTTATTCCATGTGTAACTCTGTGTTGTTGTTTGTGTCGCACTGCTTTATCTTGGCCAGGTGGCAGTTGTAAATGAGAACTTGTTCTCAACTAGCCTACCTGGTTAAATAAAGGTGAAATAAATAAAATATATCTTAATGAATCTCTCATTAAACCTCCTGTATAGAATAACACAAAATATCTCTATGAATCTCTCAATACACCTCCTGTACAGAATAACACAAAAGATCTCACTGAATCTCTCAATACACCTCCTGTACAGAATAACACAAAAGATCTCACTGAATCTCTCAATACACCTCCTGTACAGAATAACACAACCAACTGTGTTGTATTCAGACTTGACCCATTTTAGCAGTTTTCAAGGAGAAACTGTACGACATAGAAACCAAGCATTAGTGGTTCATTTGTGTGTTGTAGAATCCTGAATATTGATCTTGGGCAGCTTCATTAGCTGGAAGCTGACATGTCAGATTGATGTCTCTTTAAAGTGGGTCCTGAGCAGGCTACCTGGGGAATCACACTGTTGATGCTGGATGTTTGTGCTGCTATGCCTTGGAGAATGTCGGTTGCCTTTAATGGGATCCATCAATTCAGCTTCCCTTTAGTAATGATTGTTTTAGCGTCCAGCAAGGAGCAGCATCTGAAGCTCCCTGTGGTGTCCTTTCCTCCGAATAGGACACAACCCTTGGTCTCCTCGGATCGCTGCTTTACGCATTTCGAGGTTGTTTTGTTCGTTTGTCTAAGTCATGACAGGCTACTCCTTTCACAGTGATACTCCGACGTACAATGCACACGGGAACTCACAAAGAAAGATACAATTCCATATGGATATTTAACAAAATCCTCTCCAATAACATGACAGCGTTAAACAGATTGCTTAAGAGAGAACTCGCTGGGTGCCTTTGTTTCCGGATTAGCACGGTGTAATTGAAAGACTGTACTTTCTGGCCCCACTGAAAGAACATTGATTTTAATACACTTGATGCCAGAATCTTGTTGTTGCCTTTTTAACAGTGTCTTTGATTTCCCTGGCTTTAATACACCACCAGTGGAGGAAGACAAGGCTTTTCATGAAAGCCTTCAGGTCACCTTGCAGCAGGACAGGAAGCCTTCAGGTCACCTTGCAGCAGGACAGGAAGCCTTCAGGTCACCTTGCAGCAGGGCAGGAAGCCGATCTTCACCTTGCAGCAGGGCAGGAAGCCTTCAGGTCACCTTGCAGCAGGACAGGAAGCCGATCTTCACCTTGCAGCAGGGCAGGAAGCCGATCGCACACAACATTTCTAAAGTGGCGTCTGTAGATGAGAGAGAGACAAAATGAAGTGCTTTGGTAGAGGATGAAAAGGGATGCAAATGTAGTGTCTATTGATCAGCAGTGAGATCCCCCTTCCCCCCTGCCCTCCGGCCCTATCAATACATTGAAAACACCATTTGGATCAGCAGTTGTTTCTTTAATTAAGTTCTAGCCTAAATCGTTGTTATTGACCGGGGCCATTATCTTATGGACCTGTCTGTCTGTGCTGACTCAGTTTCCCTCTCTGTTCCAGTGACCTGGCTTAGTGGCTCGCCGTACACACACCATGACTGTTCAGTCACATAACCAGTCACGTACTCACAGCAGAGCTGTAGGCAGTAAGCGCCAGTCACATACTCACAGCAGAGCTGTAGGCAGTAAACGCCAGTCACATACTCACAGCAGAGCAGTAGGCAGTAAACGCCAGTCACATACTCACAGCAGAGCTGTAGGCAGTAAACGCCAGTCACATACTCACAGCAGAGCTGTAGGCAGTAAACGCCAGTCAAATACACACAGCAGAGCAGTAGCTGGTACAAGCCAGTCACTTACACAAAGCAGAACAGTAGCTGGTACAAGCCAGTAACATACACAAAGCAGAACAGTAGCTGGTACACGCCAGTCACTTACACAAAGCAGAACAGTAGCTGGTACAAGCCAGTCAAATTCACACAGCAGAACAGTAGCTGGTACAAGCCAGTCACTTACACAAAGCAGAACAGTAGTTGGTACAAGCCAGTCACTTACACACAGCAGAACAGTAGTTGGTACACGCCAGTAACTTACACAAAGCAGAACAGTAGCTGGTACAAGCCAGTCAAATTCACATAGCAGAGCAGTAGCTGGTACACGCCAGTCACTTACACACGGCAGAGCAGTAGCTAGTACAAGCCAGTAACATACACAAAGCAGAACAGTAGCTGGTACAAGCCAGTCACTTACACAAAGCAGAACAGTAGCTGGTACAAGCCAGTCACATACACACAGCAGAACAGTAGCTAGTACAAGCCAGTCACTTACACACAGCAGAACAGTAGCTGGTACACGCCAGTAACTTACACAAAGCAGAACAGTAGCTGGTACAAGCCAGTCAAAGTCACTTTCAAATACACAGCAGAACAGTAGTTGGTACAAGCCAGTCACTTAAACACAGCAGAACAGTAGTTGGTACAAGCCAGTCACTTAAACACAGCAGAACAGTACCTGGTACAAGCCAGTCACTTAAACACAGCAGAACAGCTTTGTTTAATGTGTCAGCATTATAGGTGAATATAGGTGATTATAGGTGATTGTAGGTGATTACAGGTGATTACAGGTGATTATAGGTGGTTATAGTTGATTACAGGTGATTATAGGTGGTTACAGTTGATTATAGGTGATTATAGGTAATTATAGGTGATTATAGGTGGTTACAGGTGATTATAGGTGATTATAGTTGATTATAGGTGATTATAGGTGATTATAGGTGGTTATAGTTGATTACAGGTGATTATAGGTGGTTACAGGTGATTACATGTGATTATAGGTGGTTATAGTTGATAACAGGTGATTATAGTTGATTATAGGTGATTATAGTTTATTATAGGTGATTACATGTGATTATAGGTGATTATAGTTGATTATAGGTGATTATAAGTGATTATAGGTGATTATACGTGATTATAGGTGATTATAGGTGATTACAGGTGATTATAGGTGATTATAGGTGATTATAGTTGATTACAGGTGATTACATGTGATTATAGGTGATTATAGTTGATTACAGGTGATTATAAGTGATTGTAGGTGATTACAGGTGGTTACAGGTGATTATAGGTGATTATAGTTGATTACAGGTGATTATAGGTGATTGTAGGTGATTATAGGTGGTTACAGGTGATTATAGGTGATTATAGTTGATTATAGGTGATTACAGGTGATTACAGGTGATTATAGGTGATTATAGTTGATTATAGGTGATAATAGGTGGTTACAGGTGATTACGGTGATTATAGGTGATTATAGGTGATTACAGGTGATTACAGGTGATTACAGGTGATTATTGGTGATTATCGGTGGTTACAGGTGATTATAGGTGATTATAGTTGATTTTAGGTGATTACATGTGATTATAGGTGATTATAGTTGATTATAGGTGATTATAAGTGATTATATGTGATTCTAGGTGATTACAGGTGATTATAGGTGATTATAGGTGATTGTAGGTGATTATAGGTGGTTACAGGTGATTATAGGTGATTATAGTTGATTATATGTGATTAGAGGTGGTTACAGGTGATGGTAGGTGATTTTAGGTGATTATAGGTGAATACAGGTGATTATAGGTGATTATAGGTAATTATAGGTGATTATAGGTGGTTACAGGTGATTATAGGTGATTATAGTTGATTATAGGTGATTATAGGTTATTACAGGTGATTATAGGTGGTTATAGTTGATTACAGGTGATTATAGGTGGTTATAGGTGATTATAGGTGGTTACAGGTGATTATAGGTGATCATAGGTGATTGTAGGTGATTATAGGTGGTTACAGGTGATTATAGGTGATTATAGTTGATTATATGTGATTAGAGGTGGTTACAGGTGATGGTAGGTGATTTTAGGTGATTATAGGTGAATACAGGTGATTATAGGTGATTATAGGTAATTATAGGTGATTATAGGTGGTTACAGGTGATTATAGGTGATTATAGTTGATTATAGGTGATTATAGGTTATTACAGGTGATTATAGGTGGTTATAGTTGATTACAGGTGATTATAGGTGGTTATAGGTGATTATAGGTGGTTACAGGTGATTATAGGTGATTATAGGTGATTATAGGTGATTACATGTGATTGTAGGTGATTATAGGTGATTATAGGTGAATACAAGTGATTATAGGTGATTATAGGTTATTATAGGTCAATATAGTTGATTATAGGTGATTACAGGTTATTACAGGTGATTATAGGTGATTGTAGTTGATTATAGGTGATTACAGGTGATTATAGGTGGTTCTAGTTGATTACAGGTGATTATAGGTGATTATAGGAGATTATAGTTGATTATAGGTGATTACATGTGATTTTAGGTGATTATAGGTGAATACAGGTGATTATAGGTGATTATAGGTAATTATAGGTGATTATAGGTGGTTACAGGTGATTATAGGTGATTATAGTTGATTATAGGTGATTATAGGTTATTACAGGTGATTATAGGTGGTTATAGTTGATTACAGGTGATTATAGGTGGTTATAGGTGATTATAGGTGGTTACAGGTGATTATAGGTGATTATAGGTGATTATAGGTGATTACGTGTGATTGTAGGTGATTATAGGTGATTATAGGTGAATACAAGTGATTATAGGTGATTATAGGTTATTATAGGTGAATATAGTTGATTATAGGTGATTACAGGTTATTACAGGTGATTATAGGTGATTGTAGTTGATTATAGGTGATTACAGGTGATTATAGGTGGTTATAGTTGATTACAGGTGATTATAGGTGATTATAGGAGATTATAGTTGATTATAGGTGATTACATGTGATTATAGGTGATTATAGTTGATTATAGGTGATTACAGGTGATTATACGTGATTATATGTGATTACAGGTGATTGTAGGTGATTATAGGTGGTTACAGGTGATTATAGGTGATTATAGTTGATTATAGGTGAATACATGTGATTATAGGTGATTATAGGTGATTATAGGTGAATATAGTTGATTATAGGTGATTATAGTTGATTACAGGTGATTACAGGTGATTACAGGTGATTATAGTTGATTATAGTTGATAATAGGTGGTTACAGGTGATTACCGGTGATTACCGGTGATTATAGATGATTACCGGTGATTACAGGTGATTATAGGTGATTATTGGTGATTATCGGTGATTATAGGTGGTTACAGGTGATTATAGGTGATTATAGGTGGTTACTGGTGATTATAGGTGATTATAGGTGGTTACTGGTGATTATAGGTGATTATAGTTTATTATAGGTGATTATAGTTGATTATAGGTGATTACATGTACGTATAGGTGATTATAGTTGATTATAGGTGATTACAGGTTATTACAGGTGATTATAGTTGATTATAGTTGATTATAGGTGATTATAGTTGATTATAGGTGATTACAGGCGATTGCAGGCGATTACAGGTGATTATAGGTGATTATAGTTTATTATAGGTGATTATAGTTGATTATAGGTGATTACATGTACGTATAGGTGATTATAGTTGATTATAGGTGATTACAGGTTATTACAGGTGATTATAGTTGATTATAGTTGATTATAGGTGATTATAGTTGATTATAGGTGATTACAGGCGATTGCAGGCGATTACAGGTGATTATAGGTGATTATAGGTGATTATAGGTGATTATAGTTGATTATAGGTGATTATAGGTGATTATAGTTGATTATAGGTGATTATAGGTGATTACAGGTGATTACAGGTGATTATAGTTGATTATAGTTGATTATAGGTGATTACAGGCGATTGCAGGCGATTACAGGTGATTATAGGTGATTATAGGTGATTATAGGTGATTATAGGTGATTATAGTTTATTATAGGTGATTATAGGTGGTTACAGGTGATTACAGGTGATTATAGGTGATTTTTGTTGATTATAGTTGATTATGGTTGATTACAGGTGATTACAGGTGATTACAGGTGATTATAGGTGATTATAGGTGATTATAGGTGGTTACAGACATATATAATGGATATTGTTGTAGGGGTTGATATATATAATGGATATTGTTGTAGGGGTTGATATATATAATGGATATTGTTGTAAGGGTTGATATATATAATGGATATTGTTGTAGGGGTTGATATATATAATGGATATTGTTGTAGGGGTTGATATATATAATGGATATTGTTGTAGGGGTTGACATATATAACAGACATTGTTGTAGGGGTTGATATATATAATGGATATTGTTGTAGGGGTTGATATATATAATGGATATTGTTGTAAGGGTTGATATATATAATGGATATTGTTGTAGGGGTTGATATATATAATGGATATTGTTGTAGGGGTTGATGTATATAATGGATATTGTTGTAGGGGTTGATGTATATAATGGATATTGTTGTAGGGGTTGATATATATAATGGATATTGTTGTAGGGGTTGATATATATAATGGATATTGTTGTAGGGGTTGATATATATAATGGATATTGTTGTAGGGGTTGATATATATAATGGATATTGTTGTAGGGGTTGATGTATATAATGGATATTGTTGTAGGGGTTGATATATATAATGGACATTGTTGTAGGGGTTGATATATATAATGGATATTGTTGTAGGGGTTGATATATATAATGGATATTGTTGTAGGGGTTGACATATATAACAGACATTGTTGTAGGGGTTGATATATATAATGGATATTGTTGTAGGGGTTGATGTATATAATGGACATTGTTGTAGGGGTTGATGTATATAATGGATATTGTTGTAGGGGTTGATATATATAATGGATATTGTTGTAGGGGTTGATATATATAATGGATATTGTTGTAGGGTTGATATATATAATGGATATTGTTGTAGGGGTTGATATATATAATGGATATTGTTGTAGGGTTGATATATATAATGGATATTGTTGTAGGGGTTGATATATATAATGGATATTGTTGTAGGGGTTGATATATATAATGGATATTGTTGTAGGGGTTGATATATATAATGGATATTGTTGTAGGGGTTGATGTGTTTAATGGATATTGTTGTAGGGGTTGATATATATAATGGATATTGTTGTAGGGGTTGATATATATAATGGATATTGTTGTAGGGGTTGATGTATATAATGGATATTGTTGTAGGGGTTGATGTGTTTAATGGATATTGTTGTAGGGGTTGATATATATAATGGATATTGTTGTAGGGGTTGATATATATAATGGATATTGTTGTAGGGGTTGATGTGTTTAATGGATATTGTTGTAGGGGTTGATATATATAATGGAAATTGTTGTAGGGGTTGATGTGTTTAATGGATATTGTTGTAGGGGTTGATATATATAATGGATATTGCTGTAGGGGTTGACATATATAATGGATATTGTTGTAGGGGTTTATATATATAATGGATAGTGTTGTAGGGGTTGACGTGTTTAATGGATATTGTTGTAGAGGTTGATGTGTTTAATGGATATTGTTGTAGGGGTTGATGTGTTTAATGGATATTGTTGTAGGGGTTGATGTGTTTAATGGATATTGTTGTAGGGGTTGATATATATAATGGATATTGTTGTAGGGTTGATATATATAATGGATATTGTTGTAGGGTTGATATATATAATGGATATTGTTGTAGGGTTGATATATATAATGGATATTGTTGTAGGGGTTGATATATATAATGGATATTGTTGTAGGGGTTGATATATATAATGGATATTGTTGTAGGGTTGATATATATAATGGATATTGTTGTAGGGGTTGATATATATAATGGATATTGTTGTAGGGGTTGATATATATAATGGATATTGTTGTAGGGGTTGATATATATAATGGATATTGTTGTAGGGGTTGATATATATAATGGATATTGTTGTAGGGGTTGATATATATAATGGATATTGTTGTAAGGGTTGATATATATAATGGATATTGTTGTAGGGGTTGATGTGTTTAAAGGATATTGTTGTAGGGGTTGATATATATAATGGATATTGTTGTAGGGGTTGATATATATAATGGATATTGTTGTAGGGGTTGATATATATAATGGATATTGTTGTAGGGGTTGATATATATAATGGATATTGTTGTAGGGGTTGATGTGTTTAATGGATATTGTTGTAGGGGTTGATGTGTTTAATGGATATTGTTGTAGGGGTTGATATATATAATGGATAGTGTTGTAAGGGTTGACATATATAATGGATATTGTTGTAGGGGTTGATATATATAATGGATATTGTTGTAGGGGTTGATATATATAATGGATATTGTTGTAGGGTTGATATATATAATGGATATTGTTGTAGGGGTTGATATATATAATGGATATTGTTGTAGGGGTTGATATATATAATGGATATTGTTGTAGGGTTGATATATATAATGGATATTGTTGTAGGGGTTGATATATATAATGGATATTGTTGTAGGGTTGATATATATAATGGATATTGTTGTAGGGGTTGATATATATAATGGATATTGTTGTAGGGGTTGATATATATAATGGATATTGTTGTAAGGGTTGATATATATAATGGATATTGTTGTAATGATATATATGGATATTGTTGAGGGGATATTGTTGTATATATATAATGATATGGATATTGTTGTAGGGTTGATATATATAATGGATATTGTTGTAGGGTTGATATATATAATGGATATTGTTGTATTGGGATATTGTTGTAGGGTTGATATATATAATAATGATATTGTTGTAGTTGATATATATAATGGATATTGTTGTAGGGGTTGATATATTAATGGATATTGTTGTAGGGTTGATATATATAATGGATATTGTTGTAGGGTTGATATATATAATGGATATTGTTGTAGGGGTTGATATATATAATGGATATTGTTGTAGGGGTTGATATATATAATGGATATTGTTGTAGGGGTTGATATATATAATGGATATTGTTGTAGGGTTGATATATTAATGGATATTGTTGTAGGGTTGATGTGTATATAATGGATATTGTTGTAGGGGTTGATATATATAATGGATATTGTTGTAGGGGTTGATATATATAATGGATATTGTTGTAGGGGTTGATATATATAATGGATATTGTTGTAGGGGTTGATATATATAATGGATATTGTTGTAGGGGTTGATATATATAATGGATATTGTTGTAGGGGTTGATATATATAATGGATATTGTTGTAGGGGTTGATATATATAATGGATATTGTTGTAGGGGTTGATATATATAATGGATATTGTTGTAGGGGTTGATATATATAATGGATATTGTTGTAGGGTTGATATATATAATGGATATTGTTGTAGGGGTTGATATATATAATGGATATTGTTGTAGAGGATATTGTTGATATATATATAATGGATATTGTTGTAGTTGATATATATAATGGATATTGTTGTAGGGGTTGATATATATAATGGATATTGTTGTAGGGTTGATATATATAATGGATATTGTTGTAGGGGTTGATATATATAATGGATATTGTTGTAGGGGTTGATGTGTTTTAATGGATATTGTTGTAGGGGTTGATGTGTTTAATGGATATTGTTGTAGGGGTTGATATATATAATGGATATTGTTGTAGGGTTGATATATATAATGGATATTGTTGTAGGGTTGATATATATAATGGATATTGTTGTAGGGGTTGATATATATAATGGATATTGTTGTAGGGGTTGATATATATAATGGATATTGTTGTAGGGGTTGATATATATAATGGATATTGTTGTAGGGGTTGATATATATAATGGATATTGTTGTAGGGGTTGATATATATAATGGATATTGTTGTAGGGTTGATATATATAATGGATATTGTTGTAGGGTTGATATATATAATGGATATTGTTGTAGGGGTTGATATATATAATGGATATTGTTGTAGGGGTTGATATATATAATGGATATTGTTGGGGTTGATATATATAATGGATATTGTTGTAGGGTTGATGTGTTTAAAGGATATTGTTGTATTGATATATATAATGATATTGTTGTAGGGGTTGATATATATAATGGATATTGTTGTAGGGGTTGATAAATATAATGGATATTGTTGTAGGGGTTGATATATATAATGGATATTGTTGTAAGGGTTGATATATATAATGGATATTGTTGTAGGGGTTGATGTGTTTAAAGGATATTGTTGTAGGGGTTGATATATATAATGGATATTGTTGTAGGGGTTGATATATATAATGGATATTGTTGTAGGGGTTGATATATATAATGGATATTGTTGTAGGGGTTGATATATATAATGGATATTGTTGTAGGGGTTGATGTGTTTAATGGATATTGTTGTAGGGGTTGATGTGTTTAATGGATATTGTTGTAGGGGTTGATATATATAATGGATATTGTTGTAGGGGTTGATGTATATAATGGATATTGTTGTAGGGGTTGATGTGTTTAATGGATATTGTTGTAGGGGTTGACATATATAATGGATATTGTTGTAGGGGTTGATATATATAATGGATAGTGTTGTAGGGGTTGATGTGTTTAATGGATATTGTTGTAGGGGTTGATGTGTTTAATGGATATTGTTGTAGGGGTTGATATATATAATGGATAGTGTTGTAGGGGTTGACATATATAATGGATATTGTTGTAGGGGTTGATGTATATAATGGATATTGTTGTAGGGGTTGATATATATAATGGATATTGTTGTAGGGGTTGATGTATATAATGGATATTGTTGTAGGGGTTGATATATATAATGGATAGTGTTGTAGGGGTTGACATATATAATGGATATTGTTGTAGGGGTTGATATATATAATGGATATTGTTGTAGGGGTTGATATATATAATGGATATTGTTGTAGGGGTTGATATATATAATGGATATTGTTGTAGGGGTTGATATATATAATGGATATTGTTGTAGGGGTTGATATATATAATGGATATTGTTGTAAGGGTTGATATATATAATGGATATTGTTGTAGGGGTTGATGTGTTTAAAGGATATTGTTGTAGGGTTGATATATATAATGGATATTGTTGTAGGGTTGATATATATAATGGATATTGTTGTAGGGGTTGATAAATATAATGGATATTGTTGTAGGGTTGATATATATAATGGATATTGTTGTAAGGGTTGATATATATAATGGATATTGTTGTAGGGGTTGATGTGTTTAAAGGATATTGTTGTAGGGTTGATATATATAATGGATATTGTTGTAGGGGTTGATATATATAATGGATATTGTTGTAGGGTTGATATATATAATGGATATTGTTGTAGGGGTTGATATATATAATGGATATTGTTGTAGGGTTGATGTGTTTAATGGATATTGTTGTAGGGGTTGATGTGTTTAATGGATATTGTTGTAGGGTTGATATATATAATGGATATTGTTGTAGGGTTGATGTATATAATGGATATTGTTGTAGGGGTTGATGTGTTTAATGGATATTGTTGTAGGGTTGACATATATAATGGATATTGTTGTAGGGTTGATATATATAATGGATAGTGTTGTAGGGGTTGATGTGTTTAATGGATATTGTTGTAGGGTTGATGTGTTTAATGGATATTGTTGTAGGGGTTGATATATATAATGGATAGTGTTGTAGGGGTTGACATATATAATGGATATTGTTGTAGGGGTTGATGTATATAATGGATATTGTTGTAGGGGTTGATATATATAATGGATATTGTTGTAGGGGTTGATGTATATAATGGATATTGTTGTAGGGGTTGATATATATAATGGATAGTGTTGTAGGGTTGACATATATAATGGATATTGTTGTAGGGGTTGATATATATAATGGATATTGTTGTAGGGTTGATATATATAATGGATATTGTTGTAGGGTTGATAAATATAATGGATATTGTTGTAGGGGTTGATATATATAATGGATATTGTTGTAGGGGTTGATATATATAATGGATATTGTTGTAGGGGTTGATATATATAATGGATATTGTTGTAGGGGTTGATATATATAATGGATATTGTTGTAGGGGTTGATATATATAATGGATATTGTTGTAGGGGTTGATATATATAATGGATATTGTTGTAGGGGTTGATATATATAATGGATATTGTTGTAGGGGTTGATATATATAATGGATATTGTTGTAAGGGTTGATATATATAATGGATATTGTTGTAGGGGTTGATGTGTTTAAAGGATATTGTTGTAGGGGTTGATATATATAATGGATATTGTTGTAGGGGTTGATATATATAATGGATATTGTTGTAGGGGTTGATATATATAATGGATATTGTTGTAGGGGTTGATGTGTTTAATGGATATTGTTGTAGGGGTTGATGTGTTTAATGGATATTGTTGTAGGGGTTGATATATATAATGGATATTGTTGTAGGGGTTGATGTATATAATGGATATTGTTGTAGGGGTTGATGTGTTTAATGGATATTGTTGTAGGGGTTGACATATATAATGGATATTGTTGTAGGGGTTGATATATATAATGGATAGTGTTGTAGGGGTTGATGTGTTTAATGGATATTGTTGTAGGGGTTGATATATATAATGGATATTGTTGTAGGGGTTGATATATATAATGGATATTGTTGTAGGGGTTGGTATATATAATGGATATTGTTGTAGGGGTTGATGTGTTTAATGGATATTGTTGTAGGGGTTGATATATATAATGGATATTGTTGTAGGGTTGATATATATAATGGATATTGTTGTAGGGGTTGATATATATAATGGATATTGTTGTAGGGTTGATATATATAATGGATATTGTTGTAGGGGTTGATATATATAATGGATATTGTTGTAGGGTTGATATATATATTGGATATTGTTGTAGGGGTTGATGTGTTTAATGGATATTGTTGTAGGGTTGGTATATATATAATGGATATTGTTGTAGGGTTGATATATATAATGGATATTGTTGTAGGGTTGATATATATAATGGATATTGTTGTAGGGTTGATATATATAATGGATATTGTTGTAGGGGTTGATATATATAATGGATATTGTTGTAGGGTTGATATATATAATGGATATTGTTGTAGGGGTTGATGTGTTTAATGGATATTGTTGTAGGGGTTGATATATATAATGGATATTGTTGTAGGGGTTGATATATATATAATGGATATTGTTGTAGGGGTTGATGTGTTTAATGGATATTGTTGTAGGGGTTGATATATATAATGGATATTGTTGTAGGGGTTGATATATATAATGGATATTGTTGTAGGGGTTGATGTATATAATGGATATTGTTGTAGGGTTGATGTGTTTAATGGATATTGTTGTAGGGTTGATATATATAATGGATATTGTTGTAGGGGTTGATATATATAATGGATATTGTTGTAGGGTTGATATATATAATGGATATTGTTGTAGGGTTGATATATATAATGGATATTGTTGTAGGGTTGATATATATAATGGATATTGTTGTAGGGTTGATATATATAATGGATATTGTTGTAGGGTTGATATATATAATTTATATTGTTGTAGGGTTGATATATATAATGGATATTGTTGTAGGGTTGATATATATAATGGATATTGTTGTAGGGTTGATATATATAATGGATATTGTTGTAGGGTTGATATATATAATGGATATTGTTGTAGGGGTTGATATATATAATGGATATTGTTGTAGGGGTTGATATATATAATGGATATTGTTGTAGGGGTTGATATATATAATGGATATTGTTGTAGGGGTTGATGTGTTTAATGGATATTGTTGTAGGGGTTGATATATATAATGGATATTGTTGTAGGGGTTGATATATATAATGGATATTGTTGTAGGGGTTGATATATATAATGGATATTGTTGTAGGGGTTGATATATATAATGGATATTGTTGTAGGGGTTGATATATATAATGGATATTGTTGTAGGGGTTGATATATATATTGGATATTGTTGTAGGGGTTGATGTGTTTAATGGATATTGTTGTAGGGGTTGATATATATAATGGATATTGTTGTAGGGGTTGATATATATAATGGATATTGTTGTAGGGGTTGATATATATAATGGATATTGTTGTAGGGGTTGATATATATAATGGATATTGTTGTAGGGGTTGATATATATAATGGATATTGTTGTAGGGGTTGAAATATATAATGGATATTGTTGTAGGGGTTGATGTGTTTAATGGATATTGTTGTAGGGGTTGATATATATAATGGATATTGTTGTAGGGGTTGATATATATAATGGATATTGTTGTAGGGGTTGATATATATAATGGATATTGTTGTAGGGGTTGATATATATAATGGATATTGTTGTAGGGGTTGATATATATAATGGATATTGTTGTAGGGGTTGATATATATAATGGATATTGTTGTAGGGGTTGATATATATAATGGATATTGTTGTAGGGGTTGATATATATAATGGATATTGTTGTAGGGGTTGATGTGTTTTTCGTAAGGGAAAATCATGTCTGATATTTCTGAGAGGACATCACAAACCTCATAAGCCTTTTTAAACCTCAAATACACTGCAGTTGTTGTGCAACACGTTGATCAAATTAAGATCCTCCACCTGTAGGTTACTAACCCCAGGCAGACATTGTCCTCTTGTAATGCATGACATGGTTATGTACTTGACATTGAAGTAACATATTTATGATGACGGTCAATACAGTGACTAAATTCTACCATTAGTCATAACTGATGGATAATTCTGCCACCCATAAAACAACATGTATAGACTGTTAGCTCTTAGCTGTTTATCTGTTAGTCTTATCCAGAGGGAGTCCTCTCTCCCCGATGGGCCCTACATCAATAAAGTCCCCTGGAGAAGCTTCACTGCAATGATTCCCCTACAGATGGAGTCTATTCATCAGCTAGTATAGTATTACTTCATCATCATTACACAGATGCACGGGGACTAACATTAGAAACCTATCTCATGATCATCACTGTGATGGATGTGGCCATTGGAATGTCAGAAGGATATTTTCTTCTCCTATCCCTTCCTGGAAGCCTTTCTGTCCAATTAGAGGATGGCAACGTTTGGGGTGCTATTGTATATGTTGTGGGGCTTATTCTTTCCTCAGCCAGTTCTCCTCTCCCTCCTGCCCCTCCCAGCCCTGGTTCCTCCTACCTGCCAGTCTGTCTGGTTGCTGCCTGCTTTTTCCTGCCTTTCTGGTTGCTGCCTGGTTCCTTCTGCCTGTCTGGTTGCTGCCTGGATCCTCCTACCTGTCTGTCTGGTTCCTGCCTGGTTCCTCCTGCCTGTCTGTCTGGTTCCTGCCTGGTTCTTCCTGCCTGTCTGGTTGCTGCCTGGTTCTTCCTGTCTGTCTGGTTGCTGCCTGGTTCCTCCTATCTGTCTGTCTGGTTCCTGCCTGGTTCCTCCTGCCTGTCTGGTTGCTGCCTGGTTCCTCCTGCCTGTCTGGTTGCTGACTGGTTCCTCCTGCCAGTCTGTATGGTTCCTGACTGGTTCCTAGTGCCTTGTGGCTGCTGCCTGCCTGCACGGTGGGAGAGGCTCCTGACTCCACAATGCCTGCGCCTCAGGTGGGGTTCTGAGCCTCCTGCTAGCCTCCTGCCAGCCCTACCGCCTGCCAGCTGAGCCAGCCTTCCTGTTGAATAACGCTAGTCAATCCCACTTGTCTCTCTGCATGCAGTCGTCCAGCTCCCTCCCACCTGATAAATACCCCCAGCCCCCTGAAGTGGTGAATTTGTTTACCCTCCTCAGCCTCCCCCTGGAGGCCCTGCAGCCCCCCCAACCACAGTTTAAAACGGGTGAAAGGATCGGCGGAGGCTTTACATCTCTATGGGCATTCTCAACAACGTCTGCTCCACTCCGATTGCAAGCCACCACAAACAAATCCAATAGCTGCTAATCAGATCATCTCTTCCCCACTTTTCATGCTGTGTTTCCTTCAGAACCCCTTGTGCTAGTTCCAGCCTGGGACTGTGTGATAAGACACTGGGAATGTAGTCATCATCTTCATGGTAGAGCAGCTCAGAGGGGGGATTATGATATTCCTCTAACCTTACATTGGATATGGACTTGGGCAGCGCAGAGCGAGGATACAATCCTGTACATTGCTGTCCGTCCCTCTCCCAGTCCTGCACGCCTCTCCTTTTTAAAAGGTTGCCTTCACAAGATTAGTGCAGACTAACAGTCATCATGTTCTATGAGATAGCAGGGAGGAGACACACTGTTTACGCTGTCACTAGCCGGTTACCACCAAGTACTCTACCCTGCACCTTAGATACTGCTGTCCTATCTACGTAGAGTCATTCAACACTGGTCACTTTAATAATGTTTACATACTGTTTTACCCACTTCATATGTATATACTGTGTTCTAGTCATGGTTCATCCTATATAACTACTGCTGTCCACTTCATATGTATATACTGTATTCTAGTCTCATCCTATATAACTACTGCTGTCCACTTCATATGTATATACTGTATTCTAGTCATGGTTCATCCTATATAACTACTGCTGTCCACTTCATATGTATATACTGTATTCTAGTCATGGTTCATCCTATATAACTACTGCTGTCCACTTCATATGTATATACTGTATTCTAGTCATGGTTCATCCTATATAACTACTGCTGTCCACTTCATATGTATATACTGTATTCTAGTCTCATCCTATATAACTACTGCTGTCCACTTCATATGTATATACTGTATTCTAGTCTCATCCTATATAACTACTGCTGTCCACTTCATATGTATATACTGTATTCTAGTCATGGTTCATCCTATATAACTACTACTGTCCACTTCATATGTATATACTGTATTCTAGTCATGGTTCATCCTATATAACTACTGCTGTCCACTTCATATGGAAATACTGTATTCTAGTCATGGTTCATCCTATATAACTACTGCTGTCCACTTCATATGTATATACTGTATTCTAGTCTCATCCTATATAACTACTGCTGTCCACTTCATATGTATATACTGTATTCTAGTCTCATCCTATATAACTACTGCTGTCCACTTCATATGTATATACTGTATTCTAGTCATGGTTCATCCTATATAACTACTACTGTCCACTTCATATGTATATACTGTATTCTAGTCTCATCCTATATAACTACTACTGTCCACTTCATATGTATATACTGTATTCTAGTCTCATCCTATATAACTACTGCTGTCCACTTCATATGGAAATACTGTATTCTAGTCATGGTTCATCCTATATAACTACTGCTGTCCACTTCATATGTATATACTGTATTCTAGTCATGGTTCATCCTATATAACTACTGCTGTCCACTTCATATGTATATACTGTATTCTAGTCTCATCCTATATAACTACTGCTGTCCACTTCATATGGAAATACTGTATTCTAGTCATGGTTCATCCTATATAACTACTGCTGTCCACTTCATATGTATATACTGTATTCTAGTCATGGTTCATCCTATATAACTACTGCTGTCCACTTCATATGTATATACTGTATTCTAGTCTCATCCTATATATCTACTGCTGTCCACTTCATATGTATATACTGTATTCTAGTCATGGTTCATCCTATATAACTACTGCTGTCCACTTCATATGTATATACTGTATTCTAGTCATGGTTCATCCTATATAACTACTGCTGTCCACTTCATATGTATATACTGTATTCTAGTCTCATCCTATATAACTACTGCTGTCCACTTCATATGTATATACTGTATTCTAGTCATGGTTCATCCTATATAACTACTGCTGTCCACTTCATATGGAAATACTGTATTCTAGTCATGGTTCATCCTATATAACTACTGCTGTCCACTTCATATGTATATACTGTATTCTAGTCATGGTTCATCCTATATAACTACTGCTGTCCACTTCATATGTATATACTGTATTCTAGTCATGGTTCATCCTATATAACTACTGCTGTCCACTTCATATGTATATACTGTATTCTAGTCTCATCCTATATAACTACTGCTGTCCACTTCATATGTATATACTGTATTCTAGTCTCATCCTATATAACTACTGCTGTCCACTTCATATGTATATACTGTATTCTAGTCATGGTTCATCCTATATAACTACTGCTGTCCACTTCATATGTATATACTGTATTCTAGTCTCATCCTATATAACTACTGCTGTCCACTTCATATGTATATACTGTATTCTAGTCTCATCCTACATAACTACTGCTGTCCACTTCATATGTATATACTGTATTCTAGTCATGGTTCATCCTATATAACTACTGCTGTCCACTTCATATGTATATACTGTATTCTAGTCATGGTTCATCCTATATAACTACTGCTGTACACCTTTTGTACAGTCCTTCCTAGGATGGCACCGTAGTGGATAGAAGCTATTTTATTG
This sequence comes from Brachymystax lenok tsinlingensis, assembly GCA_030435695.1. Lineage (NCBI taxonomy): Eukaryota > Metazoa > Chordata > Actinopteri > Salmoniformes > Salmonidae > Brachymystax > Brachymystax lenok. Next base: position 1,176,844 of record JAGFMH010000026.1, on the reverse strand, counting down.
GCCCCTGACCAACTCTGCTATTATGTGTGTTTTTTAAGCTGATCTTAACTTTTTATACATAATGTCTCCGCCATCATTCCCTATGACGGGATGGGAACAGTGATCGCTAAGGGACAGTACGTTCTTTATAATGAGGGGTACCTGGAGAAAATCGGACCTCTCTGAAATGAAAATGGATGGTCCTCTCATCAGGAATTCCCTGAACGCTTGAAAAAAACAAGTGACCCTTTCCCTATACCCAGAATAGTAATTCAAACAAGGTGGATGGCAGAGAACATGCCTACTGTTTACCCATCACTCCTGGGACAGACCAGAAACTGCTTTTCGTTTTGTAAGCATCACATGGCAAAGTAGCCAGAAGGTTGTGGTTTCGCAGATCACTGCTGGACAAGGGTAGCGGTGAAAAGATATCCATTATAATAAAAGCATTACATGAATCTATCATCTAATTTGCGGTCCTGGAAAATATTAGCCTTTTCATGCAATTCTACGTCATTTAACACGACTGGAGACAAGCAGAATCTTTTTTAATACCACAACAGAGCATGTCAACGGATGAGGTACGCTAAAGCACCGGAGACATTTTGACTTCTATACAGGCTACTGTTATAAAAGAGGATAGTCTATGTTTGGAACAGTGCAAAAGTTATTAATCAACTGTAAAAATGGAGCTCAACAGAACCAGTTACAACTGAAATATCTGGTCATAAATGAATTGCAGAAAAAGCCATTTGTTGAATAACACAGCAACAGCAAGGTAGGCCTATATTCACCTGTAACTTCTTTTCATTTGGGGAACTATCATTTTGTAATTGATTCTATTTTATTCCATGATATTGTTGTTACAAAATAGATGTGTGTTGACTGTGATTAGGACATGGGAATATACAGTGAGGGAAAAAGTATTTGATCCCCTGCTGATTTTGTACGTTTGCCCACTGACAAAGAAATGATCAGTCTATAATTTTACTGGTAGGTTTATTTGAACAGTGAGAGACAGAATAACAACAAAAAAATCCAGAAAAACGCATGTGAAAAATGTTATAAATTGATTTGCATTTTAATGAGGGAAATAAGTATTTGACCCCCTCTCAATAAGAAAGATTTCTGGCTCCCAGGTGTCTTTTATACAGGTAACGAGCTGAGATTAGGAGCACACTCTTAAAGGGAGTGCTCCTAATATCAGTTTGTTACCTGTATAACAGACACCTGTCCACAGAAGCAATCAATCAATCAGATTCCAAACTCTCCACCATGGCCAACACCAAAGAGCTCTCCAAGGATGTCAGGGACAAGATTGTAGACCTACACAAGGCTGGAATGGGCTACAAGACCATCGCCAAGCAGCTTGGTGAGAAGGTGACAACAGATGGTGCGATTATTCGCAAATGGAAGAAACACAAAAGAACTGTCAATCTCCCTCGGCCTGGGGCTCCATGCAAGTCTCACCTCGTGGAGTTGTAATGATCATGAGAACGGTGAGGAATCAGCCCAGAACTATCTTGTCAATGATCTCAAGGCAGCTGGGACCATAGTCACCAAGAAAACAATTGGTAACACACTACGCCGTGAAGGACTGAAATCCTGCAGCGCCCGCAAGGTCCCCCTGCTCAAGAAAGCACATATACATGCCCGTCTGAAGTTTGCCAATGAACATCTGAATGTTTCAGAGGACAACTGGGTGAAAGTGTTGTGGTCAGATGAGACCAAAATGGAGCTCTTTGGCATCAACTCAACTCGCCATGTTTGGAGGAGGAGGAATGCTGCCTATGACCCCAAGAACACCATCCCCACCGTCAAACATGGAGGTGGAAACATTATGCTTTTGGGCTGTTTTTCTGCTAAGGGGACAGGACAACTTCACCGCATCAAAGGGACAATGGACGGGGCCATGTACCGTCAAATCTTGGGTGAGAACCTCCTTCCTTCAGCCAGGGCATTGAACATGGGTCGTGGATGGGTATTCCAGCATGAAAATGACCCAAAAGACACAGCCAAGGCAACAAAGGAGTGGCTCAAGAAGAAGCACATTAAGGTCCTGGAGTGGCCTAGCCAGTCTCCAGACCTTAATCCCATAGAAAATCTGTGGAGGGAGCTGAAGGTTCAAGTTGCCAAACGTCAGCCTCGAAACCTTAATGACTTGGAGAAGATCTGCAAAGAGGAGTGGGACAAAATCCCTCCTGAGATGTGTGCAAACCTGGTGGCCAACTACAAGAAACGTCTGACCTCTGTGATTGCCAACAAGGGTTTTGCCACCAAGTACTAAGTCATGTTTTGCAGAAGGGTCAAATACTTATTTCCCTCATTAAAATGCAAATCAATTTATAACATTTTTCACATGCGTTTTTCTGGATTTTTGTTGTTGTTATTCTGTCTCTCACTGTTCAAATAAACCTACCATTAAAATTATAGACTGATCATTTCTTTGTCAGTGGGCAAACTTACAAAATCAGCAGGGGATCAAATACTTTTTTCCCTCACTGTATACAGTATGTATAGACTGTGTTTGGCACATGCACACAAACACATATCTCTAGTTTAAACTGACGGATTTTGATAGAAGTTCTATTTTGTTACTTAGACTGATGCACCGGTGCGTGAATCGACTCTAGGCCAGGCTGATTAATCAGAACCCAGGCTGTTTAATCTGATCCCCGGCTGTTTAATCAGAACCCAGGCTGTTTAATCTGAACCCAGGCTGTTTAATCTGAGCCCAGGCTGTTTAATCAGAACCCAGGCTGTTTAATCTGAACCCAGGCTGTTTAATCTGAACCCAGGCTGTTTGATCTGAGCCCAGGCTGTTTGATCTGAGCCCAGGCTGTTTGATCTGAGCCCAGGCTGTTTAATCTGAACCCAAGATTGTTTAATCTGAACCCAGGCTGTTTAATCTGAGCCCAGGCTGTTTAATCTGAACCCAGGCTGTTTATCTGAGCCCAGGCTGTTTAATCGGAGCCTTCCTGTGCTGTTGGGTTGTTGTTGGAGTACATGGAAAAGCAAAGTGAATCTGTACTTTGTGCTGTACTTCTTTTATCAAAGTATTTCAAATGATTTTTGACTGAACAAATGAATGATTGTTAAACATAAAATACTCCCCAAAGACCTCATTTGGTTTAGATTGGCACACTTACGTTTACACATTTAAAACACTTTTTGGTTTGATATTGTGATGTGGTTGCCAGATCAAAACATCATGTTCTTTCTTCACAGATATGTATTTCCTTCGGAGGACTGAAATAGGATTTGACAAAGGTCACAAACAGCACAAGTTGTTGATACATGAATGCATGTAGAACTCTGAATTATCTTTAAGGTCATTTTCAGTGTACATTCATTCCATTTGGACTGCATGTGGTGCTTCAGCAGAAACCAGTTAAACAAAAACACATCTGATATCTTCCTTTTAGACAAGACCCAGATATTGCAGAAGATGTTTTAGTAAAAACATTTGCAAGTTGTCATGATTGGATTGGTAAAACACTCTTGTATGGCTGTCAGGGTGAAGTGAGGACATAATGATAGAAAACACCGACATAGTTAGACATTAAAGCTTAAAATAACGTTATATTACTTTACAAATACAATGTGAAATGCAATCAATAGAAATTAAGTGAGGTCTTTCAAAATACTTTTCGTCAATCAGAAGTGAAATTGCTGAGCATATGACAACATTACATTTTTAAACATATTAACCCCCTAGAAACATTTAACCAGCTAGAAACACCTAACCCACCTAGAAACACCTAACCCACCTAGAATCACACAACCCCCTAGAATCACCTAACCCCTTAGAATCCCCAAACCCCCTAGAACCACCTAACCCCATAGAAACATTTAACCAGCTAGAAACACCTAACCCACCTAGAAACACCTAACCCACCTAGAATCACACAACCCCCTAGAATCACCTAACCCCTTAGAATCCCCAACCCCCCTAGAATCACCTAACCTCCTGGAAACACCTAACTGTCTAGAAACATCTAACCCCATAAAAAAACCTAACCCATATAGAAACACCTAACACACCTAGAAACACCTAAACCACATAGAAACACCTAATACCCTAGAAACACCTAACCCACCTAGAAATACTAAACGCACCTAGAAACACCTAACCTACCTAGAAACAACCATAACAGCTGGAAACACCTAACCCCCTAGAAACACCAAAACCCAGCTAGAAACACCTAGCCTGATTAGAAACACCTAACCCCTTAAAAACACCTAACCCAGCTAGAAACACCTTACCCCCTAGAAACACCTAACCCACCTAGAATCACACAACCCCCTAGAATCACCTAACCCCTTAGAATCCCCAACCCCCCTAGAATAACCTAACCCCCTGGAAACACCTAACTGGCTAGAAACATCTAACCCCATAAAAACACCTAACACACATAGAAACACCTAACGCACCTAGAAACACCTAAATCACCTAGAAACACCTAATACCCTAGAAACACCTAACTGGCTAGAAATACTCAACTCACCTAGAAACACCTAACCCACCTAGAAACAACCATAACAGCTAGAAACACCTAACCCCTAGAAACACCTAACCCATTTAGAAACACCTAACGCATCTAGAAACACTTAACCCTGTAGAAACACCAAACCGGCTTGAAACACCTGACCCGGCTTGAAACAACTAACCCACCTAACGCCCTAGAAACACCTAACCCACCTAAAAACACCTAACGCACCTAGAAACAGCTAACCCACCTAGAAACACCAAACCCATCTAGAAACACCTAACCCCGTAGAAACACCCAAACCCCTAAAAACACCTAACGCACTTAGAAACACCTAACCCCCTAAAAACACCTAACTCCCCTAGAAACACCCAACCCATCTAGAAACACCTAACCTCCCTAGAAACACCTAACCCGGCTAGAAACACCTAACCCGGCTAGAAACACCTAACCTCCTAGAAACATCTAACCTCCTAGAAACACCTAACCTCCTAGAAACACCTAACCCGGCTAGAAACACCTAATCCACCTAATGCCCTAGAAACACCTAAACACCTAGAAACACCTAACACCCTAGAAGCAACTAACACTCTAGAAACACCTAACACAGATAGAAACACATTTTTAAAAGGTTTTAAAAGGAAATACTGAACGCACCTAGAAACACCTAACCCCCTAGAAACATCTAACCCAGCTAGAAACACCAAAACCCCTAGAAACACCTAGCCTGATTAGAAACGCCTAACCCCATAAAAACACCTAACCCAGCTAGAAACAACTTACCCCCTAGAAACACCTAACCCACCTAGAATCACACAACCCCCTAGAATCACCTAACCCTTTAGAATCCCCAAACCCCCTAGAATCACCTAACCCCCTGGAAACACCTAATTGGCTAGAAACATCTAACCCCATAAAAACACCTAACACACATAGAAACACCTAACACACCTAGAAACATCTAAACCACCTAGAAACACCTAATACCCTAGAAACACCTAACTGGCTAGAAATACTCAACTCACCTAGAAACACCTAACCCACCTAGAAACAACCATAACAGCTAGAAACACCTAACCCCCTAGAAACACCTAACCCATCTAGAAACACCTAACGCATCTAGAAACACCTAACCCTGTAGAAACACCAAACCGGCTTGAAACACCTGACCCGGCTAGAAACAACTAACCCACCTAACGCCCTAGAAACACCTAACCCACCTAAAAAACCTAACGCATCTAGAAACAGCTAACCCACCTAGAAACACCAAACGCATCTAGAAACACCTAACCCCCAAGATACACCTAGAAAGCTAGAAACAACTAACCAGCTAGAAACACCTAACCCCCTAGAAACACCTAGCCTGGCTAGAAACACCTAGCCTGGCTAGAAACACCTAACCCAGCTAGAAACACCAAAACCCCTAGAAACACCTAGCCTGATTAGAAACACCTAACCCCCTAGAAACACCTAGTCCGGCTAGAAACACCTAACCCCCTAGAAACACCTAACCAGCTAGAAACACCAAGCCCTCTAGAAATATCTAACCAGCTAGAAACACCTTACCTACCTAGAAACACCTAACCCGTAGAAACACCTAACCCGTCTAGAAACAACAAATCCACCTAACCCACCTACAAACACCTAACCCACCTAGAACAACCTAACCCACCTAGAAACACCTAACCCACCTAGAAACACCTAACCCAGCTAGAGAAACCTAATCCACCTAATGCTCTAGAAACACATAAATACAGAGAAACACCTAACCCCGTAGAAACACCCAAACCCCTAAAAACACCTAACGCACTTAGAAACACCTAACCCCCTAAAAATACCTAACTCCCCTAGAAACACCCAACCCATCTAGAGACGACTAACCCCTTAGAAACACCCAACCCATCTAGAAACACCTAACCTCCCTAGAAACACCTAACCCGGCAAGAAACACCTAACCTCCTAGAAACACCTAACCTTCTAGAAACACCTAACCTCCTAGAAACACCTAACCCGGCTAGAAACACCTAATCCACCTAATGCCCTAGAAACACCTAAACACCTAGAAACACCTAAAAACCTAGAAGGAACTAACACTCTAGAAACACCTAACACAGATAGAAACACATTTTTAAAAGGTTTTATTTGAGATTCTTAATCGTAGTCACCCTTTGACTTGATGACAGCATTGCACAGTCTTGGCATTCTCTAAACCAGCTTTATGAGGTAGTCACCTGGAATGCATTTCAATTAACAGGTGTGCATTGTTAAAAGTTAATTTGTGGAATTTCTTTCCTTCTTAATGTGTTTGAGGAGGAGATGGGGATAGACCTGTACTACATTACTGAGGAGGAGATGGGGATAGACCTGTACTACATTACTGAGGAGGAGATGGGATAGACCTGTACTACATTACTCAGGAGGAGATCGGGATAGACCTGTACTACATTACTGAGGAGGAGATGGGGATAGACCTGTACTACATTACTCAGGAGGAGATGGGATAGACCTGTACTACATTACTGAGGAGGAGATGGGGATAGACCTGTACTACATTACTCAGGAGGAGATGGGGATAGACCTGTACTACATTACTCAGGAGGAGATGGGGATAGACCTGTACTACATTACTCAGGAGGAGATGGGATAGACCTGTACTACATTTCTGAGGAGGAGATGGGATAGACCTGTACTACATTACTCAGGAGGAGATGGGGATAGACCTGTACTACATTACTGAGGAGGAGATGGGGATAGACCTGTACTACATTACTCATTAGGAGATGGGGATAGACCTGTACTACATTACTCAGGAGGAGATGGGATAGACCTGTACTACATTACTGAGGAGGAGATGGGATAGACCTGTACTACATTTTTGAGGAGGAGATAGGGATAGACCTGTACTACATTACTCAGGAGGAGATGGGGATAGACCTGTACTACATTACTCAGGAGGAGATGGGGATAGACCTGTACTACATTACTCAGGAGGAGATGGGGATAGACCTGTACTACATTACTCAGGAGGAAATGGGGATAGACCTGTACTACATTACTGAGGAGGAGATGGGATAGACCTGTACTACATTACTCAGGAGGAGATGGGATAGACCTGTACTACATTACTCAGGAGGAGATGGGATAGACGTGTACTACATTACTCAGGAGGAGATGGGGATAGACCTGTACTACATTACTCAGGAGGAGATGGGGATAGACCTGTACTACATTACTGGGGAGGAGATGGGATAGACCTGTACTACATTACTCAGGAGGAGATGGGGATAGACCTGTACTACATTACTCAGGAGGAGATGGGTATAGACCTGTACTACATACACAGTAGGAGATGGGGATAGACCTGTACTACATTACTGAGGAGGAGATGGGGATAGACCTGTACTACATTACTCAGGAGGAGATGGGATAGACCTGTACTACATTACTGAGGAGGAGATGGGATAGACCTGTACTACATTGTTGAGGAGGAGATAGGGATAGACCTGTACTACATTACTCAGGAGGAGATGGGGATAGACCTGTACTACATTACTCAGGAGGAGATGGGGATAGACCTGTACTACATTACTCAGGAGGAGATGGGGATAGACCTGTACTACATTACTCAGGATGAGATGGGATAGACCTGTACTACATTACTCAGGAGGAGATGAGGATAGACCTGTACTACATTACTCAGGAGGAGATGGAGATAGACCTGTACTACATTACTCAGGAGGAGATGGGATAGACCTGTACTACATTACTGAGGAGGAGATGGGATAGACCTGTACTACATTTTTGAGGAGGAGATAGGGATAGACCTGTACTACATTACTCAGGAGGAGATGGGGATAGACCTGTACTACATTACTCAGGAGGAGATGGGGATAGACCTGTACTACATTACTCAGGAGGAGATGGGGATAGACCTGTACTACATTACTCAGGAGGAGATGGGATAGACCTGTACTACATTACTCAGGAGGAGATGGGGATAGACCTGTACTACATTACTCAGGAGGAGATGGGGATAGACCTGTACTACATTACTCAGGAGGAGATGGGGATAGACCTGTACTACATTACTGAGGAGGAGATGGGATAGACCTGTACTACATTTTTGAGGAGGAGATAGGGATAGACCTGTACTACATTACTCAGGAGGAGATGGGGATAGACCTGTACTACATTACTCAGGAGGAGATGGGGATAGACCTGTACTACATTACTCAGGAGGAGATGGGGATAGACCTGTACTACATTACTGAGGAGGAGATGGGGATAGACCTGTACTACATTACTCAGGAGGAGATGGGGATAGACCTGTACTACATTACTGAGGAGGAGATGGGATAGACCTGTACTACATTACTGAGGAGGAGATGGGGATAGACCTGTACTACATTACTCAGGAGGAGATGGGGATAGACCTGTACTACATTACTCAGGAGGAGATGGAGATAGACCTGTACTACATTACTGAGGAGGAGATGGGATAGACCTGTACTACATTACTCAGGAGGAGATGGGATAGACCTGTACTACATTACTCAGGAGGAGATGGGATAGACGTGTACTACATTACTCAGGAGGAGATGGGGATAGACCTGTACTACATTACTCAGGAGGAGGTGGGGATAGACCTGTACTACATTACTGGGGAGGAGATGGGATAGACCTGTACTACATTACTCAGGAGGAGATGGGGATAGACCTGTACTACATTACTCAGGAGGAGATGGGATAGACCTGCTGAGACAGCTCTATTTTTGCTTAGAGCAACCAGCTAATTGGTGTCAGTAGTACCAGAACAGTTACTACTGTAGTCATCTCTGCCAAGACCAGAGCTGCAGAACAAAGTGAAACAGAAATATCTAGTCTATTAGCAGAGTGGTAAGTATGTCCAGTATATTGTGAGATACTAGAATGGTCTGGACCCTGAGTCTGAATAAAAGCCTTGTTTTGACACATGTAGAAACACATAGAGGATATCTCTGACAGACAGTGTTAAATATTGATTAGTGTCTGTTTGAAATGATTTTCTGACTCTGGCTGTTTTTCTCTCCTTTGAGCAGTAAGTTGACATTTTTCCAGTGATCTGTGACATTCTCAGTCAGACTAAATCAGTCCAGGAGAGGAGAGTCCGTCTGGATCGTTGGTGACAGAGACACCCCATACAGGATGCTGCTTTCTGCTACAGCTCCAACCCCCAGCCTCCCCTCTTACCACAGCACACATCAATATTACATTAGGTAACCCAAGAGGAGAACTATTCTTCCTCCCCAGCCAGTCAGTCAGTCACTACCCTACAGGTTGGTTGAGTTTATGTCTCGTCAAATGTGCAGAGAAAGCAGAGGATCTCCTCTCCTCGGAAGATTTAGAGTCTTTTCATTTATCCTCATTCAGACTGACAAAAATCAATCATTTCATTCTCTCTGGATGGCTACCTATTAAGAATGGGACCACAGCTGAAATGAAATACATTTTCCCTCGCTGATGCTCAGCTATGATAGGTTTGTGGAACTACAACTGGCTATGATAGGTTTGTGGAACTACAACTGGCTATGATAGGTTTGTAGAACTGCAAATGGCTATGATAGGTTTGTAGAACTGCAAATGGCTATGATAGGTTTGTAGAACTGCAAATGGCTATGATGGGTTTGTGGAACTACAAATGGCTATGATAGGTTTGTGGAACTGCAAATGGCTATGATATGTTTGTGGAACTGCAAATGGCTATGATATGTTTGTGGAACTGCAAATGGCTATGATAGGTTTGTGGAACTACAAATGGCTATGATGGGTTTGTGGAACTGCAAATGGCTATGATAGGTTTGTGGAACTGCAAATGGCTATGATATGTTTGTGGAACTACAAATGGCTACGATAGGTTTGTGGAACAACAAATGGCTATGATAGGTTTGTAGAACTGCAAATGGCTATGATAGGTTTGTGGAACTGCAAATGGCTATGATAGGTTTGTAGAACTGCAAATGGCTATGATAGGTTTGTGGAACTACAACTGGCTATGATAGGTTTGTGGAACTGCAAATGGCTATGATAGGTTTGTAGAACTGCAAATGGCTATGATAGGTTTGTAGAACTGCAAATGGCTATGATAGGTTTGTGGAACTGCAAATGGCTATGATGGGTTTGTGGAACTACAAATGGCTATGATAGGTTTGTAGAACTGCAAATGGCTATGATAGGTTTGTGGAACTACAAATGGCTATGATAGGTTTGTGGAACTGCAAATGGCTATGATATGTTTGTGGAACTGCAAATGGCTACGATAGGTTTGTGGAACTACAAATGGCTATGATAGGTTTGTGGAACTACAAATGGCTATGATAGGTTTGTGGAACTGCAAATGGCTATGATAGGTTTGTGGAACTACAAATGGTAAAAATTTAAATGAAAGAGTGTGTCTGACACCTTTAATCCAGACATTGGGTCATGATACACTATAAGGTCTGATCTAATGTGTTGGACTAGTGGATGGGTTAGGTCTGATCTAATGTGTTGGACTAGTGGATGGGTTAGGTCTGATCTGATGTGTTGGACTAGTGGATGGGATAGGTCTGGTCTAATGTGTTGGACTAATGGATGGGATAGGTCTGATCTAATGTTTTGGACTAATGGATGGGATAGGTCTGATCTAATGTGTTGGACTAGTGGATGGGATAGGTCTGATCTAATGTGTTGGACTAATGGATGGGATAGGTCTGGTCTAATGTGTTGGACTAATGGATGGGTTAGGTCTGATCTAATGTGTTGGACTAGTGGATGGGATAGGTCTGATCTAATGTGTTGGACTAGTGGATGGGATAGGTCTGATCTAATGTGTTGGACTAGTGGATGGGATAGGTCTGATCTAATGTGTTGGACTAGTGGATGGGTTAGGTCTGGTCTAATGTGTTGGACTAATGGATGGGTTAGGTCTGATCTAATGTGTTGGACTAATGGATGGGTTAGGTCTGATCTAATGTGTTGGACTAGTGGATGGGATAGGTCTGATCTAATGTGTTGGACTAGTGGATGGGATAGGTCTGATCTAATGTGTTGGACTAGTGGATGGGATAGGTCTGATCTAATGTGTAATACTAGAGGATGGGATAGGTCTGATCTAATGTGTTGGACTAGTGGATGGGATAGGTCTGATCTAATGTGTTGGACTAGTGGATGGGATAGGTCTGATCTAATGTGTTGGACTAGTGGATGGGATAGGTCTGATCTAATGTGTTGGACAGGTCTGATTTAATGTGTTGGACTAGTGGATGGGTTAGGTCTGGTCTAATGTGTTGGACTAGTGGATGGGTTAGGTCTGATGTAATGTGTAATACTAGAGGATGGGTTAGGTCTGATCTAATGTGTTGGACAGGTCTGATGTCAAAGTCACCATTATTAGTCAGTTGTACAACCAAATGCCTTCAACCGAAATGTGTCTTCCGCATTTAACCCAACCCCTCTGAATCAGAGAGGTGCGGGGGGCTGCCTTAATCGACATCCACGTCTTCGGCGCCCGGGGAACAGTGGGTTAACTGCCTTGTTCAGGGGCAGAACGACAGATTTTTTCCTTGTCAGCTCGGGGATTCGAAATTGCAACCCTCCGGTTACAAGTCCAACGCTCTAACCACTAGGCTACCTGCCGCCATGTGTTGGACTAGTGGGTGGGTTAGGTCTGATGTAATGTGTTGGACTGTTATTACAGGACAGGGTCTAGCTGTTATTATGATAGGTTTGTGGAACTAACTAACACTTAGGAGTCCATATGATAGGACCCATACACATTCTAACACTAAGGAGTCCATATGATGAGACCCATACACATTGTAACCCTAATGAGTCCATCTGATGAGAGCCATACATAAACTATCCCTAAGGAGTCCATCTGATGAGAGCCATACATAAACTATCCCTAAGGAGTCCATCTGATGAGAGCCATACATAAACTATCCCTAAGGAGTCCGTCTGATGAGAGCCATACATAAACTATCCCTAAGGAGTCCATCTGATGGGAGCCATACATAAACTATCCCTAAGGAGTCCATCTGATGAGAGCCATACATAAACTATCCCTAAGGAGTCCATCTGATGAGAGCCATACATAAACTATCCCTAAGGAGTCCATCTGATGAGAGCCATACATAAACTATCCCTAAGGAGTCCATCTGATGAGAGCCATACACATTGTAACCCTAATGAGTCCATCTGATGAGAGCCATACATAAACTATCCCTAAGGAGTCCATCTGATGAGAGCCATACATAAACTATCCCTAAGGAGTCCATCTGATGAGAGCCATACATAAACTATCCCTAAGGAGTCCATCTGATGAGAGCCATACATAAACTATCCATAAGGAGTCCATCTGATGAGAGCTATACATAAACTATCCCTAAGGAGTCCATCTGATGAGAGCCATACATAAACTATCCCTAAGGAGTCCATCTGATGAGAGCCATACATAAACTATCCCTAAGGAGTCCATCTGATGAGAGCCATACACATTGTAACCCTAATGAGTCCATCTGATGAGAGCCATACATAAACTATCCCTAAGGAGTCCATCTGATGGGAGCCATACATAAACTATCCCTAAGGAGTCCATCTGATGAGAGCCATACATAAACTATCCCTAAGGAGTCCATCTGATGAGAGCCATACATAAACTATCCCTAAGGAGTCCATCTGATGAGAGCCATACATAAACTATCCCTAAGGAGTCCATCTGATGAGAGCCATACATAAACTATCCATAAGGAGTCCATCTGATGAGAGCCATACATAAACTATCCCTAATGAGTCCATCTGATGAGAGCCATACATAAACTATCCCTAAGGAGTCCATCTGATGAGAGCCATACATAAACTATCCCTAAGGAGTCCATCTGATGAGAGCCATACATAAACTATCCATAAGGAGTCCATCTGATGAGAGCCATACATAAACTATCCCTAATGAGTCCATCTGATGAGAGCCATACATAAACTATCCCTAAGGAGTCCATCTGATGAGAGCCATACAGTGCCTTCAGAAAGTATTCATTCCCTTTAGCTTATTCCACATATTGTTGTGCCTGAATTCAAATTGGATTAAATGTATTTTGTTTTTCAACAGGACAATGACACCTCCAGGCGGTGTAAGGGCTATTCGACCAAGAAGGAGAGTGAATTAGTGCTGCATCAGATGACCTGGCTTCCACAATCACCTGATCTAAACCCAATTGAGATGGTTTGGGATGAGGTGGACCGCAGAGTTAAGTAAAAGCAGCCAACAAATGCTCAGCATATGTGGGAACTCATTCAAGACTGTTGGAAAAGTATTTCTGTTGAAGCTGGTTGAGAGAATGCCAAGAGTGTGCAAAGCTGTCATCAAGGCAAAGGGTGGCTACTTTGAAGAATCTCAAATATAAAATATATTTTGATTTGTTTAAAACACTGTTTTGGTTACTACATGGTTCCATATGTGTTCTTTCATAGTTTTGATGTCTTCACTATAATTCTACAATGTAGAAAATAGTAAAAATTGTAAAAATGATGAAAAACCCTGGAATGAGTAGGTGTACAAACCTTTGAGTGATACTGTATGCATGTTAGATTTTTCTGTATTTCATTTTTATTTCAACATTTCTTAAAACATATTTTCACTTTGTCATCATGGAGTATTGTGTGTAGATGCATAGATTAGAATTCAGGCTGTAAAATACCAAAATGTGGAATTAGTGAGTGGTATGAATACTTTCTGAAGCCAAGTTAACCCTAACCCTAAACCTGACCCTGACCCTGACCCTGACCCTAACCCTGATCCTGACCCTGACCCTGACCCTAACCCTAATCCTAACCCTAACCCTATCCCTAATCCTAATCCTAACCCTAACCTTGACCCTAACCCTAACCCTAACCCTGACCCTGACCCTAACCCTAACCCTGACCCTAACCCTGACCCTGACCCTAACCCTGACCCTAACCCTAACCCTGACCCTGACCCTGACCCTAACCCTAGCTGATGAGAACCATTCAGTGTCTAATTATAGTAATAACATGCCTATAGTGTAGATATACTACTTCCTTTTACGTTCCTGTTTACTGTCATCTTACTGATTTCATCATTTCTACCTCAATAACCTTTGAGTAAGCATATTGACCTTACTGTACCTGCCCAAACGTCCTATTAGTCCACATCACTGTAAATTACAGTAAGCATATTGACCTTACTGTACCTGCCCAAACGTCCTATTAGTCCACATCACTGTAAATTACAGTAAGCATATTGACCTTACTGTACCTGTCCAAACGTCCTATTAGCCCACATCACAGTAAATTACAGTAAGCATATTGACCTTACTGTACCTGTCCAAACGTCCTATTAGCCCACATCACTGTAAATTACAGTAAGCATATTGACCTTACTGTACCTGTCCAAACGTCCTATTAGCCACATCACTGTAAATTACAGTAAGCATATTGACCTTACTGTACCTGTCCAAACGTCCTATTAGCCCACATCACTGTAAATTACAGTAAGCATATTGACCTTACTGTACCTGTCCAAACGTCCTATTAGCCCACATCACTGTAAATTACAGTAAGCATATTGACCTTACTGTACCTGTCCAAACGTCCTATTAGCCCACATCACTGTAAATTACAGTAAGCATATTGACCTTACTGTACCTGTCCAAACGTCCTATTAGCCACATCACTGTAAATTACAGTAAGCATATTGACCTTACTGTACCTGTCCAAACGTCCTATTAGCCCACATCACTGTAAATTACAGTAAGCATATTGACCTTACTGTACCTGTCCAAACGTCCTATTAGCCCACATCACTGTAAATTACAGTAAGCATATTGACCTTACTGTACCTGTCCAAACGTCCTATTAGCCCACATCACTGTAAATTACAGTAAGCATATTGACCTTACTGTACCTGTCCAAACGTCCTATTAGCCCACATCACTGTAAATTACAGTAAGCATATTAACCTTACTGTACCTGTCCAAACATCCTATTAGCCCACATCACAGTAAATTACAGTAAGCATATTGACCTACCTGTACCTGTCCAAACGTCCTATTACCCCACATCACTGTAAATTACAGTAAGCATATTGACCTTACTGTACCTGTCCAAACGTCCTATTAGCCCACATCACTGTAAATTACAGTAAGCATATTGACCTTACTGTATCTGTCCAAACGTCCTATTAGCCCACATCACAGTAAATTACAGTAAGCATATTGACCTACCTGTACCTGTCCAAACGTCCTATTAGCCCACATCACTGTAAATAACAGTAAGCATATTGACCTTACTGTACCTGTCCAAACGTCCTATTAGCCCACATCACAGTAAATTACAGCAAGCATATTGACCTTACTGTACCTGTCCAAACGTCCTATTAGTCCACATCACTGTAAATTACAGTAAGCATATTGACCTTACTGTACCTGTACAAACGTCCTATTAGCCCACATCACTGTAAATTACAGTAAGCATGTGTTGATCTTATCACTGTAAACAGCAGATTTATCTGGAACCTTCCGGAGTCCTTGAATATAGTGTATATGAATAATACTAGTCATGATGATTAGAGTTCCACTGAGGAGCTGCCTGCCGTACTGCAGCTGGATGGGCAGCCTGTCAACCCAGCTCAGTGAACAAAGACAGATTTTAATGTTGTTATTCGCTCCTAATTTCTGTCAGACCTGCCTTGCTTTCTAACGTGTCTGAAACATCTTCATTTCCTTTCAATGTGTTTTTTATGAGCAGCGCAGTCACTGTTGTCTTGGTTTTGCCTACACTGCATCAATATTCAGCCTCGGGGACAATACTACATTTCAATTAGAAGAAAAATACATTTATCTGTTTCACAAAGCCTTAAAAATAAACATGCCATAGATACATTATGATGGTATTTTAAATGTTCTTTGTCACTAAAGACTATGAGGAATATGTCACTTCATAAAATGTCTAAATGTATTATGGATGGCAGGGAGCCTCATGAAATATGTATTCAGTCTGAAGTTTCAGTTCTTTCCTCAGTTTTCTTCTCCCTCTTCATATGAACGTCCTGTTGAGGGAATGGCAGTAGGCTTGTTTAATGGAAGCCTGCTTGAAAGCAGGGGGCATTGAAGACTTGTTAATATGTCTGCATTTGTTATGCTGTCTATTGACACGACTATTTAATATATCCATTCTATTGGCCCGTATATAAATTCATACTGTACAAAGTCCTCAATGCCTATTCATATACAGATAATACTAACAGAACAATAAAATTCAGATACTGCAAATATTAACATACCGTTAATATTGATATACTGCTAATATTCATATACCACTAGTATTAAAATACTTCTAATATTCATAAACCGCTACTATTAAAATACTTCTAATATTCACATACCACTAATATTAACATACCACTACTATTAAAATACTTCTAATATTCATATACCGCTAATATTCATATACCGCTAATATTGATATACCACTACTATTAAAATACTTCTAATATTCATATACCGCTACTATTAAAATATTTATAATATTCATATACCGCTAAAATTGATATACCGCTACTATTAAAATACTGCTAATATTCATATACCGCTACTATTAAAATACTGCTAATATTCATATACCGCTACTATTAAAATACTTCTAATATTCATATACCGCGAATATTCATATACTGCTACTATTAAAATACTTATAATATTTATATACCGCTAATATTCATATACCGCTAATATTCATATACCGCTAATATTCATATACCACTACTATTAAAAAACTTCTAATATTCAATTACCGCTAATATTCGTATACTGCTACTATTAAAATACTGCTAATAGTCATATACCGCTACTATAAAAATACTTCTAATATTCATATACCGCTACTATTCATATACCACTAATATTCATATACCGCTACTATTAAAATACTTCTAATATTCATATACCGCAAATATTCATATACCGCTAATATTCATATACCACTACTATTAAAATACTTCTAATATTCAATGACCGATAATATTCATATACCGCTACTATTAAAATACTTCTAATATTCATATACCGCTAATATTCATATACCGCTACTATTAAAATACTTCTAATATTCATATACCACTAATATTCATATACCGCTACTATTGAAATACTTCTAATATTCATATACCGCTACTATTAAAATACTTCTAATATTCATATACCGCTAATATTCATATAACGCTACTATTAAAATACTTCTAATATTCATATACCGCTAAAATTAATATACCGCTACTATTCATATATCGCTACTATTCATATACCGCTAATATTCATATAACGCTACTATTCATATACCGCTACTATTCATATACCGCTAATATTCATATACCGCTACTATTCATATACCGCTAATATTCATATACCGCTACTATTCATATACCGCTAATATTCATATATCGCTACTATTCATATACCGCTAATATTCTTATACCACTACTATTCATATACCGCTACTATTCATATACCGCTACTATTCATATACCACTACTATTCATATTCCGCTAATATTCATATACCGCTACAATTAATATACCGCTACTATTCATATTCCGCTAATATTCATATACCGCTACTATTAATATACCGCTACTATTCATATTCCGCTAATATTCATATACCGCTACTATTGAAATACCGCTAATATTCATATACCACTACTATTGATATACTGCTACTATTCATATACCGCTACTATTCATCTACCGCTACTATTAATATACCGCTACTATTCATATTCCGCTAATATTCATATACCGCTACTATTGATATACCGCTACTATTCATATACCGCTAATATTGATATACCGCTACTATTCATATATCTCTACTATTGATATACCGCTTCTATTCATATTCCGCTAAAATTGATATACAACTACTATTCATATACCTCTACTATTGTTATACCGCTACTATTCATATACCACTACTATTCATATACCGCTACTATTCATATACCGTTAACATTCATATACCGCTACTATTCATATTCCGCTAATATTCATATACCGCTACTATTCATGTACCGCTACTATTAAAATACTTCTAATATTCACATACCGCTAATATTAACATACCACTACTATTAAAATACTTCTAATATTCATATACCGCTAATATTCATATACCGCTAATATTGATATACCACTACTATTAAAATACTTCTAATATTCATATACCGCTACTATTAAAATACTTATAATATTCATAATCCGCTAATATTGATATACCGCTACTATTAAAATACTGCTAATATTCATATACCTCGAATATTCATATACCGCTACTATTAAAATACTTATAATATTTATATACCGCTAATATTCATATACCGCTAATATTCATATACCGCTAATATTCATATACCACTACTATTAAAGAACTTCTAATATTCATTTACCGCTACTATTAAAATACTTCTAATATTCATATACCGCTAATATTCGTATACCGCTACTATTAAAATACTGCTAATAGTCATATACCGCTACTATTAAAATACTTCTAATATTCATATACCGCTACTATTCATATACCGCTAATATTCATATACCGCTACCATTAAAATACTTCTAATATTCAATGACCGATAATATTCATATACCGCTACTATTAAAATACTTCTAATATTCATATACCGCTAATATTCATATACCGCTACTATTAAAATACTTCTAATATTCATATACCGCTAATATTCATATACCGCTACTATTAAAATACTTATAATATTCATATACCGCTAATATTGATATACCGCTACTATTAAAATACTGCTAATATTCATATACCTCGAATATTCATATACCGCTACTATTAAAATACTTATAATATTTATATACCGCTAATATTCATATACCGCTAATATTCATATACCGCTAATATTCATGTACCACTACTATTAAAGAACTTCTAATATTCAATTACCGCTAATATTCATTTACCGCTACTATTAAAATACTTCTAATATTCATATACCGCTAATATTCGTATACCGCTACTATTAAAATACTGCTAATAGTCATATACCGCTACTATTAAAATACTTCTAATATTCATATACCGCTACTATTCATATACCGCTAATATTCATATACCGCTACCATTAAAATACTTCTAATATTCAATGACCGATAATATTCATATACCGCTACTATTAAAATACTTCTTAATATTCATATACCGCTAATATTCATATACCGCTACTATTAAAATACTTCTAATATTCATATACCGCTAATATTCATATACCGCTTCTATTGAAATACTTCTAATATTCATATAACGCTACTATTAAAATACTTCTAATATTCATATACCGCTACTATTAATATACCGCTACTATTCATATATCGCTACTATTCATATACCGCTAATATTCATATACCGCTACTATTCATATACCACTACTATTCATATACCGCTAATATTCATATACCGCTACTATTCATATACCGCTAATATTCATATACCGCTACTATTCATATACCGCTAATATTCATATATCGCTACTATTCATATACCGCTAATATTCTTATACCACTACTATTCATATACCGCTACTTTTCATATACCGCTACTATTCATATACCACTACTATTCATATTCCGCTAATATTCATATACCGCTACTATTAATATACCGCTACTATTCATATTCCGCTAATATTCATATACCGCTACTATTCATATACCGCTACTATTGATATACCGCTACTATTCATATACCGCTAATATTGATATACAACTACTATTCATATACCTCTACTATTGTTATACCGCTACTATTCATATACCACTACTATTCATATACCGCTACTATTCATATACCGCTACTATTCATATTCCGCTAATATTCATATACCGCTACTATTCATATACCGCTACTATTCATATACCGCTAATATTCATATATCGCTACTATTCATTTACCGCTACTATTCATATACCGCTACTATTCATATACCGCTACTATTCATATACCACTACTATTCATATTCCGCTAATATTCATATACCGCTACTATTAATATACCGCTACTATTCATATTCCGCTAATATTCATATACCACTACTATTCATATTCCGCTAATATTCATATACCGCTACTATTCATATTCCGCTAATATTCATATACCACTACTATTCATATACCGCTACTATTCATATACCGCTACTATTCATATTCCGCTAATATTCATATACCGCTAATATTCATATACCGCTACTATTCATATACCGCTAATATTGATATACCGCTACTATTCATTGAATACAGTATCTGTAGTGATTATATATACAGTAGAGTAGTATCAGTAGTGATTATATATACAGTAGAGTAGTATCTGTAGTGATTATATATACAGTAGAGTAGTATCTGTAGTGATTATATATACAGTAGAGTAGTATCTGTAGTGAGACAAAGAGAAAAGAGCAGTTCATTGTGATTCTCAACCCCGTCAGCCGTTGACAGGAGGTGAATTTAAAACAACCCATTTTCCACCAGTGGTAATGTGTAGGGGTCTTTCATGTGTAGTTGGCGTCCCAGAGCTAGATTAGTTCATCTGGGACGGTTTGACTAGTCAGACTACTGCCTGAGGAGAGTCTGGAGGCTATATCCATCCCCTCAGTCCTGCAGCAGTCTGCAGCCCTCTGAAGCCCACGGAGGAAATGATTAGTGCTCACGGGGAGGCACAAAAGGCTGCCGCCGCTGATCTTGAAACGGAGCTGCTACACCTTGTCTGTGTTAATTGATCACAGGCAAATTAACTTCCCTGTCCAAAGCTTAATGTGCTCCCTGTATCAACACCTTGCCGACAACTACAGTCATTTGATGAGAAATCATCCTGTTAATCATTTAGAACAGGATGGAATCTCAACCTATTCTCTACGGCCTTCAGCACTTCTCTGGTGGACTGATTGGCCTCTGCTCTTCTTCCATCTGTATTCAACATGTTCTGATAGGCAGAAGGTCTGCTCTTCTTCCATCTGTATTCAACATGTTCTGATAGGCAGAATGTCTGCTCTTCTTCCATCTGTATTCAACATGTTCTGATAGGCAGAATGTCTGCTCTTCTTCCATCTGTATTCAACATGGTCTGATAGGCAGAATGTCTGCTCTTCTTCCATCTGTAT
Organism: Brachymystax lenok tsinlingensis; assembly: GCA_030435695.1. Taxonomy (NCBI): domain Eukaryota; kingdom Metazoa; phylum Chordata; class Actinopteri; order Salmoniformes; family Salmonidae; genus Brachymystax; species Brachymystax lenok. Next base: position 1,155,167 of record JAGFMH010000026.1, on the reverse strand, counting down.
TCAACATGTTCTGATAGGCAGAATGTCTGCTCTTCTTCCATCTGTATTCAACATATACAGATGTATATATAATCACTACAGATACTACTCTACTCTATATATAATCACCACAGATACTACTCTACTGTATATATAATCACTACAGATACTACTCTACTGTATATAATCACTACAGATACTACTCTACTGTATATATAATCACTACAGATACTACTCTACTGTATATAATCACTACTGATACTACTCTACTGTATATATAATCACTACAGATACTACTCTACTGTATATATAATCACTACAGATACTACTCTACTGTATATAATCACTACAGATACTACTCTACTGTATATAATCACTACTGATACTACTCTACTGTGTATATAATCACTACAGATAATACTCTACTGTGTATATAATCACTACAGATACTACTCTACTGTAAATATAATCACTACAGATACTACTCTACTGTGTACATAATCACTATAGATACTACTCTACTGTGTATATAATCACTACAGATACTACTCTACTGTATATATAATCGCTACAGATCCTACTCTACTGTATATATAATCACTACAGATACTACTCTACTGTATATAATCGCTACAGATACTACTCTACTGGGTATATAATCACTACAGATACTACTCTACTGTAAATATAATCACTACAGATACTACTCTACTGTATATAACCACTACAGATACTACTCTACTGTGTATATAATCACTACAGATACTACTCTACTGTGTATATAATCACTACAGATACTACTCTACTGTATATATAATCACTACAGATACTACTCTACTGTGTATATAATCACTACAGATACTACTCTACTGTATATAATCACTACTGATACTACTCTACTGTATATATAATCACTACAGATACTACTCTACTGTATATATAATCACTACAGATACTACTCTACTGTATATATAATCACTACAGATACTACTCTACTGTGTATATAATCACTACAGATACTACTCTACTGTATATATAATCACTACAGATTCTACTCTACTATATATTTAATCACTACAGATAATACTCTACTTTAAATATAATATAACCCTGATCCAGGGGCTCTGTACTACTAGGGTTAACCCTGATCCAGGGGCTCTGTACTACTAGGGTTAACCCTGATCCAGGGGCTCTGTGCTACTAGGGTTAACCCTGATCCAGGGGCTGTGTACTACTAGGGTTAACCCTGATCCAGGGGCTCTGTGCTACTAGGGTTAACCCTGATCCAGGGGCTCTGTACTACTAGGGTTAACCCTGATCCAGGGGCTCTGTAAAACAACACATTTCACTGCATTTGTCTGGTGTATGTGACAATAAAACAGTTGATTATTATTGTATTGTTTTCCAGCATCAGTATGTCGTGAAATGAACATTCCCCAGTTAGTAGTGCATCAATCTGGAATAACCTCTCATTAATGTGCTTCTCTCCGTTGTTTGAGACAAGAGGATTAGAGTTGTGTTGGGTTCAGTCTAGTACCTTGGCAGTTATGCTTTAACTGTTACCTAACAGGGTCATACTAAATATGATCTATATCATCAGTTATAATGGACATGATACCGAGGTTTACATATGCTCTGTCAGCTTACTGTCAGTATCCTAGTGTGGACATGCATCTGGTTTCAGACTGATGCACCTAATAATTAATGTGAAATGTTGTTGATATACAGTGCAGGGTATCGAGATCAGATGATGTACTCTACCTTGCTGTATACAACTGGCTCAACTACGTGGATGCATCTTAATCCCTTTAAACCACTCTGGGTCTCAAGTTTCTATCCTGGCTCGGAGAGAGGATCTGTATGGGCTTGTCTTGCTGTTCCGGGTCTGAGAGGAATAGAATGGCCTGGGTCTCTGTGAGAGGAGAGGGCCTGGGTCTCTGTGAGAGGAGAGGGGCTGGGTCTCTGTGAGAGGAGAGGGCCTGGGTCTCTGTGAGAGGAGAGGGGCTGGGTCTCTGTGAGAGGAGAGGGCCTGGGTCTCTGTGAGAGGAGAGGGGATGAGAGGAGCTGGGAATGGGTCTAAGCTGAATTTGTCTTTCTGTGGATCCTCCATATGGTTTCCCTTGGAGAGAGACATCAGCTCTGTTTTCTTTATGATAACTGTATGATGGATCTCCAAGCACATCATCATCCAGCCCGCATGGATCACTGTCAACACAAATCACCCAACTATTAGTAGACCCTTTGACCACGTTTCTAACAGTCAGAGGGAGGTCAGCTCAGGTTCAGAGTGTTTCAGTCAGCACACCCAAACCCTGACCATGATGTCATGGTTGAAGTGATGATGGGACTCCTGATACTGCACTACCATGTATGTGTTGTGTGAGAATGGAATGGAAATCTAATCCTGCCTGTAACCATGGTAAGAAGGCCTACGTTGCCATTTCAGTGTATGACACATGTTCCTATGATGTAAAATGTGGTGTTAACTTCGGCTTTAATAACTGACTAGGATTTCTTTTGATTTCTTGTGTTAACTTCCGGATAATTCTATTCTATGGCACCTATATGATTTGATTTGACCTATGGCCTCGAAATGAAGATATGACATATCAGGCTGTGGAGTATGGCCCCACCTCCAGAGAACTACACACCCCATTAGACTGAATTACCAAATCCCAACTTTATGTGCAGCCGTTCCACCCAGTAGGGCTTTAGCATGTTATCTCCTAATCCCCACTTCAGGCCACCTCCTCATACGATTCATAACCATTAAGATATTGAGAAACTCTCCACAGATGTCACCTCAAGATGGATGTTGCTGTTCTCATGTGTGAGGAAAGGAATCTGAGCGTGGCTGAAACCTGAGCGTCTGTCCGGGAACAGTCAGCTGTGAAAACAGTGGTAATGCCAGAGAGGGGTTGGTGTTCTGTCCACTCCTCCAGACCAGGCTGAGGACCTGGCAGGGATGGGCTGCAAGCACCTCAATGTGAGAGGGGATGTAAGGGGGTAATGCCAGAGAGGGGTGGGTGTTCTGTCCACTCCTCCAGACCAGGCTGAGGACCTGGCAGGGATGGGCTGCAAGCACCTCAATGTGTTAATGAAGAACTACCTAACAGGCCTAGGACAGGGTTAGGACAGGGTTAGGACAGGGCTGGACAGGAAGGCTGTTTTAGATTTACGTCTGTCCCCACTAAACTACTCTGATTTGTCACTGGATTCCATCTGTGTAACTGGAGATGTTTGTCTGCACTTCATGTCAAGGACCAAGGAAACGTTTTGTTTCCTTCATACTCGGAACCCCAGATTGGAGTCCCAAAACCTTTAGCAGCGCCAACTAAGACGTCCTTTAGCAGCGCCAACTAAAACGTCCTTTAGCAGAGCCAACTAAAACGTCCTTTAGCAGCGCCAACTAAAACGTCCTTTAGCAGAGCCAACTAAAACGTCCTTTAGCAGAGCCAACTAAAACGTCCTTTAGCAGAGCCAACTAAAACGTCCTTTAGCAGCGCCAACTAAAACGTCCTTTAGCAGAGCCAACTAAAACGTCCTTTAGCAGCGCCAACTAAAACGTCCTTTAGCAGCGCCAACTAAAACGTCCTTTAGCAGAGCCAACTAAAACGTCCTTTAGCAGAGCCAACTAAAACGTCCTTTAGCAGAGCCAACTAAAACGTCCTTTAGCAGAGCCAACTAAAACGTCCTTTAGCAGCGCCAACTAAAACGTCCTTTAGCAGAGCCAACTAAAACGTCCATTAGCAGCGCTAAAACAACTTGCCTCCACTTCACTGGGACAGCAAACTGTTTACTTATCACTTCAATACAAGACGTCTACAGAGAGCTGGGAGGAGGAGGCTGGGAGGAGGGAAGAGGCTGGGAGGAGGTTGGGAGGAGGCTGTGAGGAAGCTGGGAGGAGGTTGTGGCAGGTGGCTTGGAAGAGGCAAAGAGGTGGATGGCAGGAGGCTGTGAAAGGAGGAGGCTAGGAGGATGCTGGGAGAAAGCTGGGAGGAGGCTGGGAAGACGCTGGGAGGAAGCTGGGAGGAGGTTGGAAGGAAGCTGTGGCAGGTGGGAGGAGGCTGTGAAAGGAGGATGCTGGGAGAAAGCTGGGAGGATGCTGGGAGAAAGCTGGGAGAAAGCTGGGAGGAAGCTGGGAGGAGGTTGTGGCAGGTGGCTTGGAAGAGGCAAAGAGGTGGATGGCAGGAGGCTGTGAAAGGAGGAGGCTAGGAGGATGCTGGGAGAAAGCTGGGAGGAGGCTGGGAAGACGCTGGGAGGAAGCTGGGAGGAGGTTGGAAGGAAGCTGTGGCAGGTGGGAGGAGGCTGTGGTACGGCAGGTTCTATCGCTGTTCCTTCAGACGGTTTTCTCCCCATCAGATCAGATGGCGCCGAGGTCAGGGGACTATGTCAACTATAGACTACTGAAACAAATACCAAAACGTTGTCCTTAAAAGACTTAAGCCCTCTGAGCTAACATGTTTCAGTTTACCCTGCAGCCTGGATCAGTAGTTTCTGACTAAATGTAAATATTAACATGCTTCAGTTTACCCTGCAGCCTGGATCAGTAGTTTCTGACTAAATGTAAATATTAACATGTTTCAGTTTACCCTGCAGCCTGGATCAGTAGTTTCTGACTAAATGTAAATATTAACATGACCTTGAATGTCATACATCACAAATAATACCCCAAATAATGCATTATGACTTTCTGTTGGTGTGGCCCGTGTCTGTGATACATTATTACTGTCTGTTTGTGTGGCCCGTGTCTGTGATACATTATTACTGTCTGTTGGTGTGGCCCGTGTCTGTGATACATTATTACTGTCTGTTGGTGTGGACCGTGTCTGTGATACATTATTACTGTCTGTTGGTGTGGACCGTGTCTGTGATACAATATTACTGTCTGTTGGTGTGGCCCGTGTCTGTGATACATTATTACTGTCTGTTGGTGTGGCCCGTGTCTGTAATGCAATATGACTTTCTGTTGGTGTGGCCCGTGTCTGTGATACATTATTACTGTTGGTAGGGCCCGTGTCTGTAATGCAATATTACTGTCTGTTGGTGTGGCCCGTGTCTGTGATACATTATTACTGTCTGTTGGTGTTGCCCGTGTCTGTGATACATTATTACTGTCTGTTGGTGTGGCCCGTGTCTGTGATACATTATTACTGTCTGTTGGTGTTGCCCGTGTCTGTGATACATTATTACTGTCTGTTGGTAGGGCCCGTGTCTGTGATACATTATTACTGTCTGTTGGTGTTGCCCGTGTCTGTGATACATTATTACTGTCTGTTGGTAGTGCCCGTGTCTGTGATACATTATTACTGTCTGTTGGTGGGGCCCGTGGTTGTGTTTATCTTATTATCAGATGAGTGTGTGTTCCCAGTACTCTGTGAAACAGCTATCAGATGAGTGTGTGTTCCCAGTACTCTGTGAAACAGCTATCAGATGAGTGTGTGTTCCCAGTACACTGTGAAACAGCTATCAGATGAGTGTGTGTTCCCAGTACTCTGTGAAACAGCTATCAGATGAGTGTGTGTTCCCAGTACTCTGTGAAACAGCTATCAGATGAGTGTGTGTTCCCAGTACTCTGTGAAACAGCTATCAGATGAGTGTGTGTTCCCAGGACTCTGTGAAACAGCTATCAGATGAGTGTGTGTTCCCAGTACTCTGTGAAACAGCTATCAGATGAGTGTGTGTTCCCAGTACTCTGTGAAACAGCTATCAGATGAGTGTGTGTTCCCAGTACTCTGTGAAACAGCTATCAGATGAGTGTGTGTTCCCAGTACTCTGTGAAACAGCTATCAGATGAGTGTGTGTTCCCAGTACTCTGTGAAACAGCTATCAGATGAGTGTGTGTTCCCAGTACTCTGTGAAACAGCTATTGTTGGTTTCTCCTCTCTGAGTTGGTGAGGCCTTGACGTTTGCTTTTCCAGTGGATCTCCAGCTGTCCTGCTTCTTTAACCACTGTTCCCTGATGTTGTGAGTCACTCGGCTGATCTGGCTACTCCCCGAGGAGCACCTCTCTCTAATGAGGACACAGTGATACCCCAGGGCAGAGCACAGTGGGTATTATGGCTTCAAACCACATCTGTCTCTGTCGTTTACTCCTCCAAAAGTCCCTTCAATGTAAATAGATGTTGGTATCTCCACTCATGTTCTTTTACAAATCCATCCTCACATTATCCACAGACATTTTTGGCATGTTATCTATAAGATGAAAAGGTACGTGGGAAGAGGAATTGTCAGTGGTGTTTCTGCTGAGTATCTCAGCAGCACGTATAGAGAGTCTGATTGGGACATTCTGACCAGAGGAGAGGAGAGGGATGTAGGATTTGATGAAGCCCCATGCTGAGAGGAAGTTGTGTTTGGAAACAACACGTTTGGATGACTTGGATGGATACACATTAGGCTCAAACACAACCCCTACTGCTGTAACTTGAGGAGAGACTTCATCTGAACACAACCCCTACTGCTGTACCTAGAGGAGAGACTTCATCTGAACACAACCCCTACTGCTGTACCTAGAGGAGAGACTTCATCTGAACACAACCCCTACTGCTGTACCTAGAGGAGAGACTTCATCTGAACACAACCCCTACTGCTGTACCTAGAGGAGAGACTTCATCTGAACACAACCCCTACTGCTGTACCTAGAGGAGAGACTTCATCTGAACACAACCCCTACTGCTGTACCTAGAGGAGAGACTTCATCTGAACACAACCCCTACTGCTGCACCTAGAGGAGAGACTTCATCTGAACACAACCCCTACTGCTGCACCTAGAGGAGAGACTTCATCTGAACACAACCCCTACTGCTGTACCTAGAGGAGAGACTTCATCTGAACACAACCCCTACTGCTGCACCTAGAGGAGACACTTCATCTGAACACAACCCCTACTGCTGTACCTAGAGGAGAGACTTCATCTGAACACAACCCCTACGGCTGCACTTAGAGGAGATAAATACATGTTTGTTTAAAACTGAACAACAATATAACATCACCATGTAAAGTGTCACACGTTTCATCTGCTGAAATAAAACATCCCAGAAATGTTCCATACACACAAAAATATTTTTTCTCTACAATTTGGAGCACACTTTTCTCCTTGCCAATATAATCCATCCACCTGCCAGCTGTGACACATCAAGAAGCTGATTAAACAGCATGATCATTTCACATGTGCACCTTCTGCTATGGACAATAAAAGGCCACTCTAAAATGTGAAATTCTGTCACACAACGCAATGCCACAGATGTCTCAAGTTTTGAGGGAATGTCCACCAGAGCTGTTGCCAGAGAAATTAATGTTAATTTCTCTACCATAAGCCTCCTCCAGCATCGTTTTAGCTAATTTGACAGTACTTCCAACCGGTCTCACAACCGCAGACCACGTGTAACCACGCCAGCCCAGGACCTCCACATTCCGTCTTCTTCACCTGCGGTATCGTCTGAGACCAGCCACCCGGACAGCTGATGAAACTGTGGATTTACACAAGTAAAGAATTTCTGCACAAACTGTCAGAAACCGTCTCAGGGAAGCTCACCTGCTCGTCGTCCTCACCAGGGACTTGACCTGACCGCAGGTCGGCGTGGTAAATGCTCCCCTTCGATGGCCACTGGCGCCCTGGAGAGGTGCGATCTTCACAGATGAATCCCAGGCTTTGTGGGCGAGCGGTTTGCTGATGTCAAAGTTATGAACGTTAGGTTGCGCTGGATCGACGTGTCCGACAGCGTGTTCCGGTTCCCGCCAATATCCAGCAACTTCACACAGCCATTGAAGAGGAGTGGGACAACATTCCACAGGCCAGAATCAACAGCCTGATCAACTCTATGTGAAGGAGACGTGTCACGCTGCTTGAGGTAAATGGTGGTCACACCAGAAACTGACTGGTTTTCTGATCCACGCCCCTTCCTTTTATTAAGGTCTCTGTAACCAACAGATGCATATCTGTATTCCCAGTCATGTGAAATCCATTGATTAGGGCCTAATTCATTTATTTCAATATATTTATTTCCTAATGTGAACTGTAACTCAGTCAAATCTTAGAAAATGTTGTATGTTGCGTTTATATTTTTGTTCGGTGTAGTTGGATATGTGTTGTACATTTGTGAAATCGTTTCGTTCTGCTTTTCCACAATGTTATACATGGAGAAAGAAACTGCAGGCAATAACTACGCATGTTGAACATACAGAACGAGCTTCAGAGCAGATTCATGTTGTCTTCTGAAATACGATGAGACAATCAACGTCAGAGAGAAGCTGAAGTGAATCATAAGGTCTACGTAGTTAACCATCTATCTGGTTGTCCTGGTTATCACCCAGCCTGCTACCATATTCTCATTACCTTCTCTCATGGATGGCTGTCCTGGTTATCACCCTGCCTACTACCATATTCTCATCACCTTCTCTCACGGATGGCTGTCCTGGTTACCACCCTGCCTACTACCATATTCTCATCACCTTCTCTCATGGATGGCTGTCCTGGTTATCACCCTGCCTACTACCATATTCTCATCACCTTCTCTCATGGATGGCTGTCCTGGTTACCACCCTGCCTACTACCATATTCTCATCACCTTCTCTCATGGATGGCTGTCCTGGTTATCACCCTGCCTACTACCATATTCTCATCACCTTCTCTCATGGATGGCTGTCCTGGTTATCACCCTGCCTACTACCATATTCTCATCACCTTCTCTCATGGATGGCTGTCCTGGTTACCACCCTGCCTACTACCATATTCTCATCACAGTCTCTCATGGATGGCTGTCCTGGTTACCACCCTGCCTACTACCACCGTCTCATCACCTTCTCTCATGGATGGCTGTCCTGGTTATCACCCTGCCTACTACCACCGTCTCATCACAGTCTCTCATGGATGGCTGTCCTGGTTATCACCCTGCCTACTACCACCATCTCATCACAGTCTCTCATGGATGGCTGTCCTGGTTATCACCCTGCCTACTACCATATTCTCATCACCTTCTCTCATGGATGGCTGTCCTGGTTATCACCCTGCCTACTACCATATTCTCATCACCTTCTCTCATGGATGGCTGTCCTGGTTATCACCCTGCCTACGACCATCTTCACATCACAGTCTGTCATGGTGACGATGGGTCAATTGGGCGCCGCTCTATGGGACACCCAATCACACCCAGTTGTGATACAGCCTGGATTTGAACCAGTGTGTCTGTAGTAACACCTCCAGCCTTAGACCGCCCAATTAACCAATGACTTAGTTATTAGTTAGCAATTTGTTATTGCCTCTCATACTATCAAAATATTTACAAAAGAAGAACAAATGTAAGACATAGCTAATATTATTTTGAATATCTATTAGATAAATCTAGGACAAAGAGCGTAGCAGCATAGTGTGCATTTAGGATTCCTGGCTATATGAAATAACTACATTTAATATGAAATAAAGTCCTTATTAAAGGGTGAGGAAGTGGAAACCAACATGTCTCCTGGTTGAAGGCGTTGAAAGAACTCCTCTGAGCTGTGCATCATGGTCTAATTCCAGACAGCAGAACAAGCCGTGTGATGTGGCCATGTGTGGTGAGTCCTGGAGGTCAAACAGGTTAAATGGGATTTGATTCAAATCAGTAGATGGCCAACTCTCTACTCACAGTCTCCTCTGGTCTGTAGGGAATAGAGCAGGAACATAGCCTCTCCTCTCCTCTCCTCTCCTCTCCTCTGATGGGCCCTTCTCTCTTCATGGGGGAGGGGCGGAGGGGGGGCTGTGTGTTTGGCCTACTGGCAGAAAGCCTTGCCACTGTTTATCAAGCAGCCACAATCCCATTAGGCAGTGGTCTGCCTCTAGACCCCATTAACCTGCTCAGCTGGGAGAACACTCAGCATCCTGCCAATAGCTCATTTCTCTGGTCTGATAAGATCGGCTCAAGATATTCAATGGGCTTCTCTACAGCTCCACCACAGAGAGCTGAGGATGAATCAACAGTGGTGGAAAAACTACCCAATTGTCATAGTTGAGTAAAAGTAAAGATAGCTTAAAAGAAAATGACTCAAGTAAAAGTGAAAGTCACTCAGTAAAATTATACTTGAGTAAAAGTCTAAAAGTATTTGGTTTTAAAAATACTTAATTATCAAAGTAAATGTTATCACTAAAATATTACTTAACTATCAAAAGTAAAAGTAAAAGTACAAATAATTTGAAATTCCTCATATTAAGCAACATATTAAGCAACATATTAAGCAAACAGATGTTCTCTGTTTAGTGAGTCCTACAGATCAGAGGCAGTAGGGATGACCAGGGATGTTCTCTGTTTAGTGAGTCCTCCAGATCAGAGGCAGTAGGGATGACCAGGGATGTTCTCTGTTTAGTGAGTCCTCCAGATCAGAGGCAGTAGGGATGACCAGGGATGTTCTCTGTTTAGTGAGTCCTCCAGATCAGAGGCAGTAGGGATGACCAGGGATGTTCTCTGTTTATTGAGTCCTCCAGATCAGAGACAGTAGGGATGACCAGGGATGTTCTCTGTTTAGTGAGTCCGGCAGATCAGAGGCAGTAGGGATGACCAGGGATGTTCTCTTGGTAAGTGGTGAATTAGACAATTTTCCTGTCCTGCTAAGCATTCAAAATGTTTTGAATGCCAGAGAAAATGTATGGAGTGAAAGTACATTATTTTCTTTAGGAATGTAGTGAAGTAAAAGTAAAATATGAATAGTAAAGTAAAGTACAAATATCCCCAAAAACATCTTAAGTAGTACTTTAAAGTGTTTTTACTGAAGTACTTTACACCACTGTGAATCAACCAGTCCCGGTCTCTCTTCTCTCTCTGACAGTTCTTCTCTCTGTAATGACACACAATAACAGCAGTAGTAGGACAGCAAACAGAAGCTCCAGCCATAGGCCTAGTTTCCTCCAGACTCAGATCAGTCCTGCCCCCTCTCTCTCCCTCCCCTCTCTCTCTCTCTCTCTCTCTCTCTCTCTCTCTCTCTCTCTCTCTCTCTCTCTCACACACTCCCCCTCTCCCTCCCCCTCTCTCTCTCTCTCTCTCTCTCTCTCTCTCTCTCTCTCTCTCTCTCTCTCTCTCTCTCTCTCTCTCTCTCTCTCTCACACACTCCCCCTCTCCCCTCTCTCTCTCTCTCTCTCTCTCTCTCTCTCTCTCTCTCTCTCTCTCTCTCTCTCATACACACTCCCCCTCTCTCCCCCTCTCTCTCCTCTCTCTCTCTCTCTCTCTCTCTCACACACTCACCCCCTCTATCTCCTCTCTCTCTCTCTCTCTCTCTCTGACAGGAGGGAAAGTGATTTCTCTTATCACGGGCGGCCCACAAAGGCCCAGGCCAGCCTGGATGATTAGCATTGGCTGGTGGAGATGTGTCAGGCCTGTTTCTATCAACAGACAGACTGAGCCTTTCACTCTGCCCAGCCAGTGAGTGACACATGGCCTGACCGCGAGGACAACATTGTTATTGGAGTTAAGAAATCAATTTGTATCAAATGTACACTGTAATTTATTTGTTGGCTTTGAAGGGAACCTGGCTAAGATAAATGGGAATGGACTTCTCTTCCCGGCGCTGAGCCGATAAAGTTCTTGTGAAGCCCATGATCGTTTCCGTCAGAGAGAAAGTGACAAACATGTTGAAAGTTGTGCAGTGATCTTTAAATCTCAAAAAGAACACCTTGTTGGACATGATAGAACGCTTCTACCTTGCCCCCCCCCGTCTGTCAGACAGCCATGCTGACAGACGGCTTCAGGATTTCTGCTGACATTTGCTTTATCTCATACATCTACCGGGCACGGAGGAGAGATGTTTCTTCCTGTTTAATATTTTAACTGGATTCACAGTGAGCGTCCACGCGCTCATATCAAGATGGTCTTTCAGGATTAAAAAGATTCATTTCTGTTGCTTATATTTCAAGCCTCTGAAACAATACTCATGTTCAGCGATATGTTTCCAATAGTAAAGATGAGGGTTGAAGAAGGTCGTTATGAAGCAGGTCAGAATCTGAGAGATTCAACACATGTTATTTGTCTATGTCAGTTAAGGTGCTTTTCACCTCAGCAACAAAAAACAACTGTTGTACAAATGTACTATTTTAATGCATTCATTTAACTCCTACAATATTACTTTTTCTGTATATAGATATGTCGCGCTATGGGGCGGCAGGGTAGCCTAGTGGTTAGAGGGTCGGACTAGTAACCGAAAGGCTACAAGTTCAAATCCCAGAGCTGAAAAGGTACAACTCTGTCGTTTTGCCCCTGAACGAGGCAGTTAACCCACTGTTCCAAGGCTGTCATTGAAAATAAGAATTTGTTCTAAGCTGACTTGCCTAGTAAAATAAATACATTTTTCCAAAATAATGTAATACAGGCTCTGATGAAGGAGATTCACGCTGAAACATAAATAATGTAATACAGGCTCTGATGAAGGAGATTCACGCTGAAACATAAATAATGTAATACAGGCTCTGATGAAGGAGATTCACGCTGAAACATAAATAATGTAATACAGGCTCTGATGAAGGAGATTCACGCTGAAACATAAATAATGTAATACAGGCTCTGATGAAGGAGATTCACGCTGAAACATAAATAATGTAATACAGGCTCTGATGAAGGAGATTCACGCTGAAACATAAATAATGTAATACAGGCTCTGATGAAGGAGATTCACGCTGAAACATAAATAATGTAATACAGGATCTGATGAAGGAGATTCACGCTGAAACATAAATAATGTAATACAGGCTCTGATGAAGGAGATTCATGCTGAAACATAAATAATGTAATACAGGCTCTGATGAAGGAGATTCACGCTGAAACATAAATAATGTAATACAGGCTCTGATGAAGGAGATTCACGCTGAAACATAAATAATGTAATACAGGCTCTGATGAAGGAGATTCACGCTGAAACATAAATAATGTAATACAGGCTCTGATGAAGGAGATTCACGCTGAAACATAAATAATGTAATACAGGCTCTGATGAAGGAGATTCACGCTGAAACATAAATAATGTAATACAGGCTCTGATGAAGGAGATTCACGCTGAAACATAAATAATGTAATACAGGCTCTGATGAAGGAGATTCACGCTGAAACATAAATAATGTAATACAGGCTCTGATGAAGGAGATTCACGCTGAAACATAAATAATGTAATACAGGCTCTGATGAAGGAGATTCACGCTGAAACATAAATAATGTAATACAGGCTCTGATGAAGGAGATTCACGCTGAAACATAAATAATGTAATACAGGCTCTGATGAAGGAGATTCACGCTGAAACATAAATAATGTAATACAGGCTCTGATGAAGGAGATTCACGCTGAAACATAAATAATGTAATACAGGCTCTGATGAAGGAGATTCACGCTGAAACATAAATAATGTAATACAGGCTCTGATGAAGGAGATTCACGCTGAAACATAAATAATGTAATACAGGCTCTGATGAAGGAGATTCACGCTGAAACATAAATAATGTAATACAGGCTCTGATGAAGGAGATTCACGCTGAAACATAAATAATGTAGTACAGGCTCTGATGAAGGAGATTCACGCTGAAACATAAATAATGTAATACAGGCTCTGATGAAGGACATTCACGCTGAAACATAAATAATGTAATACAGGCTCTGATGAAGGAGATTCACGCTGAAACATAAATAATGTAATTCAGGCTCTGATGAAGGAGATTCACGCTGAAACATAAATAATGTAATACAGGCTCTGATGAAGGAGATTCGTGCTGAAACATAAATAATGTAATACAGGCTCTGATGAAGGAGATTCACGCTGAAACATAAATAATGTAATACAGGCTCTGATGAAGGAGATTCACGCTGAAACATAAATAATGTAGTACAGGCTCTGATGAAGGAGATTCATGCTGAAACATAAATAATGTAATACAGGCTCTGATGAAGGAGACTCATGCTGAAACATAAATAATGTAATACAGGCTCTGATGAAGGAGATTCGTGCTGAAACATAAATAATGTAATACAGGATCTGATGAAGGAGATTCACGCTGAAACATAAATAATGTAATACAGGCTCTGATGAAGGAGATTCACGCTGAAACATAAATAATGTAATACAGGCTCTGATGAAGGAGATTCACGCTGAAACATAAATAATGTAATACAGGCTCTGATGAAGGAGATTCACGCTGAAACATAAATAATGTAATACAGGCTCTGATGAAGGAGATTCACGCTGAAACATAAATAATGTAATACAGGCTCTGATGAAGGAGATTCACGCTGAAACATAAATAATGTAATACAGGCTCTGATGAAGGAGATTCACGCTGAAACATAAATAATGTAATACAGGCTCTGATGAAGGAGATTCACGCTGAAACATAAATAATGTAATACAGGCTCTGATGAAGGAGATTCACGCTGAAACATAAATAATGTAGTACAGGCTCTGATGAAGGAGATTCACGCTGAAACATAAATAATGTAATACAGGCTCTGATGAAGGACATTCACGCTGAAACATAAATAATGTAATACAGGCTCTGATGAAGGACATTCACGCTGAAACATAAATAATGTAATACAGGCTCTGATGAAGGAGATTCACGCTGAAACATAAATAATGTAATACAGGCTCTGATGAAGGAGATTCGTGCTGAAACATAAATAATGTAATACAGGCTCTGATGAAGGAGATTCACGCTGAAACATAAATAATGTAATACAGGCTCTGATGAAGGAGATTCACGCTGAAACATAAATAATGTAATACAGGCTCTGATGAAGGAGATTCACGCTGAAACATAAATAATGTAGTACAGGCTCTGATGAAGGAGATTCATGCTGAAACATAAATAATGTAATACAGGCTCTGATGAAGGAGACTCATGCTGAAACATAAATAATGTAATACAGGCTCTGATGAAGGAGATTCGTGCTGAAACATAAATAATGTAATACAGGATCTGATGAAGGAGATTCACGCTGAAACATAAATAATGTAATACAGGCTCTGATGAAGGAGATTCACGCTGAAACATAAATAATGTAATACAGGCTCTGATGAAGGAGATTCACGCTGAAACATAAATAATGTAATGCAGGCTCTGATGAAGGAGATACATGCTGAAACATAAATAATGTAATACAGGCTCTGATGAAGGACATTCACGCTGAAACATAAATAATGTAATACAGGCTCTGAGGAAGGAGATTCACGCTGAAACATAAATAATGTAATACAGGCTCTGATGAAGGAGATTCACGCTGAAACATAAATAATGTAATAAAGGCTCTGATGAAGGTTTTTAGCCAGTTGATTTATCCTGGGGTAAGGAAGGTTTTTAGCCAGTTGATTTATCCTGGGGTAAGGAAGGTTTTTAGCCAGTTGATTTATCCTGGGGTGTCACGTCCAGGCCTGAGTTTCAGGCTGGCGTGTTTAGTTTGTGTTTTAGTTAGGAGGGTATTTTGTTCCAGTTTATGTATTTCTATGTTGGGTTGATGGTTCCCAATTAGAGACAGCTGATTGTCGTTACCTCTAATTGGGAACCATATATATGTTTGTGGTTTGCACTGGGGTTTTGTGGGTCATTGTTTATTCTGAGGGATTGAGCCTGTATAGCGGGTGTGAGCCTGTATAGCGGGTGTGAGCCTGTATAGCGGGTGTGAGCCTGTATAGCCACAACGGAGTTACGATCTTTCTTTGTTTATTATTTTACCAGTTACGTTTATAATAAAGCATTGAACTGGATACCTCGCTGCATCTTGGTCCGTCCCGTATAGAAGATCGTGACAGAATGACCCACCAAAAGAGGACCAAGCAGCGAAAGAGCCAGGATTTCTGGACATGGGAGGAAATCCTGGCTGGAAAGAGACCCTGGAGGAAGACTGAGGAGCATCGCCGTCCCAAGGATGATTGGGAATTATTTGAGGCAGAGCGGGAGAAGTATAAGGCAACACGGCTGGTGAGGAAACCCTTGAGGCACCCCCAATATTTTTTTTGGGGGGGGCACATGGGGCTGGTTGTCGAGCTAAGACAGAGAAGGGAGCCCGGAGCCCGAGTTGAGGACCATAGAGGAGTTCAGGAGAGAGGTACAGGCGAGGAGGGAGCTGCAGCGTGGACGTCTGATGAGACCTACACCGGGTCCACACACCAGACCTGCAGTGCGCTTTCCGAGCTCAGCACAGCCTGTTCCTGCTTCTAGCACTAGAACCCCTGTGCGCATCGCGAGCTCAGCACAGCCTGTTCCTGCTTCTAGCACTAGAACCCCTGTGTGCATCGCGAGCTCAGCACAGCCTGTTCCTGCTTCTAGCACTAGAACCCCTATGCGCATCGCGATCCCAACACAGCCTGTTCCTGCTTCTAGCACTAGAACCCCTGTGCGCATCGCGATCCCAACACAGCAAGTTCCTCGTACCAGGCTTCTAGGGTGTCGTACCAGCCTGGTACGAACTGTTTCGGCTTCAAGCCCCGGGCCTCCGGTGCGTCTTCTCGGGCCTGCACGGCCAGCACCGGAGCCACCACCTAGTATAAAAAGACTCACCCGAGGACCCCCCCCATGGACTTTTTGGCGCGGTGGACATTAGACCAGTGGAAATCTGGACATTAGACCAGTGGAAATCTGTCCTTTGTATTGATGAGTCCAAATTCAAGATTTTTGGTTCCAACTGTCTTTGTGAGGTGCAGAGTAGGTGAACAGATGATCTCTGCATGTGTGGTCCCCACCGTGAAGCATGGAGGTGGAGGTGTGATGGTGTGGGGGTGCTATTCTGGTGATTTATTTAGAATTCAAGGCACACTTAACCAGCATGGCTACCACAGCATTCTGCAGCGATACGCCATCCCATCTGGTCTGCGCATAGTGGGACTATCATTTGTTTTTCAACAGGACAATGACCCAACACACCTCCAAGCTGTGTAAGGCCTATTTGACCAAGAAGGAGAGTGATGGAGTGCTGCATCAGATAACCTGGCCTCAATCTGATTAGGCATCACTCTAAACATCATACTCAATCTGAGTAGACATCACTCTAAACATCATGCTCAATCTGAGTAGGCATCACTAAACATCACACTCAATCTGAGTAGACATCACTCTAAACATCATACTCAATCTGAGTAGGCATCACTCTAAACATCATACTCAATCTGATTAGGCATCACTCTAAACATCATACTCAATCTGAGTAGACATCACTCTAAACATCATGCTCAATCTGAGTAGGCATCACTCTAAACATCATACTCAATCTGAGTAGGCATCACTCTAAACATCATACTCAATCTGATTAGGCATCACTCTAAACATCATACTCAATCTGAGTAGGCATCACTCTAAACATCATACTCAATCTGAGTAGACATCACTCTAAACATCATACTCAATCTGAGTAGGCATCACTCTAAACATCATACTCAGTCTGAGTAGGCAACATTCTAAACATCATACTCAATCTGATTAAGCATCACTCTAAACATCATACTCAATCTGATTAGGCATCACTCTAAACATCATACTCAATCTGATTAGGCAACACTCTAAACATCATACTCAATCTGATTAGGCATCACTCTAAACATCATACTCAGTCTGAGTAGGCAACATTCTAAACATCATACTCAATCTGATTAAGCATCACTCTAAACATCATACTCAATTTGATTAGGCATCACTCTAAACATCATACTCAATCTGAGTAGGCATCACTAAACATGATACTCAATCGAGTAGGCATCACTCTAAACATCATGCTCAATCTGATTAGGCATCACTAAACATCATACTCAATCTGAGTAGGCATCACTCTAAACATCATACTCAATCTGAGTAGGCATCACTCTAAACATCATGATCAATCTGAGTAGGCATCACTCTAAACATCATACTCAATCTGAGTAGGCATCACTCTAAACATGATACTCAATCTGATTAGGCATCACTAAACATCATACTCAATCTGAGTAGGCATCACTCTAAACATCATACTCAATCTGATTAGGCATCACTAAACATCATACTCAATCTGAGTAGGCATCACCAAACATCATACTCAATCTGATTAGGCATCACTAAACATCATACTCAATCTGAGTAGGCATCACCAAACATCATACTCATTCTCAGTGAGCAACACTCTAAATATCATGCTCAATCTGATTAGGCATCACTCTAAACATCATACTCAATCTGATTAGGCAACACTCTAAACATCATACTCAATCTGATTAGGCATCACTCTAAACATCATACTCAGTCTGAGTAGGCAACATTCTAAACATCATACTCAATCTGATTAAGCATCACTCTAAACATCATACTCAATTTGATTAGGCATCACTCTAAACATCATACTCAATCTGAGTAGGCATCACTAAACATGATACTCAATCGAGTAGGCATCACTCTAAACATCATGCTCAATCTGATTAGGCATCACTAAACATCATACTCAATCTGAGTAGGCATCACTCTAAACATCATACTCAATCTGAGTAGGCATCACTCTAAACATCATGATCAATCTGAGTAGGCATCACTCTAAACATCATACTCAATCTGAGTAGGCATCACTCTAAACATGATACTCAATCTGATTAGGCATCACTAAACATCATACTCAATCTGAGTAGGCATCACTCTAAACATCATACTCAATCTGATTAGGCATCACTAAACATCATACTCAATCTGAGTAGGCATCACCAAACATCATACTCAATCTGATTAGGCATCACTAAACATCATACTCAATCTGAGTAGGCATCACCAAACATCATACTCATTCTCAGTGAGCAACACTCTAAATATCATGCTCATTCCCAGTAGGCAATACGCTAAGCTTCACACTATGCAGCCTGTTAACACCTCCGCCACTGGGGGCCACTTAGGAGGAAAAGCTCTTTTAGCACTCTGAAATTCCTTCTCACATCACTGCACATTAAATGTTGCAGTTAATTGTCCTCTTTGCGTCTGTGAGCAGTATGACTACAACCAGATGTCTTTGACTACAAAGGTCTCTATCAGATTGAAGGAAACTCAAGCTATAACTAAAGGGCCTAAAAAGCTACGTTAAATGCTAAACAACTACGCCGTATTACCACCCAAAGCAAACATATTGGACTATTTTCCTGAAGAAACAGCCTGGTCTACGTCATGCGGCTGGAAGACGTGAACTCACTCTCCTGTCTCTAGCTCTGAGGATGGGAATAACATTCTATCCTATTAGGATCAAGAGGCAGTTTAGCATTTTCCTTGGCCGGTAGAAAACAGGTGGTTATCTGGACACATCAAACATATATTAAGCCTGCAGGTTGACCTGGGGAAGTTGCTCAGTCTGGTTTTATACAGGGCCGAAGCAGAGCCTGTCCTGAATAGCTGCTAAAATATAGATATGCAAATGTGGTGAAAGGAAGCAGGATTGAAAAAGGCTGTGGCGATGCCTCAAAGCCACATACTCTAAAGCTAAACAAGATTAGGAAAATTGAATCATTTCAAAAGCTGTGGGCAGAATTTAAACTTGTTAGCGTGTTAATCCCTATGCAAGCAGGTAAGCACGGCTGTGTTTATCAACACAGTGGAGAGGACTGCTGCTATAAGTTGGTCTACTGGAATGAAATAATACCGTCCGAGACTGGAACCTTTACATCACGTTGTTTAATGGTGTTCTGGTCGTAATACCGTCCGAGACTGCAACCTTTACATCACGTTGTTTAATGGTGTTCTGGTCGTAATACCGTCCGAGACTGGAACCTTTACATCACGTTGTTTAATGGTGTTCTGGTCGTAATACCGTCCGAGACTGGAACCTTTACATCACGTTGTTTAATAGTGTTCTGGTCGTAATACCGTCCGAGACCGGAACCTTTACATCACGTTGTTTAATGGTGTTCTGGTCGTAATACCGTCCGAGACTGGAACCTTTACATCACGTTGTTTAATGAAAACTATTTCATAAAAAACTATTTCATGACGTGGCTCTTCAAAGAATATTACATCTGTGTCTGGATATTATGATAGCTGTCAGTCGGTCTGTGTTTCTTTTGTGTGTCTTCCAGATTGGAAAGAGGAACCAGCATGTCAAGTTACGTCCTACAGACCCTCGGTCTCCGGCGCCGGCCATGTCTCAATTGGGATATTTCTTCAGAATTTGTGGCTCTGGCACTTCAATGCACTGAAAATGCCAAGTACAAAGCTCAATTAACTAAGCATTGAACATGGGATAAGTAAGGACACCTAATATTTAATTTGGATAAAATCGGTAGAATGATCTGGTAAATGACACCTTATAGGTTGGGGTATAGAGGACTACAGTGTGTGGGTTGTCTGAAGTAAAACACATCGTGACATACCGCTGATATTTACATTAGCATTGGTTTTACACTTTTACATATTGAATTAACAACATGTCTTTCACTCATAAATGTATAATATATTAGACGTATTTCCTACGGCTGTCCTGTATAAAGGTTTATCATATCAACAGCAGAAAGAGACTGTTTCCATGCTGCTCTCAGATGACTTCATGGGAAATACATGTGGAAGTCGTAGCTGGTTCTATATATATCATATCAACAGCAGAAAGAGACTGTTCAGACCGGATATTGCTCAATCTCGTGTGGCTGAGCACCACTTGTCCCTCTAAGAAGTTGGACGCCGACCGCTCGGGGCCGCATAACTAGTTAGCATGCCAGAGTCTCGTTCGTTATCGGAATTAACCAGACAAATCGCTCCACCAACTAAGAACGGCCATGCACCACCCACAGAATCGAGAAAGAACTATCAATCTGTCAATCCTTTCCGTGTCCGGGCCGGGTGAGGTTTCCCGTGTTGAGTCAAATTAAGCCACAGGCTCCACTCCTGGTGGTGCCCTTCCGTCAATTCCTTTAAGTTGAGGTGGAAACTGAGCTGCACTTTCTAACCTCCTGCCAAATGTATGACCATATTAGAGACACATATTTCCCTCAGATTACACAGATCCACAAAGAATTTGAAAACAAACCTGATTTTGATAAACTCCCATATCTACTGGGTGAAATACTATAGTGTCACATCAAATTAAATAAAATTGTATTAGTCACATGGGCCGAATACAACGGGTAGACCTTACAGTGAGATGCTTACTTACGAGACCCTAACCAACTGTGCAGTTTCCAAAAATACAGATAAGAATAAGAGATAAAAGTAACAAGTAATTAAAGAGCAGCAGTAAAAATAACAATATATACAGGGGGGTGACGGTACAGAGTCAATGTGCGGGGGCACCGGTTAGCTGAGGTAGTATGTACATGTAGGTAGAGTTAATTAAAGTGACTATGCATAGATGACAACAGAAAGTGGCAGTGGTGTGGGAGGAGGGAGGGGAGGGGGTAGCAATGTGAATAGTCTGGGTAACCATTTGACTAGATGTTCAGGAGTCTTATGGCTTGGGGGTAGAAGCTGTTTAGAAGCCTCTTGGACCTAGAGTTGGCGCTCCGGTACCGCTTGCCGTCTGGCAGCAGAGAAAACAGTTTATGACTAGGGTGGCTGGAGTCTGACAATTTTCAGGGCCTTCCTCTGACACCGCCTGGTATAGAGGTCCTGGATGGCCTTGCGGTCGGAGGCCGAGCAGTTGCCATACCAGGCAGTAATGCAACC
This sequence comes from Brachymystax lenok tsinlingensis, assembly GCA_030435695.1. NCBI lineage: Eukaryota > Metazoa > Chordata > Actinopteri > Salmoniformes > Salmonidae > Brachymystax > Brachymystax lenok. The sequence continues at coordinate 1,133,601 of JAGFMH010000026.1, read as the reverse complement.
AGTCAGGATGCTCTTGATGGTGCAGCTGTAGAACCTTTTGAGGATCTGAGGACCCATGGCAAATCTTTTCAGTCTCCTGAGGGGGAATAGGTTTTGTTGTGCCCTCTTCACGGTTGTCTTAGTGTGCTTGGACCATGTTAGTTTGTTGGTGATGTGGACACCAAGGAACTTGAAGCTCTCAACCTGCTCCACTGACAATCACAGCAGCAAGACGTGTGACCTGTTACCACAAGAAAAAGGCAACCAGTGAAGAACAAACACCAGTGTAAATACATCCCATATTTATGTTTATTTATTTTCCCATTTGTACTTTAACCATTTGCACATCGTTAAAACACTGTATACAGTGAGGGAAAAAAGTATTTGATCCCCTGCTGATTTTGTACGGTTGCCCACTGACAAATAAATGATCAGTCTATAATTTTAATGGTAGGTTTATTTGAACAGTGAGAGACAGAATAGCAACTAAAAAAAAAAAAAAAAGCATGTGAAAAATTGTATAAATGGAATTGCATTTTAATGAGGGAAATAAGTATTTGACCCCCTCTCAATCAGAAATATTTCTGGCTCCAGGGTGTCTTTTATACAGGTAACGAGCTGAGATTAGGAGCACACTCTTAAAAGGAGTGCTCCTAATCTCAGTTTGTTACCTGTATAAAAGACACCTGTCCACAGAAGCAATCAATCAATCAGATTCCAAACTCTCCACCATGGCCAAGACCAAAGAGCTCTCCAAGGATGTCAGGGACAAGATTGTAGACCTACACAAGGCTGGAATGGGCTACAAGACCATCGCCAAGCAGCTTGGTGAGAAGGTGACAACAGTTGGTGCGATTATTCGCAAATGGAAGAAACACAAAAGAACTGTCAATCGGCCTGGGGCTCCATGCAAGATCTCACCTCGTGGAGTTGCAATGATCATGAGAACGGTGAGGAATCAGCCTAGAACTACACGGCAGGATCTTGTCAATGATTTCAAGGCAGCTGGGACCATAGTCACCAAGAAAACAATTGGTAACACATTACGCCGTGAAGGACTGAAATCCTGCAGCGCCCGCAAGGTCCCCCTGCTCAAGAAAGCACATATACATGCCCGTCTGAAGTTTGCCAATGAACATCTGAATGATTCAGAGGACATCTGGGTGAAAGTGTTGTGGTCAGATGAGACCAAAATGGAGCTCTTTGGCATCAACTCAATTCGCGGTGTTTGGAGGAGGAGGAATGCTGCCTATGACCCCAAGAACACAATGCCCACCGTCAAACATGGAGGTGGAAACATTATGCTTTGGGGTGTTTTTCTGCTAAGGGGACAGGACAACTTCACTGCATCAAAGGGACGATGGACAGAGCCATGTACCGTCAAATCTTGGGTGAGAACCTCCTTCCCTCAGCCAGGGGGGTCGTGGATGGGTATTCCAGCATGACAATGACCCAAAACACACGGCCAAGGTAACAAAGGAGTGGCTCAAGAAGAAGCACATTAAGGTCTTGGAGTAGCCTAGCCAGTCTCCAGACCTTAATCCCATAGAAAATCTGTGGAGGGAGCTGAAGGTTCGAGTTGCCAAACGTCAGCCTCGAAACCTTAATGACTTGGAGAAGATCTGCAAAGAGGAGTGGGGCAAATTCCCTCCTGAGATGTGTAAAAACCTGGTGGCCAACTGCAAGAAATGTCTGACCTCTGTGATTGCCAACAAGGGTTTTGCCACCAAGTACTAAGTCATGTTGTGCAGAGGGGTCAAATACTTATTTCCCTGATTAAAATGCAATTCCATTTATAAAAATTTTCACATGCATTTTTCTGGATTCTCTTTTTGTTATTCTGTCTCTCACTGTTCAAATAAACCTACCATTAAAATTATAGACGGATCATTTCTTTGTCAGTGGGCAAACGTACAAAATGAGCAGGGGATCAAATACTTTTTTCCCTCACTCTATATACATAACATGACATTTGTAATGTCTTTATTCCTTTGGAACTTCTGTGAGTGTAATGTTTACTGTTCATTTTTATTGTTTATTTCACTTTTGTATATTATCTACTTCACTTGCTTTGGCAATGTTAACATATGTTTCCCATGCCAATAAAGCCCCTTGAATTGAATTGAATTGACTGTTTCCATGCTGCTCTCAGTTGACTTCATGGGATACACATGTGAAAGTCATAGCTGGTTCTATATATATCATATCAACAGCAGAAAGAGACTGTTTCCATGCTGCTCTCAAATTACTTCATGGGATATACATGTGGAAGTAACATTGTATTAAATGTGAGAAAAATAAATTGAGGAAGGAGAGTGGACTGTTGCAGAAGATATCATTCTCTGAATATTATACTATAGTATAGCTCCCATTCTCTGAATATTATACTATAGTATAGCTCCCATTCTCTGAATATTATACTATAGTATAGCTCCCATTCTCTGAATATTATACTATAGTATAGCTCCCATTCTCTGAATATTATACTATAGTATAGCTCCCATTCTCTGAATATTATACTATAGTATAGCTCCCATTCTCTGAACATTATACTATAGTATAGCTCCCATTCTCTGAATATTATACTATAGTATAGCTCCCATTCTCTGAATATTATACTATAGTATAGCTCCCATTCTCTGAATATTATACTATAGTATAGCTCCCATTCTCTGAATATTATACTATAGTATAGCTCCCATTCTCTGAACATTATACTATAGTATAGCTCCCATTCTCTGAATATTATACTATAGTATAGCTCCCATTCTCTGAATATTATACTATAGTATAGCTCCCATTCTCTGAATATTATACTATAGTATAGCTCCCATTCTCTGAATATTATACTATAGTATAGCTCCCATTCTCTGAATATTATACTATTGTACAGCTCCCATTCTCTGAATATTATACTATTGTACAGCTTACGATTTCTGAACTGTTTTACATGGGTAAGTGCCGTACATACCTCCCTCTCTTTGGTAAACCTGACCATAACTCTATCCTTCTGATTCCTATATTATATATATACCTCCCTCCCTTTGGTAAACCTGACCATAACTCTATCCTTCTGATTCCTATATTATATATATACCTCCCTCCGACATCCACGTCTTCGGCGCCCGGGGAACAGTGGGTTAACTGCCTTGTTCAAGGGCAGAACGACAGATTTTTTTCCCCTTGTCAGCTCAGGGATTCAAACTTGCAACCCTCCGGTTAGTCCAACACTCTAACCACTAGGCTACCTGCCGCCCCGAAAGAAATCTGAAGATCCTCTCAAGCTCTGTCAAGTTGGATGGGGAGAATAGCTGCACAGCTATTTTCAGGTCTCTCCAGTGATTTGATTGGGTTCAAGTCTGGGCTCTGGCTGGGCCACTCAAGGACATTCAGGGACTTGTCCCGAAGCCACTCCTGCGTTGTCTTGGCAGTGTGCTTAGGGTCTTTGTCCTGTTGGAATGTGACACTTCGCCTCAGTCTGAGGTCCTGAGCGCTCTGGAGCAGGTTTTCATCAAGGATCTCTCTGTACTTTGCTCCGTTCATCTTTCCCTCTATCCTGGCTAATGTCCCAGTCCCTGCCGTTGAACGACCTCCCCACAGCATGATGCTGCCTCCACCATGCTTCAATGTAGGGAAGGTGTCAGGTTTCCTCAAGACGTGACGCTTGGCTTTCAAGCCATAGAGTTCAATCTTGGTTTCATCATACAAGAGAATCTTGTTTCTCATGGTCTGAGAGTCCTTTAGGTTCCTTTTGGCAAACTCTAAGCGGGCTGTCATGTGCCTTTTACTGAGGAGTGGCCTCCGTCTGGCCACTTTACAATAAAGACCTGATTGGTGGAGTGCTGCAGAGATGGTTGTCCTACTGGAAGATTGTCCCATCTCCACAGAGGAACTCTGGAGCTCTGTCAGAGTGACCATTAGGTTATCGGTCACCTCCCTGACCAAGGCCCTTCTCCCCTGATTGCTCAGTTTGGCCGGGCGGCCAGCTCTAGGAAGAGTCTTGGTGGTTCCAAACTTCTTCCATTTAAGAATGATGGAGGCCACTGTGTTCTTGGGAACCTTCAATGCTGCAGAAATGTTTAGGTACCCTCCTCCAGATCTGTGCTTTGACACAATCCTGTCTCGGAGCTCTACGGACAATTCCTTCGACCTCATGGCTTGGTTTTAGCTCTGACATGTACTGTCAATGGTGGGACCTCATATAGACAATCAATTGAAATTATCACAGGTGGACTCAACCAAGTTGTAGAAACATCTCAAGGATGATCAATGGAAACCGGGTGCACCTGAGCTCAATTTCGAGTCTCATAGCAAAGAGTCTGAATACTTATATATTATTTATTTCTGTTTTTATTTTTTATATATTTTAAAACATTTCAATAAACGTGTTTTCACTTAGTCATTACGTGGTATTGTTTTTACATTGATGAGGATTATTTGATTTTTGTATCTAGTTTAGAATAAGGCTATAACGCAACAACATGTGGAAAGAGTCGAGTATGGGTCGATCGTCAAACTTTATTCATTTTGCTCTTTAGAATTCTGTAAGATATGAAAATAAATAAAGAGAGTCACACACTAAATACAGTATATATGAATATATGAATATACAGTATATATGAATATACAGTATATATGAATATATGAATATACAGTATATATGAATATATGAATATACAGTATATATGAATATATGAATATACAGTATATATGAATATACAGTATATATGAATATACAGTATATATGAATATATGAATATACAGTATATATGAATATACAGTATATATGAATATACAGTATATATGAACTCCCAGTTACTTATTAGGTAAAAAAACAATGTTTCGACGTCACTGTGCCTTCTTCAGGGTCACTTTAGAGTCCTAAAACGTGTTGTACAGTGTGTCCAGGCTTCTGACCCGTATGGCAGCACATCTAACCTGTGTATTCGTGGCCTATCATCAGAGATGTGCTGTGAGCTGTTGAGGTCAGCTAGCCGTCATCCCACCTCGCCCCAGTGTTGTCAGATCTCTGGCTGAAACACTCACTGATCAGATCCATTACTACATGACATTAATACTGGAGGGTACAAGGTTGTGGTTATAATGGCATACCATGGGCTAATATTAAGGTTAGGGACACTTGTAGTTGTAGAAACCATCCTTTACAGCAGATTTGGTCAAATATATCAAATGTCCGGTCCAAATTGTTTTAAAATGTGATTTTATAATTTTGAGGTGACTTTCACACAAGCACACCCTCTAAAGTTTTCCTTGTCAATCCGTATAGTTGAACCATTTGCGCTGGCTACTGCTACTAGTCTTGGCATGTGGTGATTTCTAATCCGTCTCCATGTGTCCCGACGGAGTCCCTGCAGACAGGTGAACGTGGTGTTAAGGGTGCGGTAATAATAGATGTGACCGTGCGTCACTGTGTGTTACTGATGGCTGAACTGAACATTTCAACGGCCAGGGGAGTCTCTGTGAGACTGACATAAACATTTGAATACCAGTGGCTAAAAATACTCAGCGGCTGCGTAACAACAGGGGAATCTGATCAGGCCATGTGCTTATCCCAAACGGTCTTGTCCCACGCTGTATTGAATGCCCTCTGCCCCTTTAATATCATGTATTTTAACTGGAAAGCTTACCCATAACCTGCAATAGAGAGACGAGGAGATTTACTGTGGCTGTGATGAGAGGCTTCAAATACCAGCCTGCTGACCATTAATCCCAAAACAGATTTACCACTTGTGAGATATTTAGAAACTACACCGTAAGTGAAAGCAGGAGACGTTGATGGCGGGTCTGGCTGTCACTGGAGCTCACCGGAGCACTGGGAAGGATGTGTGGTGGAAGATGGGTGCAGTATATTATGATGGAGGTGGAGGAGGCTGTGGTGAAAGATGGGTGCAGTATATTATGATGGAGGAGGAGGAGGCTGTGGTGAAAGATGGGTGCAGTATATTATGATGGAGGAGGAGGAGGCTGTGGTGAAAGATGGGTGCAGTATATTATGATGGAGGAGGAGGAGGCTGTGGTGGAAGATGGGTGCAGTATATTATGATGGAGGAGGAGGAGGCTGTGGTGAAAGATGGGTGCAGTATATTATGATGGAGGTGGAGGAGGCTGTGGTGAAAGATGGGTGCAGTATATTATGATGGAGGTGGAGGAGGCTGTGGTGGAAGATGGGTGCAGTATATTATGATGGAGGAGGAGGAGGCTGTGGTGAAAGATGGGTGCAGTATATTATGATGGAGGAGGAGGAGGCTGTGGTGAAAGATGGGTGCAGTATATTATGATGGAGGTGGAGGAGGCTGTGGTGAAAGATGGGTGCAGTATATTATGATGGAGGAGGAGGAGGCTGTGGTGGAAGATGGGTGCAGTATATTATGATGGAGGAGGAGGAGGCTGTGGTGGAAGATGGGTGCAGTATATTATGATGGAGGAGGAGGAGGCTGTGGTGGAAGATGGGTGCAGTATATTATGATGGAGGTGGAGGAGGCTGTGGTGGAAGATGGGTGCAGTATATTATGATGGAGGTGGAGGAGGCTGTGGTGAAAGATGGGTGCAGTATATTATGATGGAGGTGGAGGAGGCTGTGGTGGAAGATGGGTGCAGTATATTATGATGGAGGAGGAGGAGGCTGTGGTGAAAGATGGGTGCAGTATATTATGATGGAGGTGGAGGAGGCTGTACAGTACTACGTTACTGAGTCGATCACTGGGGATAAATCTTGCTCAACCTGGTGCTAAGCGCCACATTGTGTTGGCCTGTAGATGGCATGGGACACGACTAAACAGGTTTGGCCTGGAGAGGAGTGAGGCTGAGTTGGGCTGGGGTAGAGGGCTGGGGTAGAGGGCTGGGGTAGGGGGCTGGGGTAGAGGGCTGGGGTAGAGGGCTGGGGTAGAGGGCTCGGGTAGAGGGCTCGGCTAGAGGGCTGGGGTAGAGGGCTGGGGTAGAGGGCTCGGGTAGAGGGCTGGGGTAGAGGGCTGGGGTAGAGGGCTGGGGTAGAGGGCTCGGGTGCAGAGGGCTGGGGTAGAGGGCTGGGGTAGGGGGCTGGGGTAGAGGGCTGGGGTAGAGGACTGGGGTAGAGGGCTGGGGTAGAGGGCTGGGGTAGAGGACTGGGGTAGAGGGCTCGGGTAGAGGGCTGGGGTAGAGGGCTGGGTCAGAGGGCTGGGGTAGAGGGCTGGGGTAGAGGGCTGGGGTCGAGGGCTGGGGTCGAGGGCTGGGGTGTTTTGGGATATAGAGTATGATGTGGATTGAAGCGGTCAAGATTAAGGGATTGGTTGAGGACTTCTGTGTAAGTGAATCGTCAAAGTGCTGCTGGTACACGTCTAGGAACAGGACATGTCTACATCTAAGCAGATCACTTTTCATTTGAGGAATTCAACTAAATAAAACTGCCTCTTCAGAGAGATTAAAGATGCTGTGTAATTTGATTAAGTCAACGGGGATGAGGGAACCACAGATGGGAGAATAATCTCTTCCAGCTCCTCATTAGAGAGAGGATCCAGCCCTCTCTATCTCCAGGGTGGCATCAATATGAGGAGGCTTCTCTGTGTATTAAGACATCCCCAGGCTCCGTGCGCTGCTGAAAAGAGGGCAGGGCCACATTCTGGGATCATTTACATGTTCAATCAGGAGGATGTGTGTTCTCCTCGTGGCCTCACGAAGGGAACTATCAGCTGCTCCTTCTCCACCAACCTTAGAGGTGACAGAGAGATCAAGATTAACAAACTAATTACAGAATGAAAACCAACTCAGCTCACCTGCTCACCTTGATATTAGTCGGAATATTAAATCTCGTTCCAAACTCAGACGTTTCCCTTCGCAGATGTCATATTCTGTCTGAAGTCAGTGTGCACCACACAGTCCCCATCCTACCTGCGCTCAAACCATGATGTCGTAGTTATGGAGACAGAAATCCCCGAGACGGACTTTCAGAGAGAATCCCTCTCCCTGGCGACTGGCGACGAGGTGAGGTTAATTTATATTTCCAAGCCAGTTCTCTTTTTAAAATGGATTCCGATTCCGTGGAGGTGTTGAAGCCGGATCGTTATCGGCCTGCTATCATTCTGCAGGGACCAGCCAGCCAGCACACATGGCCAGTTTGGAGGAATAAAACATATGAATTAAACTTCATAAGCTTATCTGGTCTTTGATATGTAGAAAGCCAGGGGTATATTTCCACATTAAAACCCTCTTATATTGCCTCTTTGATTCACGGAGGTTTTAGCGCAGGAGTCCACCAGGTATAGAGCGCTGTGGTTAGTTTAACCCAATGCTGCAGCTTACAGACCTTATTTTGCACAGGTTCTGAAGAATTTCATTATAAAAGGTTGGCCATATGCATTGAAATACTGTCGGCAAGCAGGGGTCATGTAGCCCGATACTGAATTTCCCTCTCCTTTGTGCAATCTTAATTGTCTGTCATTTCTGTCTGCAGCGCCGTCTGTGGGCGCTCCAAATAAAACCTATGGAAACATGAAAGGTGGAGCACCCCCCCCCCCACACACTTTCATCAAGGGATCTCTTTCCAGCCCTAATGCTGCTGACTACCCAGGGTTTGTGTTACGCTGCTCCTAAAGCTAGCTCTTGTTTCAGCCATGCAACACTCCGTCTGGGCAGAGGACTAATCTGTCAAGCCCAGCTCCCAGGCAAATACCTCTGCACTGAAACTGTTATCAACTCTGCCTCCTTCTCTACGCCTTCTCCTGCGCTCCGTTTCCCCTCATTCTTCTGGAGATTCACGGGACCCTGAGATGTTGTTGACAGATGGGCTGAGCTGGATGCCATGATGAATTTGATTGTATTGCGCCCGTCGTTGTTCTCCTAACAACGTTGACCTCTGCGTGTCCTTCCTAACAGCTCCTGCTCTGCTCTCCACTACAATACTTCTGCCTTTGTTGTTTTATCACAGTCTCACTACAAAAGCCTGTGTTTTTAGACTGGATCTAAAAGTGTGAAAGGCAGTGAGAGTCCCGGGGGAATAGGAAGCGGAGAGACTTCAGCTCACTCAGGTCTGCCTCTGTACCTCACGGTTGGTTACTGGGGAAACATAACCAATGTAGTGTCCTTCAAACTTTCCCCCACGACATCCTTTTGATCCTGCGTTACTTTGAACTCATTGTCAACCTTGCTGCCTCTCCTTCTGCCACAACTCCCCTTCTCAAGCATCTATACATAAACATGTCCTGTACTGTACAGTGCTGGAGTGTATTCTCACACAGAGGTGAACTCTACGGGCCATTGCAGTAGTGAACTGCTAACATGAAACAAACTCAGGTGGAGATTGAGATGTTTCCAGACGGAAACTCAGGGAATATAACGGAGGTCAGATGAGCAATGAGACTCATTTATGGTTGTTGATAGCTGCTTTGACCAGTGTATTATACTGGTTGTTGTTGAGAGCTGATTAGATCAGTGTATTATACTGGTTGTTGAGAGCTGATTAGACCAGTGTATTATACTGGTTCATGTTGAGAGCTGATTAGACCAGTGTATTATACTGGTTCTTGTTGAGAGCTGATTAGACCAGTGTATTATACTGGTTGTTGAGAGCTGATTAGACCAGTGTATTATACTGGTTCATGTTGAGAGCTGATTAGACCAGTGTATTATACTGGTTCTTGTTGAGAGCTGATTAGACCAGTGTATTATACTGGTTGTTGTTGAGAGCTGATTAGACCAGTGTATTATATTGGTTGTTGTTGAGAGCTGATTAGACCAGTGTATTATACTGGTTGTTGTTGAGAGCTGATTAGACCAGTGTATTATATTGGTTGTTGATGAGAGCTGATTAGACCAGTGTATTATACTGGTTGCTGTTGAGAGCTGACTAGACCAGTGTATTATATTGGTTGTTGTTGAGAGCTGATTAGACCAGTGTAATATACTAGTTGTTTTTGAGAGCTGATTAGACCAGTGTATTATACTGGTTGTTGTTGAGAGCTGATTAGACCAGTGTATTATACTGGTTCATGTTGAGAGCTGATTAGACCAGTGTATTATACTGGTTGTTGATGAGAGCTGATTAGACCAGTGTATTATACTGGTTGCTGTTGAGAGCTGACTAGACCAGTGTATTATATTGGTTGTTGTTGAGAGCTGATTAGACCAGTGTAATATACTAGTTGTTGTTGAGAGCTGATTAGACCAGTGTATTATACTGGTTGTTGTTGAGAGCTGATTAGACCAGTGTATTATACTGGTTGTTGTTGAGAGCTGATTGACCAGTGTATTATACTGGTTGTTGTTGAGAGCTGATTAGACCAGTGTATTATACTGGTTGTTGTTGAGAGCTGATTAGACCAGTGTATTATACTGGCTGTTGTTGATAGCTGATTAGACCAGTGTATTATACTGGTTGTTGTTGAGAGCTGATTAGACCAGTGTATTCTACTGGTTGTTGTTGAGAGCTGATTAGACCAGTGTATTATACAGGTTGTTGAGAGCTGATTAGAGCAGTGTATTATACTGGTTGTAGTGGAGAGCTGATTAGACCAGTGTATTATACTGGCTGTTGTTGATAGCTGATTAGACCAGTGTATTATACTGGTTATTGTTGAGAGCTGATCAGACCAGTGTATTCTACTGGTTGTTGTTGAGAGCTGATTAGACCAGTGTATTATACTGGTTATTGTTGAGAGCTGATCAGACCAGTGTATTATACTGGTTGTTGTTGAGAGCTGATTAGACCAGTGTATTCTACTGGTTGTTGTTGAGAGCTGATTAGACCAGTGTATTATACAGGTTGTTGAGAGCTGATTAGAACAGTGTATTATACTGGTTGTAGTTGAGAGCTGATTAGACCAGTGTATTATACTGGCTGTTGTTGATAGCTGATTAGACCAGTGTATTATACAGGTTGTTGAGAGCTGATTAGACCAGTGTATTATACTGGTTATTGTTGAGAGCTGATCAGACCAGTGTATTATACTGGTTGTTGTTGAGAGCTGATTAGACCAGTGTATTCTACTGGTTGTTGTTGAGAGCTGATTAGACCAGTGTATTATACAGGTTGTTGAGAGCTGATTAGAACAGTGTATTATACTGGTTGTAGTTGAGAGCTGATTAGACCAGTGTATTATACTGGCTGTTGTTGATAGCTGATTAGACCAGTGTATTATACAGGTTGTTGAGAGCTGATTAGACCAGTGTATTATACTGGTTATTGTTGAGAGCTGATCAGACCAGTGTATTATACTGGTTGTTGTTGAGAGCTGATTAGACCAGTGTATTATACTGGTTCTTGTTGAGAGCTGATTAGACCAGTGTATTATACTGGTTCTTGTTGAGAGCTGATTAGACCAGTGTATTATACTGGTTGTTGTTGAGAGCTGATTAGACCAGTGTATTATATTGGTTGTTGTTGAGAGCTGATTAGACCAGTGTATTATACTGGTTGTTGTTGAGAGCTGATTAGACCAGTGTATTATACTGGTTATTGTTGAGAGCTGATTAGACCAGTGTATTATATTGGTTGTTGTTGAGAGCTGATTAGACCAGTGTATTATATTGGTTGTTGATGAGAGCTGATTAGACCAGTGTATTATACTGGTTGCTGTTGAGAGCTGACTAGACCAGTGTATTATATTGGTTGTTGTTGAGAGCTGATTAGACCAGTGTAATATGCTAGTTGTTGTTGAGAGCTGATTAGACCAGTGTATTATACTGGTTGTTGTTGAGAGCTGATTAGACCAGTGTATTATACTGGTTGTTGTTGAGAGCTGATTAGACCAGTGTATTATACTGGTTGTTGTTGAGAGCTGATTAGACCAGTGTATTATACTGGTTGTTGTTGAGAGCTGATTAGACCAGTGTATTATATTGGTTGTTGATGAGAGCTGATTAGACCAGTGTATTATACTGGTTGCTGTTGAGAGCTGACTAGACCAGTGTATTATATTGGTTGTTGTTGAGAGCTGATTAGACCAGTGTAATATGCTAGTTGTTGTTGAGAGCTGATTAGACCAGTGTATTATACTGGTTGTTGTTGAGAGCTGATTAGACCAGTGTATTATACTGGTTGTTGTTGAGAGCTGATTAGACCAGTGTATTATACTGGTTGTTGTTGAGAGCTGATTAGACCAGTGTATTATACTGGCTGTTGTTGATAGCTGATTAGACCAGTGTATTGTACTGGTTGTTGTTGAGAGCTGATTAGACCAGTGTATTCTACTGGTTGTTGTTGAGAGCTGATTAGACCAGTGTATTATACAGGTTGTTGAGAGCTGATTAGAACAGTGTATTATACTGGTTGTTGTTGAGAGCTGATTAGACCAGTGTATTATACTGGCTGTTGTTGATAGCTGATTAGACCAGTGTATTATACTGGTTGTTGTTGAGAGCTGATTAGACCAGTGTATTATACTGGTTATTGTTGAGAGCTGATCAGACCAGTGTATTATACTGGTTGTTGTTGAGAGCTGATTAGACCAGTGTATTATACTGGTTGTTGTTGAGAGCTGATTAGACCAGTGTATTATACTGGCTGTTGTTGATAGCTGATTAGACCAGTGTATTATACTGGTTGTTGTTGAGAGCTGATTAGACCAGTGTATTATACTGGTTGTTTTTGAGAGCTGATTAGACCAGTGTATTATATTGGTTGTTGTTGAGAGCTGATTAGACCAGTGTATTATACTGGTTGTTGTTGAGAGCTGATTAGACCACTGTATTATACTGGTTGTTGTTGAGAGCTGATTAGACCAGTGTATTATACTGGTTGTTGTTGAGAGCTGCTTAGACCAGTGTATTCTACTGGTTGTTGTTCATAGCTGATTAGACCAGCGTATTATATTGGTTGTTTATAGCTGCTAAGACCAGTGTTTTGTACTGCTTGTTGATAGCTGCTTAGACCAGTGTATTATTCTGGAAGTTGGCAGCTGCTTAGACCAGTGTATTATACTGGTTGTTGATAGCTGCTTAGACCAGTGTATTATTCTGGAAGTTGGCAGCTGCTTTGACCAGTGTATTAAACAGGTTGTTGATAGCTGCTTAGACCAGTGTATTATTCTGGAAGTTGGCAGCTGCTTTGACCAGTGTATTATACTTGTTGTTGATAGCTGCGTAGACCAGTGTATTATACTTGTTGTTGATAGCTGCTTAGACCAGTGTATTATACTTGTTGTTGAGCTGCTTAAACTTGTGTTTTTTTCCTTATCAATCTACACACAATTCTAAATAATGACCAAGTGAAAACAGGTTTTTAGAGACTTTTTAAAAGTTTAGGTCTGGTCTCCCACCTCTTACAGTAATGTGGTAGTTTAGGTCTGGTATCCCAGCTCTTACAGTAATGTGGTAGTTGAGGTCTGGTCTCCCATCTCTTACAGTAATGTGGTAGTTTAGGTCTGGTCTCCCAGCTCTTACAGTAACATGTGGTAGTTTAGGTCTGGTCTCCCAGCTCTTACAGTAACATGTGGTAGTTTAGGTCTGGTCTCCCAGCTCTTACAGTAATGTGGTAGTTTAGGTCTGGTCTCCCATCTCTTACAGTAATGTGGTAGTTTAGGTCTGGTCTCCCAGCTCTTACAGTAACATGTGGTAGTTTAGGTCTGGTCTCCCAGCTCTTACAGTAACATGTGGTTGTTTAGGTCTGGTCTCCCAGCTCTTACAGTAACATGTGGTAGTTTAGGTCTGGTCTCCTAGCTCTTACAGTAACATGTGGTAGTTTAGGTCTGGTCTACAGTCAGTAATGAAACTGTGCTCAACTTATTACCATTAAAGCATTTAAGCAAACATTTACTGAATGGAAGGACTAATCAACCATTAAAGCAACCGCTGGTGATCAAATTCTCCATTTGACACTTCCAGTCATGGTATTTTAAGCATATTTCCTCCTTAAGGGCCGGGGAGTTCCTCCTTCAGAAGCCTTATCACTGGTCCTGTCGTCTAGCTGAGAGGCTGACAGAAACGACCAGAAGTAAAATGGCCTCCTCCTCTCCATCAGCTGTTACGAGAGAGACAAGCGGAACTACGCATAGCAACGATCCATTCTCCTCCTCTCTGTAACTTAAAGTGACATAAACCTTTTACTCTTTATGGATTTCATGCCCCTTTGTCTGAACAAAATATAGTGAAATAACTTTGATACGTAATGAAAAGTATAAGTAGAATAATATATTATTCTGAATAGAAGCTGACTAAGGTATATTTTCAGTGCCTTGCGCAACCTCTCTCTACAGTCTTCCTAGTTGAGAATCAAAACCACATCCTTTCATTGTGTCAAATCAAAACCACATCCTTTCATTGTGTCAAATCAAAACCACATCCTTTCATTGTGTCAAATCAAAACCACATCCTTTCATTGTGTCAAATCAAAACCACATCCTTTCATTGTGTGAAATCAAAACCACATCCTTTCATTGTGTGAAATCAAAACCACATCCTTTCATTGTGTGAAATCAAACCACATCCTTTCATTGTATCAAATCAAAACCACATCCTTTCATTGTGTCAAATCAAAACCACATCCTTTCATTGTATCAAATCAAAACCACATCCTTTCATTGTGTCAAATCAAAACCACATCCTTTCATTGTGTCAAATCAAAACCACATCCTTTCATTGTGTCAAATCAAAACCACATCCTTTCATTGTGTCAAATCAAAACCACATCCTTTCATTGTGTCAAATCAAAACCACATCCTTTCATTGTATCAAATCAAACCACATCCTTTCATTGTGTCAAATCAAAACCACATCCTTTCATTGTATCAAATCAAAACCACATCCTTTCATTGTGTCAAATCAAAACCACATCCTTTCATTGTGTCAAATCAAAACCACATCCTTTCATTGTGTCAAATCAAAACCACATCCTTTCATAGTGTCAAATCAAAACCACATCCTTTCATTGTGTCAAATCAAAACCACATCCTTTCATTGTGTCAAATCAAAAACACATCCTTTCATTGTATCAAATCAAAACCACATCCTTTCAGTGTATCAAATCAAAACCACATCCTTTCATTGTGTCAAATCAAAACCACATCCTTTCATTGTGTCAAATCAAAACCACATCCTTTCATTGTGTCAAATCAAAACCACATCCTTTCATTGTATCAAATCAAAACCACATCCTTTCAGTGTATCAAATCAAAACCACATCCTTTCATTGTGTCAAATCAAAACCACAACCCTGCACACCTTCAGATATGACTTCACATTAAGATGAATTTCTACCGTTTAAACAGCATTATTTAAACATCAGTGAATTCTCCCGTCTCGCTGAGAGATCATGTTGCAGTTAAGGCCCTGACCATGTGGACCAGTGTAAACAAATGGCAACAAAGACCCTGGTGTGTATATGAGAGGTCAGTAATGTTCTGTGTATACGAGAGGAGAGAGAGGTCTGTCATATTCATTATATCTGGAAGGATACGTGGGGCAGTACAATGTTCCTCTGCCCTCACATTCCTCCAGAGTTACTAGGCAGTGTTGTACTTTATTTGTCCAGGGGCAGATAAACCAGAATGCCGTCAGCCTCGACCGCGCACAGCTACACAGCTGGTTTGTATAATTATAAGTGCTTTCGTATGACAAATAGATCAATAACAGATGAGAATGCTTCCATGTTTAAATCACAGTCCAGATAGTGCCACTGCATCAGTAAACAGGTCTAGATTTAAAATATGAAATACAGTTTGAATGTTTTAGGTACATTTTGGTTACATTAATAATTCATTAATAATGTATATTTTAGCTTACAGTACTAACAGGAAGACAACAGGATTAGTGAACCTTGGCCAAGAGTGCAGCACATCAGCATATTGTCCCATGCAATACAGTGCAGCGCATCAGCATATTGTCCCATGGAAACGTCTTCAGTTTAATGGGTTAAGCCATACATTAACACAACCCTGATGGATATAATGGCGCCGGAATAGATGGCTGCCGTTTTAAGGTCTCCTATCCAGTTGTGCTATTGTGCGTCATTTTTTAAACTTTTTTTGTACATAATGTTTCTGCCTACTACACCGGCTCTGATGCTCGTCGGATGTGGCAGGGCTTGCAAACTGTTACGGACTACAAAGGGAAGTACAGTCGCGAGCTGCCAGTGACTCGAGCCTACCAGACGAGCTAAATAAATGATATGCTCGCTTCGAGGCAAGCAACACTGAAGCATGCATGAGAGCATCAGCTGTTCCGGAAGACTGTGATTACACTCTTCGTAGCCGATATGAGTAACACCTTTAAACAGGTCAACATTCACAAGGACGCAGGGCCAGACGGATTACCAGGACGTGTGCTCTGAGCATGCGCTGACCAACTGGCAAGTGTCTTCACTGACATTTTCAATAACAGTCCCTGGTTCGAATCCAGGCTGTATCACTTCCGGCCGTGATCGGGAGTCCCATAGGGTGGCGCACAATTTGACCAGCGTCGTCCGGGTTTGGCCAGGGTAGGCTGTCATTCTAAAGTAGAATTTGTTCTTAACTGACTTGTCTAGTTAAATAAAGGTAAAATAAATCAGATTCAAAGAACAAATGTTTCAAGCAGACCACCATAGTCCCTGTGCCCAAGAACACCAAGGTAACCTGCCTCAATGACTACCGACCTGTAGCACTTACGTCTGTAGCCACGAAGTGCTTTGAAAGGAAGGTCATGGCTCATATCAACACCATTATCCCAGAAACCCTACACCCACTCCAATTTGCATACCGCCCCAAAATATCCACAGATGATGCAATCCCTATTGCAATCCACACTGCCCTTTCCCACCTGGACCAATGGAACACCTACGCGAGAATGCTATTCAAATCAAATTTGTCACATGTGCCGAATACAACAGGTGTAGACCTTACAGTGATATGTCACATTCATTGACTACAGCTCAGCGTTCAACACCGTAGTGCCCTCAAAGCTCATCACTAAGCTAAGGACCCTGGGACTGGATCCTTGACTTCCAAACGTGCGGCCCCCAGGTGGTAAGTGTAGGTAACAACACACCTGCCATGCTGATTCTCAACACAGGGGCCCCTCAGGGGTGCGTGCTAAGTCCCATCCTGTACTCCCTGTTCACCCATGACTGCATGGCCAAGCACGACTCTAACACCATCATTAAGTTTGCCGACGACACAGCAGTGGTAGGCCTGATCACCGACAACAACGAGACAGCCTATAGGGAGGAGGTCAGAGACCTGGCAGTTTGGTGCCAGGACAACAACCTCTCCCTCAACGTAAACAAGACAGAGGAGATGATTGTGGACTACAGGAAAAGAAGGACCGAGCACGCCCCTATTCACATCAGCTTCAAGTTCCTTGGTGTCCACATCCCCAACAAACTGTCATGGTCCAAACACACCAAGACAGTCGTGAAGAGGGCACGACGATGCCTATTCCCCCTCAGGAGACTGAAAAGATTTGGCATGGGTCTTCATATCCTCAAAAAAATTATACAGCTGCACCATCGAGAGCATCCTGAATGGTTGCATCACCGCCTGGTATCGAAACTTTGAGATGTTTTTATGATGTGGTCCAAATCTTCTGTGTGATCTAAATGAAGCTTGCCTGTTCTCCAAACCACATGCCTTTAAAGCCTTGCACACACCCACACCCACCCAAACCCACCCATAGCCACCCACCTACACCTACCCATTCCCACCCACACACCCACCCATACCCATTCATACCTACCCATTCCCACCCACCCATACCCATCCATACCCAGTCATAATTACCCATTCCCACCCACCCACCCATACCCATTCACACCCATTCATACCTACCCATTCCCACCCGCCCACCCACCCATACCCATCCCATCCATACCCATTCATACCTACCCATTCCTACCCACCCATTCCTACCCACCCATTCATACCCACCCATACCCATTCCTACCCACCCATTCATACCCACCCATACCCATTCATACCCATTCATACCTACCCATTCCTACCCACCCATTCCTACCCACCCATTCATACCCACCCATACCCATCCATACCCATTCCTACCCATACCCACCCATACCCATCCATACCCATTCCTACCCATACCCATCCATACCCATCCATACCCATTCCTACCCATACCCACCCATACCCATCCATACCCATTCCTACCCATACCCACCCATACCCATCCATACCCATTCCTACCCATACCCATCCATACCCATCCATACCCATTCCTACCCATACCCACCCATACCCATCCATACCCAATCCTACCCATACCCACCCATACCCATCCATACCCATTCCTACCCATACCCATCCATACCCATCCATACCCATTCCTACCCATACCCACCCATACCCATCCATACCCAATCCTACCCATACCCACCCATACCCATCCATACCCATTCATACCCACCCATACCCATCCCACCCACCCATTTGTTGGGTTTGTTTAATACAGCAGATTCACAAATGTTCTCTTCAACCATGAGAATACTGTTATACCTAGAATACTTAGCCAGGCACACAACAACCATATTAAAGACATATTACCAAATGTTCTCTTCAACCATGAGAATACTGTTATACCTAGAATACTTAGCCAGGCACACAACAACCATATTAAAAACATATTACCTCAGCGGGACAAATCTGTCCCAACGAAGTTAAAACCATGAAACCATTTCCTCTTAATCACGTGTTATCTCTGGTTCAACAACACATTCATCTGTGGTTTGGGTATTATTCCATGTTGTTATGAGAATTTAAATGTTTTCAATTAGTGTGGGGCTACAATCTTCTCTGGGACTGCTTACTGGCTGTCCATCACCGCCCCACTGCCCCATCCTAACATCATCACCGCCCAATACTGACATGTCCTACACATGAACTTTAAAAAAACACATATTTAAACAGCGTCTTCTTAACCAAAGCCAGGGACCAGCCCAGAACCAGCCCAGAGTAGAGCAGACTGCCTGGGCTGTTGAGGCTAACACATCCTATTACAATCCCCCTCCATCGACTCTAACTGTCTCAACCCTCTCCCAAAGAGATGTTGCTGACATGAGACATGTGCCAATCAGGATGGCATTTAGAGCATGTTCAGGACTGAGGCTTGTTGAAGCTTGGTTGAACAATAATGTATGGATCCAAATGGGGGAGCAAATAGCAGAATCATCATTTGAGCTCCTTTTGAAGTGGTTTCTCTACATTAAACTGTTAGTCACCATGGTATCAAAAGGCTGTTGTTGTTACCAGTTCCTACTCTACTTTGATCACCATGGTATCAAAAGGCTGTGGTTGTTACCAGTTCCTACTCTACTCTGATCACCATGGTATCAAAAGGCTGTGGTTGTTAGCAGTTCCTACTCTACTCTGATCACCATGGTATCAAAAGGCTGTTGTTGTTACCAGGTCCTACTCTACTCAGATCACCGTGGTATCAAAAGGCTGTGGTTGTTACCAGTTCCTACTCTACTCTGATCACCATGGTATCAAAAGGCTGTTGTTGTTACCAGTTCCTACTCTACTCTGATCACCATGGTATCAAAAGGCTGTGGTTGTTAGCAGTTCCTACTCTACTCTGATCACCATGGTATCAAAA
Organism: Brachymystax lenok tsinlingensis; assembly: GCA_030435695.1. Taxonomy (NCBI): domain Eukaryota; kingdom Metazoa; phylum Chordata; class Actinopteri; order Salmoniformes; family Salmonidae; genus Brachymystax; species Brachymystax lenok. The sequence goes on along the minus strand of JAGFMH010000026.1, from coordinate 1,114,110 downwards.
GGCTGTTGTTGTTACCAGTTCCTACTCTACTCTGATCACCATAGTATCAAAAGGCTGTGGTTGTTAGCAGGCACTACTCTACTTTGATCACCATGGTATCAAAAGGCTGTGGTTGTTAGCAGGTCCTACTCTACTCTGATCACCATGGTATCAAAAGGCTGTGGTTGTTAGCAGGTCCTACTCTACTCTGATCACCATGGTATTGAAAGGCTGTGGTTGTTAGCAGTTCCTACTCTACTCTGATCACCATGGTATTGAAAGGCTGTGGTTGTTAGCAGGTCCTACTCTACTCTGATCACCGTGGTATCAAAAGGCTGTGGTTGTTACCAGTTCCTACTCTACTCTGATCACCATGGTATCAAAAGGCTGTTGTTGTTACCAGTTCCTACTCTACTCTGATCACCGTGATATCAAAAGGCTGTGGTTGTTAGCAGGAACTACTCTACTCTGATCACCAGGGTCCTACTATACTCTGATCAGACAGCTTGGTACCTTCAGCTTGTCAACATCTTTTACACTAACAAGTAGTGATGACGTCAATCTCTCTTCCACTTTGAGCCATGAGAGACTGACATGCATGTCATTAACGTTATTTCTCCAAGTACTTTTAAAGGCCAGCCATGCTGCCCTGTTCTGAGCCAACTGCAATTTTCCTAAGTCCCTCTTTGTGGCACCTGACCACACGACTGAACAGTAGTCTAGCTGCGACAAAACTAGGGCCTGTAGGACTTGCCTTGTTGATAGTGTTGTTAAAAATGCAGAGCAGCGCTGAATTCAACTTCCGGCGCCGACAGAGATGGCAGCCTCGCTTCACGTTCTCAGGAAACCATGCAGTATTTTGTTTTTTTATGTTTTACTTCTTACATTGTTACCCCGGGAAATATTAAGTTTTATTACATACAACCGGGAGGAACTATTGGATATAAGAGCAACGTCAACTTACCAACATTACGACCAGGAATATGACTTTCCCAAAGAGGATTCTCGGTTTGCTAACCCAAACACAACAATAGACTGGATAGCACCCGGCTACTCAAAGCAACGGCGGCGCCGGAGAAGAGGGAAACGCGCCGGTCTTTTGGTCAAGCTACGTCGACGGCGCATCGTGCACCTCTCCCGAGTATTTTAATCGCCAATGTACAGTCTCTTGACAACAAAGTAGACGAAATCCGATCGAGGGTTGCCTTTCAGAGAGACATCCGAGACTGCAACGTTCTTTGCTTCACGGAAACATGGCTCACTCAGGACACGTTATCGGAGTCGGTACAGCCACCTGGTTTCTCCACGCATCGCGCCGACAGAAACAAACTTCTATCTGGTAAGAAGAAGGGTGGGGTGTGTGTCTTATGATTAACGAGACGTGGTGTGATCATAACAACATACAGGAACTCAAGTCCTTTTGTTCACCTGACATAGAATTCATTACAATCAAATGCAGACCGCATTATCTACCAAGAGAATTCTCCTCGATTATAATCACAGCCGTGTACATCCCCCCCTCAAGCTGATACATCGACGGCACTGAAAGAAATTCATCGGACTCTATGTAAACTGGAAACCACATATCCTGAGGCTGCATTTATTGTGGCTGGGGATTTTAATAAGGCTAATTTAAGAACAAGGCTCCCGAAATTTTACCAGCATATCGAATGTGCCACCCGGGCTGGTAAAATCCTGGACCACTGTTATTCCAACTTCCGTGATGCATACAAGGCTATTCTCCGCCCTCCTTTCGGCAAGTCTGACCATGACTCCATTTTGTTGCTCCCAGCCTACAAACAGAAACTAAAACAAGAAACGCCCGTTCTCAGGTCTGTTCAACGCTGGTCCGACCAATCTGATTCCATGCTGCAAGATTGCTTCGAGCACGTGGACTGGGATATGTTCCGGATAGCATCTGACAACAACATTGATGTATACGCTGATACGGTGAGCGAGTTTATTAGCAAGTGCATTGGTGATGTTGTACCCATAGCAAATATTAAAACCTTCCCCAACCAGAAACCGTGGATTGATGGCAGCATTCGCAAGAAAACTGAAAGCGCGAACCACTGCTTTTAACCAGGGTAAGGCTACCGGAAACATGACTGAATTCAAACAGTGTAGCTATTCCCTCCGCAAGGCAATCAAACAAGCTAAGCGTTAATATAGAGACAAAGTAGAGTCACAATTCAACGGCTCAGACACAAGAGGAATGTGGCAGGGTCTACAGTCAATCACGGACTACAAAAAGAAAACCAGCCCGTCGCGGACCATGACGTCCCTGCTCCCAGACCAACTAAACAACTTCTTTGCTCGCTTTGAGGACAATGCAGTGCCACCGACACGGCCCGCTACCAAAACCTGCGCGGGCTCACCTTCACCGCAGCCAATGTGAGAAAAACATTTAAATGTGTTAACCCTCGCAAGGCTGCCGGCCCAGATGGCATCCCTGGCCGTGTCCTCAGAGCATGCGCAGACCAGCTGGCTGGTGTGTTCACCGACATATTCAATCAGTCCCTATCCCAGTCTGCTGTTCCCACATGCTTCAAGAGGGCCACCATTGTTCCTGTTCCCAAGAAAGCTAAGGTGACTGAGCTAAATGACTATCGCCCGTAGCACTCACTTCTGTCATCATGAAGTGCTTTGAGAGATTAGTCAAGGATCATATCACCTCCATCCTGCCAGACACCCTGGACCCACTCCAATTTGCTCACCGTCCCAATAGGTCCACAGACGACACAATCGCAATCACACTGCATACTGCCCTAACCCATCTGGACAAGAGGAATACTTATGTAAGAATGCTGTTCATCGACTACAGCTCAGCATTTAACACCATAGTTCCCTCCAAGCTCGTCATTAAGCTCGAGACCCTGGGTCTCGACCCAGCCCTGTGCAACTGGGTCCTGGACTTCCTGACGGGCCGGTCCCAGGTGGTGAGGGTAGGAAATAACATCTCCACTCCGCTGATCCTCAACACTGGGGCCCCACAAGGGTGCGTTCTCAGCCCTCTCCTGTACTCCCTGTTTACCCATGACTGCGTGGCCAAGCACGCATCCAACTCAATCATCAAGTTTGCTGACGACACTACAGTGGTAGGCTTGATTACCAACAACGACGAGACGGCCTACAGAGAGGAGGTGAGGGCCCTCGGAGTGTGGTGTCAGGAAAATAACCTCTCACTCAATGTCAGCAAAACAAAGGAGATGATCGTGGACTTCAGGAAACAGGAGAGGAGCACCCCTATCCACATCGAGGGGACAGTAGTGGAGAGGGTGGAAAGTTTTAAGTTCCTCGGTGTACACATCACGGACAAACTGAATTGGTCCACCCACACAGACAGCGTGGTGAAGAAGGCGCAACAGCGCCTCTTCAACCTCAGGAGGCTGAAGAAATTCAGCTTGTCACCAAAATCACTCACAAACTTTTACAGATGCACTATCGAGAGCATCCTGTCGGGCTGTATCACCGCCTGGTACGGCAACTGCTCCGCCCACAACCGTAAGGCTCTCCAGAGGGTAGTGAGGACTGCACAGCGCATCACCGGGGGAAACCTACCTGCCCTCCAGGACACCTACACCACCCGATGTCACAGGAAGGCCAAAAGATCATCAAGGACAACAACCACCCGAGCCACTGCCTGTTCACCCCGCGATCATCCAGAAGGCGAGGTCAGTACAGGTGCATCAAAGCTGGGACCGAGAGACTGAAAACAGCTTCTACCTCAAGGCCATCAGACTGTTAAACAGCCATCACTAACATTGAGTGGCTGCTGCCAACATACTGACTTAAATCTCTAGCCACTTTAAACATAGGAATTGGATGTAACAAATGTATCACTAGCCACTTTAAACAATTTTGTATATAATGTTTACGTATCCGACATACTCATATCAAATGTATACACTGTACTCTAAACCATCTACTGTATCTTGCCTATGCCGTTCGGCCATCGACCCAAATCTCTAGCCACTTTAATAATTATAACTGGATGAAATAATGTATCACTAGCCACTTTAAACAATGCCATTTATATAATGTTTACATATCCTACATTACTCATCTCATATATGTGTATATACTGTACTCCATACCATCTACTGCATCTTGCCTATGCCGGTCAGCCATCGCTCATCCATATATTTATATGTACATACTCGTATTCATTCCTTTACTCTTGTGTGTATAAGGTAGTTGTTGTGAATTTGTTAGATTACTTGTTAGATACTACTGCATGGTCGGAACTAGAAGCACAAGCATTTCGCTACACTCGCATTAACATCTGCTAACCATGTGTATGTGACAAATAAAATTTGATTTGATTTGATTTATTATGGACAGACTTCTCCCCATCTAAGCGACTGTTGTATCAATGTCTTTTCAGTTGCTGTAGTAGCTGACATGTATAGAGTTATCCGCATACATAGACACACTGGCATGTCATTAGTAAAGATTGAAAAAGTAAGGGGCCTAAACAGCTACCCTGGGGAATTCCTGATTCTACCTGGATAATGTGTTTTATTAGCCAGGTATCTCTTGATCCACATTATAGCAGGGGGTGTAAAGCCATAACACACAAGTGGAAGAAGACAGCCCCCACAATCATTTTAACATCAATTTCTCTCAGCCAATCATCAGTCATTTGTGTTAGTGCTGTGCTTGTTGAGTGTCCTTCCTTATTAGCATGCTGAACGTCTGTTGTCAATTTGTTTACTGTGAAATAGCATTGTATCTGGTCAAACAATTTCTTGACCACATACAAAAAAAATAATAATAATTTACATTTTCTTCCAGAAGTTTACTATCTGGTTGGTAACAGGCTGAGGGGGCAGGGATTTCTATCAATCTGTTTATTTAAAGATTATTAGGTACACCACCCCGTTCACAAAAATGGTTTGCTCCTAGAGACTGTGAGCTACTTGGCCGTGGCTTTCTATGTAAAGCAGGCAGAAAGGCATCGAGGCATTCAGTTACTGTTCAATTGAAAGTTAGAATGGGCAAAACGAGTGACCTAAGTGACTTTGAGCGTGGTATGATCGTCTGTGCCAGGCGCACCGGTTCCAGTATCTCAGAAATGGCCGGCCTCTTGGGCTTTTCATACATGACAGTGTCTAGGGCTTACCGAGAATGGTGCGACAAACAGAAAACATCCAGTCAGTGGGAGTTCTGTGGGTGAGAAAAGCTTGTCAATGAGAGAGGTCCAAGGAGAATGGCAAGAATCGTGCAAGCTAACAGGCGGGCCACAAACAGGCAAATAACAGAGCAGTACAAGAGTGGTGTGCAGAACGGCATCTCGGAACACACAACTCATCGGTCCTTTTCACGGATGGGCTGTTGCAGCAGACGACCACACCGGGTTCCACTCCTATCAGCTAGAAACAAGAAGAAGTGGCTCCAGTGGGCACGTGGTCACTAACAATGAGGAGTGGAAAAACATGGTCTGGTACAACAAAACCCAGTTCAAGAGTCAAGATTTGGCATAAGCAGCATGAGTCCATGGCCACATCCTGCCTGGTGTCAACAGTACAGGCTGGTGGAGTAATGTTTTCCTGGCACACATTAGATCCCTTGATAGCAATTGAGCAATGGGGGGTTCGACCCAGTTCTAGATGGGCGTACCTAATAAACTGTATAAACAAGTGTATAAACAACATGGGAACGGATATTTTTTTTTATTTAACTAGGCAAGTCAGTTAAGAACAAATTCTTATTTTTAATGACGGCCTAGGAACAGTGGGTTAACTGCCTTGTTCAAGGGCAGGACGACAGATTTTTACCTTCTCAGCTCTGGGATTTGACCTTTCAACCTTCTAGTTACAAGTCCACCACTCTAACCACTAGGCTACCTGCCTCTAACCACTAGGCTACCTGCCTCTAACCACTAGGCTACCTGCCACCCCAAATGTACTGTGAAATATTAATTACAATAATTATGAGCAATGACACTTTCCCTGATGAAATATGATAAACACTGATGACTAATTCAGAAAAGGAAGCTCTCTACAAATAGCATTTTTTGTTACTTATTTGTTTTACACCCTTTTTCAGTTCTATTCTTTTCTCATGGCTGCAACTCCCCAACGGGCTGAAAGAGGCATGCGTCCTCTGGCCCGCTTAACCTGGAAGCCAGCTGCACCAATGTGTCGGAGGAAACACCGTTCAACTGGTGCAGGTTCAACTGAGCAGGTGCCCGGCCCGCCACAAGGAGTCCCTAGAGCGCGATGAGCCAAGTAAAGCCACCCCAGCCAAAACCCTCCGCTAACCCAGACGACGCTGGGCCAATTGTGTGCCGCCCTATGGGACTCCCGGTTACGGCCAGTTGTGACACAGCCTGGTATCAAACCCCCGGTCTGTAGTGACGCCTCGAGCACTGCGATGCGTGCCTTAGACCACTGTGCCACTCGGGAGGCATACAATTAGCTTTTAAAAAAATAATTGAGGGACATACTAGCTCTTTTTGTAGATGCAGAGCAGTGTGGTGATTATGGGGCAATGTGGAGGAAGAGAGATGGGTATTTAAAGAAACTCAGGTCAGGTCTGCTGAATAAAACCAGTCCAGAAACCTCCAGTGGCAATACTGTGAGATTACAACTGCAGATTGATGGAGTTTGGCAACATTTTTTGAAACTAGCAGTCGTTAATATGCTGGTGACAATTCCACCCTGGCTTCACAGAGGGGAGGGTGAGTGTGGAATGTCTAAGACGGGACCTTTCCTGTTCCCTGTGTTATTCTAACAAACAATGTCAATGAGATGACATCCTACCTCCTAGCGATTTGCATGGTTGTCAGAGTAGTGAAAGCAAGTTTAAAGGTACATCCTTTATATGGCAGAGAAAGGATTAAACCAGCACCACAAAGAGGCTTTGATTTCTTGCAGATATGAAGATTGGCTGAGAATGAGAGTTAAAGCTTCAACTCTCCAAGCCTCTAATGTTGTTTTTAAATACTGACAAAACTACTTTTTTTTGTATTGTATTTTTGTATTGTACTTCAGGTGAAGATTTAATTGCTCAAAAACTGATGTTTCTTCAACAGCTATATTGTTAGAATAAACATCAACATATAATATAATATATACCAGCGACATCAGGATATTATGATATCAACATATACTATAATATATACAAACGACATCATGACCTTATGACATTAACATATACTATAATATATACAACAGACATCAGGACATTATGACATCATCATATACTATAATATATACAACATCATCACGACAGGAGGGATCGCTATATGGAATCAGATCGTCAAGTCAGTGTTGTTTAATTAAGACATGTTGTAATCAGCCGTTTCATTTGGTAGGAGATTAGTTTTTGGAAATGTGTAATGTTATAATGATCAAGGTAAAAGACGGCTCTACCGAAGGCTTGTGTTGTTAAACATTATGATAGTTAACAGTTGTGTGTTATGGCTCCTTGATTAACATCATTGTGCGATAACACAGACTACCTGATTGTTGTCAAATGTTTTAGTTTGTTCTAACACTACCACCTACGCTTAATATGGTGCACATCTGCCTGTTAGACTCAGGGAAACAGTTCCACAGAACAGCCTATAATTAGCTTTTTGCAATCTTAGCCAGTGAAAAACATATCGCTGTGAAATGTTTTCCTCCAGATCATCAACATGTTGGTGAGCATTTGATGAGCTCTGTAAAGGGATAGTACACTCACAAATGTTTCTCATTCTCTAGTGATGTGGATGTACAGGTCTGTACTGCTGCTAGGAGGATGGACCATATCTGCTGCTAGGAGGATGGATCATATCTGCTGGTAGGATGGATCATATCTGCTGGTAGGAGGATGGATCATGTCTGCTGGTAGGAGGATGGATCATATCTGCTGCTAGGAGGATGGATCATATCTGCTGGTAGGAGGATGGATCATATCTGCTGCTAGGAGGATGGATCATATCTGCTGCTAGGAGGATGGATCATATCTGCTGCTAGGAGGATGGATCATATCTGCTGCTAGGAGGATGGATCATATCTGCTGGTAGGAGGATGGATCATATCTGCTGCTAGGAGGATGGATCATATCTGCTGCTAGGAGGATGGATCATATCTGCTGGTAGGAGGATGGATCATATCTGCTGGTAGGAGGATGGATCATATATGCTGGTAGGAGGATGGATCATGTCTGCTGGTAGGAGGATGGATCATATCTGCTGGTAGGAGGATGGATCATATCTGCTGGTAGGAGGATGGATCATATCTGCTGGTAGGAGGATGGATCATGTCTGCTGCTAGGAGGATGGATCATATCTGCTGGTAGGAGGATGGATCATATCTGCTGGTAGGAGGATGGATCATGTCTGCTGGTAGGAGGATGGATCATATCTGCTGGTAGGAGGATGGATCATATCTGCTGCTAGGAGGATGGATCATATCTGCTGGTAGGAGGATGGATCATATCTGCTGGTAGAAGGAAGGATCATATCTGCTGGTAGGAGGATGGATCATATCTGCTGGTAGGAGGATGGATCATGTCTGCTGGTAGGAGGATGGATCATGTCTGCTGGTAGGAGGATTTATCATGTCTGCTGGTAGGAGGATGGATCATATCTGCTGCTAGGAAGATGGATCATGTCTGCTGGTAGGAGGATGGATCATATCTGCTGGTAGGAGGATGGATCATATCTGCTGGTAGGAGGATGGATCATATCTGCTGGTAGGAGGATGGATCATATCTGCTGGTAGGAGGATGGATCATATCTGCTGGTAGGAGGATGGATCATATCTGCTGGTAGGAGGTTGGATCATGTCTGCTGGTAGGAGGATGGATCATATCTGCTGGTAGGAGGATGGATCATATCTGCTGGTAGGAGGATGGATCAATTCTGCTCGTAGGAGGAAGGATCATATCTGCTGGTAGGAAGATGGATCATATCTGCTGGTAGGAGGATGGATCATGTCTGCTGGTAGGAGGATGAATCATATCTGCTGGTAGGAGGATGGATCATATCTGCTGGTAGGAGGATGGATCATGTCTGCTGGTAGGAGGATGGATCATATCTGCTGGTAGGAGGATGGATCATATCTGCTGGTAGGAGGATGGATCATGTCTGCTGGTAGGAGGATGGATCATGTCTGCTGGTAGGAGGATGGATCATATCTGCTGGTAGGAGGATGGATCATATCTGCTGGTAGGAGGATGGATCATATCTGCTGGTAGGAGGATGGATCATATCTGCTGGTAGGAGGATGGATCATATCTGCTGGTAGGAGGATGGATCATATCTGCTGGTAGGAGGATGGATCATGTCTGCTGGTAGGAGGATGGATCATATCTGCTGGTAGGAGGATGGATCATATCTGCTGGTAGGAGGATGGATCATATCTGCTGGTAGGAGGATGGATCATGTCTGCTGGTAGGAGGATGGATCATATCTGCTGGTAGGAGGATGGATCATATCTGCTGGTAGGAGGATGGATCATGTCTGCTGGTAGGAGGATGGATCATATCTGCTGGTAGGAGGATGGATCATGTCTGCTGGTAGGAGGATGGATCATGTCTGCTGGTAGGAGGATGGATCATGTCTGCTGGTAGGAGGATGGATCATATCTGCTGGTAGGAGGATGGATCAATTCTGCTGGTAGGAGGATGGATCAATTCTGCTGGTAGGAGGATGGATCATATCTGCTGGTAGGAGGATGGATCATATCTGCTGGTAGGAGGATGGATCATATCTGCTGGTAGGAGGATGGATCAATTCTGCTGGTAGGAGGATGGATCATATCTGCTGGTAGGAGGATGGATCATGTCTGCTGGTAGGAGGATGGATCATGTCTGCTGGTAGGAGGATGCATCATATCTTCTGGTAGGAGGATGGATCATATCTGCTGGTAGGAGGATGGATCATATCTGCTGGTAGGAGGATGGATCATATCTGCTGGTAGGAGGAAGGATCAGTGCATTACTAAAGTCTTCATTATCCCCCAGACTTGGGCCAGGCACCACAGGCTTTCTGTGTTAAGATTTGTTGGTATTTTGGTCCATTAATATTATTATTAATGGAGGAAACATGTAAATGTCCAAAACTTGGTCAAAATGTATATTTTCTTTAGTTTATCATACTACCGTCATCAAAAGCCTCTGGGACGTGCCTCTAGACTCAGTAGAACCAGCCTCTGGGCCGTGCCTCTAGACTCAGTAGATCCAGCCTCTGGGCCGTGCCTCTAGACTCATGAGAACCAACCTCTGGGCCGTGCCTCTAGCCTCAGTAGAACCAGCCTCTGGGCCGTGCCTCTAGACTCAGTAGAACCAGCCTCTGGGCCGTGCCTCTAGCCTCAGTAGAACCAGCCTCTGGGCCGTGCCTCTAGCCTCAGTAGAACCAGCCTCTGGGCCGTGCCTCTAGACTCAGTAGAACCAGCCTCTGGGACGTGCCTCTATCCTCAGTAGAACCAGCCTCTGGGCCGTGCCTCTAGCCTCAGTAGAACCAGCCTCTGGGCCGTGCCTCTAGACTCAGTAGAACCAGCCTCTGGGCCGTGCCTCTAGCCTCAGTAGAACCAGCCTCTGGGCCGTGCCTCTAGCCTCAGTAGAACCAGCCTCTGGGCCGTGCCTCTAGACTCAGTAGAACCAGCCTTTGGGACGTGCCTCTATCCTCAGTAGAACCAGCCTTTGGGACGTGCCTCTAGACTCAGTAGAACCAGCCTCTGGGCCGTGGTGGAGGATATCTGCCTCTTTGTTTGTGCTTGTGTAAAATGACATTGTCTTTTGAATAAGGTTCATTGTTTTGTTAACAACAACTTAACCAGTGTGACGTCATGTGTGGAGGAACTGCTCACACTCTGTCCTCTGCTAGTCAACCAGCAGATTATTTCAGTCTGACGTCCTGTGTGGAGGAACTGCCTACACTCTGTCCTCTGCTAGTCAACCAGCAGAATATTTCAGTGTGACGTCCAGCAGAGGACTGGCTAATTCTTTGGCTAATTCTTTGCGTATAGTGGCGGGTCACTGAAAAATGTAATCATTATTTTATGGAGACTTATGACTTATGACTTTTCACCCCCATAAATGTGGAGAAACAGCTGTTTGGGATATAACACGGTCTTCAACTAGTGCCAACAGGTTTATGAAAACAACAATGTCCTTGTTGTTTAGACAGCAGGCTGTTCCAGACTGAGTGAACTTTAATTGTTGACATAGTTGAATACCTATGGTATTAGTCCTTTCTACTGCGGTGACTTAACAAGACCTAATAACAAGTGCCTATATTTCTGTAAAAATATGTGACACATTCCACCATTAAACCTGATCCCTTCCTCCACACACATTAATATGACATAATATATCAGAGCAGTAAGTAATATAACACTGATAATAAGAATAGGACTCTGTTCAGCAGAGGACATTAAGAAACTACTGTCATCCAATAGAAATCCCTGTTCAGCAAAGGACATTAAGAAACTACAGTCATCTAATTAAAATCCCTGTTCAGCAGAGCACATTAATACACTACAGTCATCCAATTAAAACCCCTGTTCAGCAGAGGACATTAAGAAACTACAGTCCTCCAATTAAAATCCCTGTTCAGCAGAGGACATTAAGAAACTACAGTCATCCAATTAAAATCCCTGTTCAGCAGAGGACATTAATACACTACAGTCCTCATATTAAAATCCCTGTTCAGCAGAGGACATTAATAGACTACAGTCATCCAATTAAAATCCCTGTTCAGCAAAGGACATTAAGAAACTACAGTCCTCCAATTAAAATCCCTGTTCAGCAGAGGACATTAAGAAACTACAGTCCTCCAATTAAAATCCCTGTTCAGCAGAGGACATTAAGAAACTACAGTCATCTAATTCAAATCGCTGTTCAGCAGAGGACATTAATACACTACAGTCATCCAATTAAAATCCCTGTTCAGCAGAGGACATTAAGAAACTACAGTCATCCAATTAAAATCCCTGTTCAGCAGAGGACATTAATAAACTACAGTCCTCCAATTAAAACCCCATGTTCAGCAGAGGACATTAAGAAACTACAGTCATCCAATTAAAATCCCTGTTCAGCAGAAGACATTAAGAAACTACAGTCATCTAATTAAAATTCCTGTTCAGCAGAGGACATTAAGAAACTACAGTCATCCAAGTAAAATCCCTGTTCAGCAGAAGACATTAAGAAACTACAGTCATCCAATTAAAATCCCTGTTCAGCAGAGCACATTAATACACTACAGTCCTCCAATTAAAATCCCTGTTAAGCAGAGGACATTAAGAAACTACAGTCATCCAATTAAAATCCCTGTTCAGCAGAGGACATTAATACACTACAGTCCTCATATTAAAATCCCTGTTCAGCAGAGGACATTAATACACTACAGTCATCCAATTAAAATCCCTGTTCAGCAAAGGACATTAAGAAACTACAGTCCTCCAATTAATATCCCTGTTCAGCAGAGGACATCAAGAAACTACAGTCCTCCAATTAAAATCCCTGTACAGCAGAGGACATTAAGAAATTACAGTCCTCCAATTAAAATCCCTGTTCAGCAGAGGACATTAATAATCTACAGTCATCTAATTAAAACCCCTGTTGAGCAGAGGACATTAATAAACTACAGTCATCTAATTCAAATCCCTGTTCAGCAGAGGACATTAAGAAACTACAGTCATCAAATTAAAATCCCTGTTCAGCAGAAGACATTAAGAAACTACAGTCATCCAAGTAATATCCCTGTTCAGCAGAAGACATTAAGAAACTACAGTCATCTAATTAAAATCCCTGTTCAGCAAAGGACATTAAGAAACTACAGTCCTCCAATTAAAATCCCTGTTCAGCGGAGGACATTAAGAAACTACAGTCCTCCAATTAAAATCGCTGTTCAGCAGAGGACATTAAGAAACTACAGTCCTCCAATTAAAATCCCTGTTCAGCAGAGGACTTTAAGAAACTACAGTCCTCCAATTAAAATCCCTGTTCAGCAGAGGACATTAAGAAACTACAGTCATCTAATTAATATCCCTGTTCAGCAGAGGACATTAAGAAACTACAGTCCTCCAATTAAAATCCCTGTTCAGCAGAGGACATTAAGAAACTACAGTTCCCTGTTCAGCAGAGGACATTAAGAAACTACAGTCATCCAATTAAAATCCCTGTTCAGCAGAAGACATTAAGAAATTACAGTCCTCCAATTAAAATCCCTGTTCAGCAGAGGACATTAAGAAACTACAGTCATCCAATTAAAATCCCTGTTCAGCAGAAGACATTAAGAAACTACAGTCATCCAATTAAAATCCCTGTTCAGCAGAGGACATTAAGAAACTACAGTCCTCCAAATAAAACCCCTGTTCAGCAGTGGACATTAAGAAACAACAGTCATCTAATTAAAATTCTTGTTCAGCAGAGGACATTAAGAAACTACAGTCATCCAAGTAAAATCCCTGTTCAGCAGAAGACATTAAGAAACTACAGTCCTCCAATTAAAATCCCATTTCAGCAGAGGACATTAAGAAACTACAGTCCTCCAAATAATATCCGTGTTCGCAGAGGACATTAAGACACTACAGTCATCCAAGTAAAATCCCTGTTCAGCAGAAGACATTAAGAAACTACAGTCATCTAATTAAAATCCCTGTTCAGCAAAGGACATTAAGAAACTACAGTCCTCCAATTAAAATCCCTGTTCAGCAGAGGACATTAAGAAACTACAGTCCTCCAATTAAAATCCCTGTTCAGCAGAAGACATTAAGAAACTACAGTCCTCCAATTAAAATCCCTGTTCAGCAGAGGACATTAAGAAACTACATTCCTCCAATTAAAATCCCTGTTCAGCAGAGGACATTAAGAAACTACAGTTCCCTGTTCAGCAGAGGACATTAAGAAACTACAGTCATCCAATTAAAATCCCTGTTCAGCAGAAGACATTAAGAAACTACAGTCATCTAATTAAAATCCCTGTGCAGCAGAGGACATTAAGAAACTACAGTCATCCAATTAAAATCCCTGTTCAGCAGAGGATATTAAGAAACTATAGTCCTCCAATTAAAATCCCATTTCAGCAGAGGACATTAAGAAACTACAGTCCTCCAAATAATATCCGTGTTCAGCAGAGGACATTAAGAAACTACAGTCATCCAAGTAAAATCCCTGTTCAGCAGAAGACATTAAGAAACTACAGTCTTCTAATTAAAATCCCTGTTCAGCAAAGGACATTAAGAAACTACAGTCCTCCAATTAAAATCCGTGTTCAGCAGAGGACATTAAGAAACTACAGTCCTCCAATTAAAATCCTTGTTCAGCAGAAGACATTAAGAAACTACAGTCCTCAAATTAAAATCCCTGTTCAGCAAAGGACATTAAGAAACTACAGTCCTCCAATTAAAATCCCTGTTCAGCAGAGGACTTTAAGAAACTACAGTCCTCCAATTAAAATCCCTGTTCAGCAGAGGACATTAAGAAACTACAGTCATCTAATTAATATCCCTGTTCAGCAGAGGACATTAAGAAACTACAGTCCTCCAATTAAAATCCCTGTTCAGCAGAGGACATTAAGAAACTACAGTTCCCTGTTCAGCAGAGGACATTAAGAAACTACAGTCATCCAATTAAAATCCCTGTTCAGCAGAAGACATTAAGAAATTACAGTCCTCCAATTAAAATCCCTGTTCAGCAGAGGACATTAAGAAACTACAGTCATCCAATTAAAATCCCTGTTCAGCAGAAGACATTAAGAAACTACAGTCCTCCAAATAAAACCCCTGTTCAGCAGTGGACATTAAGAAACAACAGTCATCTAATTAAAATTCTTGTTCAGCAGAGGACATTAAGAAACTACAGTCATCCAAGTAAAATCCCTGTTCAGCAGAAGACATTTGGAAACTACAGTCCTCCAATTAAAATCCCATTTCAGCAGAGGACATTAAGAAACTACAGTCCTCCAAATAATATCCGTGTTCGCAGAGGACATTAAGACACTACAGTCATCCAAGTAAAATCCCTGTTCAGCAGAAGACATTAAGAAACTACAGTCATCTAATTAAAATCCCTGTTCAGCAAAGGACATTAAGAAACTACAGTCCTCCAATTAAAATCCCTGTTCAGCAGAGGACATTAAGAAACTACAGTCCTCCAATTAAAATCCCTGTTCAGCAGAAGACATTAAGAAACTACAGTCCTCCAATTAAAATCCCTGTTCAGCAGAGGACATTAAGAAACTACATTCCTCCAATTAAAATCCCTGTTCAGCAGAGGACATTAAGAAACTACAGTTCCCTGTTCAGCAGAGGACATTAAGAAACTACAGTCATCCAATTAAAATCCCTGTTCAGCAGAAGACATTAAGAAACTACAGTCATCTAATTAAAATCCCTGTGCAGCAGAGGACATTAAGAAACTACAGTCATCCAATTAAAATCCCTGTTCAGCAGAGGATATTAAGAAACTATAGTCCTCCAATTAAAATCCCATTTCAGCAGAGGACATTAAGAAACTACAGTCCTCCAAATAATATCCGTGTTCAGCAGAGGACATTAAGAAACTACAGTCATCCAAGTAAAATCCCTGTTCAGCAGAAGACATTAAGAAACTACAGTCTTCTAATTAAAATCCCTGTTCAGCAAAGGACATTAAGAAACTACAGTCCTCCAATTAAAATCCGTGTTCAGCAGAGGACATTAAGAAAGTACAGTCCTCCAATTAAAATCCCTGTTCAGCAGAGGACATTAAGAAACTACAGTCATCTAATTAAAATCCTTGTTCAGCAAAGGACATTAAGAAACTACAGTCCTCCAATTAAAATCCTTGTTCAGCAGAGGACATTAAGAAACTACAGTCATCTAATTAAAATCCCTGTTCAGCAGAGGATATTAAGAAACTATAGTCCTCCAATTAATATCACTGTTCAGCAGAGGACATTAAGAAACTACAGTCATCTAATTAAAATCCCTGTTCAGGAAAGGACATTAAGAAACTACAGTCCTCCAATTAAAATTCCTGTTCAGCAGAGGACATTAAGAAACTACTGTCCTCCAATTAAAATCCCTGTTCAGCAGAGGACATTAAGAAACTACAGTCCCCAATTAAAAATCCCTGTTCAGCAGAGGACATTAAGAAACTACAGTCCCCCAATAAAAAATCCCTGTTCAGCAGAGGACATTAAGAAACTACAGTCCTCCAATTAAAATCCCATTTCAGCAGAGGACATTAAGAAACTACAGTCCTCCAAATAATATCCGTGTTCGCAGAGGACATTAAGAAACTACAGTCATCCAAGTAAAATCCCTGTTCAGCAGAAGACATTAAGAAACTACAGTCATCTAATTAAAATCCCTGTTCAGCAAAGGACATTAAGAAACTACAGTCCTCCAAAAAAAATCCCTGTTCAGCAGAGGACATTAAGAAACTACAGTCCTCCAATTAAAATCCCATTTCAGCAGAGGACATTAAGAAACTACAGTCCTCCAAATAATATCCGTGTTCGCAGAGGACATTAAGAAACTACAGACATCCAATTAAAATCCCTGTTCAGCAGAAGACATTAAGAAACTACAGTCATCTAATTAAAATCCCTGTTCAGCAGAGGACATTAAGAAACTACAGTCATCCAATTAAAATCCCTGTTCAGCAGAAGACATTAAGAAACTACAGTCATCTAATTAAAATCCCTGTTCAGCAGAGGACATTAAGAAACTACAGTCCTCCAATTAAAATCCCTGTTCAGCAGAGGACATTAAGAAACTACAGTCCTCCAATTAAAATCCCTGTTCAGCAGAGGACATTAAGAAACTACAGTTCCCTGTTCAGCAGAGGACATTAAGAAACTACAGTCCTCCAATTAAAATCCCTGTTCAGCAGAGGACATTAAGAAACTACTGTCCTCCAATTAAAATCCCTGTTCAGCAGAGGACATTAAGAAACTACAGTTCCCTGTTCAGCAGAGGACATTAAGAAACTACAGTCATCCAATTAAAATCCCTGTTCAGCAGAAGACATTAAGAAACTACAGTCATCTAATTAAAATCCCTGTGCAGCAGAGGACATGAAGAAACTACAGTCATCCAATTAAAATCCCTGTTCAGCAGAAGACATTAAGAAACTACAGTCATCTAATTAAAATCCCTGTGCAGCAGAAGACATTAAGAAACTACAGTCATCTAATTAAAATCCCTGTGCAGCAGAGGACATTAAGAATCTACAGTCATCCAAGTAAAATCCCTGTTCAGCAGAAGACATTAAGAAACTACAGTCATCCAAATAAAATCCCATTTCAGCAGAGGATATTAAGAAACTACAGTCCTCCAATTAAAATCCCTGTTCAGCAGAGGACATTAAGAAACTACAGTCCTCCAATTAAAATCCCTGTTCAGCAGAGGACATTAAGAAACTACAGTTCCCTGTTCAGCAGAGGACATTAAGAAACTACAGTCATCCAATTAAAATCCCTGTTCAGCAGAAGACATTAAGAAACTACAGTCATCTAATTAAAATCCCTGTGCAGCAGAGGACATTAAGAAACTACAGTCATCCAAATAAAATCCCTGTTCAGCAGAGGATATTAAGAAACTATAGTCCTCCAATTAAAATCCCATTTCAGCAGAGGACATTAAGAAACTACAGTCCTCCAAATAATATCCGTGTTCGCAGAGGACATTAAGAAACTACAGTCATCCAAGTAAAATCCCTGTTCAGCAGAAGACATTAAGAAACTACAGTCATCTAATTAAAATCCCTGTTCAGCAAAGGACATTAAGAAACTACAGTCCTCCAAAAAATCCCTGTTCAGCAGAGGACATTAAGAAACTACAGTCCTCCAATTAAAATCCCATTTCAGCAGAGGACATTAAGAAACTACAGTCCTCCAAATAATATCCGTGTTCGCAGAGGACATTAAGAAACTACAGACATCCAATTAAAATCCCTGTTCAGCAGAAGACATTAAGAAACTACAGTCATCTAATTAAAATCCCTGTTCAGCAGAGGACATTAAGAAACTACAGTCATCCAATTAAAATCCCTGTTCAGCAGAAGACATTAAGAAACTACAGTCATCCAATTAAAATCCCTGTTCAGCAGAGGACATTAAGAAACTACAGTCCTCCAATTAAAATCCCTGTTCAGCAAAGGACATTAAGAAACTACAGTTCCCTGTTCAGCAGAGGACATTAAGAAACTACAGTCCTCCAATTAAAATCCCTGTTCAGCAGAGGACATTAAGAATCTACAGTCCTCCAATTAAAATCCCTGTTCAGCAGAGGACATTAAGAAACTACAGTTCCCTGTTCAGCAGAGGACATTAAGAAACTACAGTCATCCAATTAAAATCCCTGTTCAGCAGAAGACATTAAGAAACTACAGTCATCTAATTAAAATCCCTGTGCAGCAGAGGACATGAAGAAACTACAGTCATCCAAGTAAAATCCCTGTTCAGCAGAAGACATTAAGAAACTACAGTCATCCAAATAAAATCCCTGTTCAGCAGAGGATATTAAGAAACTATAGTCCTCCAATTAAAATCCCATTTCAGCAGAGGACATTAAGAAACTACAGTCCTCCAAATAATATCCGTGTTCGCAGAGGACATTAAGAAACTACAGTCATCCAAGTAAAATCCCTGTTCAGCAGAAGACATTAAGAAACTACAGTCATCTAATTAAAATCCCTGTTCAGCAGAGGACATTAAGAAACTACAGTCATCCAATTAAAATCCCTGTTCAGCAGAGGACATTAAGAAACTACAGTCCTCCAATTAAAATCCCTGTTCAGCAGAGGACATTAAGAAACTACAGTCATCCAATTAAAATCCCTGTTCAGCAGAAGACATTAAGAAACTACAGTCCTCCAATTAAAATCCCTGTTCAGCAGAAGACATTAAGAAACTACAGTCCTCCAATTAAAATCCCTGTTCAGCAGAGGAGATTAAGAAACTACAGTCCTCCAATTAAAATCCCTGTTCAGCAGAGGACATTAAGAAACTACAGTTCCCTGTTCAGCAGAGGACATTAAGAAACTACAGTCATCCAATTAAAATCCCTGTTCAGCAGAAGACATTAAGAAACTACAGTCATCTAATTAAAATCCTTGTGCAGCAGAGGACATTAAGAAACTACAGTCATCCAAATAAAATCCCTGTTCAGCAGAGGATATTAAGAAACTATAGTCCTCCAATTAAAATCCCATTTCAGCAGAGGACATTAAGAAACTACAGTCCTCCAAATAATATCCGTGTTCGCAGAGGACATTAAGAAACTACAGTCATCCAAGTAAAATCCCTGTTCAGCAGAAGACATTAAGAAACTACAGTCATCTAATTAAAATCCCTGTTCAGCAAAGGACATTAAGAAACTACAGTCCTCCAAAAAAAATCCCTGTTCAGCAGAGGACATTAAGAAACTACAGTCCTCCAATTAAAATCCCATTTCAGCAGAGGACATTAAGAAACTACAGTCCTCCAAATAATATCCGTGTTCGCAGAGGACATTAAGAAACTACAGACATCCAATTAAAATCCCTGTTCAGCAGAAGACATTAAGAAACTACAGTCATCTAATTAAAATCCCTGTTCAGCAGAGGAGATTAAGAAACTACAGTCATCCAATTAAAATCCCTGTTCAGCAGAAGACATTAAGAAACTACAGTCATCCAATTAAAATCCCTGTTCAGCAGAGGACATTAAGAAACTACAGTCCTCCAATTAAAATCCCTGTTCAGCAGAGGACATTAAGAAACTACAGTTCCCTGTTCAGCAGAGGACATTAAGAAACTACAGTCCTCCAATTAAAATCCCTGTTCAGCAGAGGACATTAAGAAACTACAGTCCTCCAATTAAAATCCCTGTTCAGCAGAGGACATTAAGAAACTACAGTTCCCTGTTCAGCAGAGGACATTAAGAAACTACAGTCATCCAATTAAAATCCCTGTTCAACAGAAGACATTAAGAAACTACAGTCATCTAATTAAAATCCCTGTGCAGCAGAGGACATGAAGAAACTACAGTCATCCAAGTAAAATCCCTGTTCAGCAGAAGACATTAAGAAACTACAGTCATCCAAATAAAATCCCTGTTCAGCAGAGGATATTAAGAAACTATAGTCCTCCAATTAAAATCCCATTTCAGCAGAGGACATTAAGAAACTACAGTCCTCCAAATAATATCCGTGTTACTTGAGAGGACATTAAGAAACTACAGTCATCCAAGTAAAATCCCTGTTCAGCAGAAGACATTAAGAAACTACAGTCATCTAATTAAAATCCCTGTTCAGCAGAGGACATTAAGAAACTACAGTCATCCAATTAAAATCCCTGTTCAGCAGAAGACATTAAGAAACTACAGTCCTCCAATTAAAATCCCTGTTCAGCAGAGGACATTAAGAAACTACAGTCATCCAATTAAAATCCCTGTTCAGCAGAAGACATTAAGAAACTACAGTCCTCCAATTAAAATCCCTGTTCAGCAGAAGACATTAAGAAACTACAGTCCTCCAATTAAAATCCCTGTTCAGCAGAGGAGATTAAGAAACTACAGTCCTCCAATTAAAATCCCTGTTCAGCAGAGGACATTAAGAAACTACAGTTCCCTGTTCAGCAGAGGACATTAAGAAACTACAGTCATCCAATTAAAATCCCTGTTCAGCAGAAGACATTAAGAAACTACAGTCATCTAATTAAAATCCCTGTGCAGCAGAGGACATTAAGAAACTACAGTCATCCAAATAAAATCCCTGTTCAGCAGAGGATATTAAGAAACTATAGTCCTCCAATTAAAATCCCATTTCAGCAGAGGACATTAAGAAACTACAGTCCTCCAAATAAAATCCCTGTTCAGCAGAAGACATTAAGAAACTACAGTCATCCAATTAAAATCCCTGTTCAGCAGAGGACATTAAGAAACTACAGTCCTCCAATTAAAATCCCTGTTCAGCAGAGGACATTAAGAAACTACAGTTCCCTGTTCAGCAGAGGACATTAAGAAACTACAGTCCTCCAATTAAAATCCCTGTTCAGCAGAGGACATTAAGAAATTACAGTCCTCCAATTAAAATCCCTGTTCAGCAGAGGACATTAAGAAACTACAGTTCCCTGTTCAGCAGAGGACATTAAGAAACTACAGTCATCCAATTAAAATCCCTGTTCAACAGAAGACATTAAGAAACTACAGTCATCTAATTAAAATCCCTGTGCAGCAGAGGACATGAAGAAACTACAGTCATCCAAGTAAAATCCCTGTTCAGCAGAAGACATTAAGAAACTACAGTCATCCAAATAAAATCCCTGTTCAGCAGAGGATATTAAGAAACTATAGTCCTCCAATTAAAATCCCATTTCAGCAGAGGACATTAAGAAACTACAGTCCTCCAAATAATATCCGTGTTCGCAGAGGACATTAAGAAACTACAGTCATCCAAGTAAAATCCCTGTTCAGCAGAAGACATTAAGAAACTACAGTCATCTAATTAAAATCCCTGTTCAGCAAAGGACATTAAGAAACTACAGTCCTCCAAAAAAAATCCCTGTTCAGCAGAGGACATTAGGAAACTACAGTCCTCCAATTAAAATCCCATTTCAGCAGAGGACATTAAGAAACTACAGTCCTCCAAATAATATCCGTGTTCGCAGAGGACATTAAGAACCTACAGACATCCAATTAAAATCCCTGTTCAGCAGAAGACATTAAGAAACTACAGTCATCTAATTAAAATCCCTGTTCAGCAGAGGACATTAAGAAACTACAGTCATCCAATTAAAATCCCTGTTCAGCAGAAGACATTAAGAAACTACAGTCATCCAATTAAAATCCCTGTTCAGCAGAGGACATTAAGAAACTACAGTCCTCCAATTAAAATCCCTGTTCAGCAGAGGACATTAAGAAACTACAGTCCTCCAATTAAAATCCCTGTTCAGCAGAGGACATTAAGAAACTACAGTTCCCTGTTCAGCAGAGGACATTAAGAAACTACAGTCCTCCAATTAAAATCCCTGTTCAGCAGAGGACATTAAGAAACTACAGTCCTCCAATTAAAATCCCTGTTCAGCAGAGGACATTAAGAAACTACAGTTCCCTGTTCAGCAGAGGACATTAAGAAACTACAGTCCTCCAATTAAAATCCCTGTTCAGCAGAGGACATTAAGAAACTACAGTCCTCCAATTAAAATCCCTGTTCAGCAGAGGACATTAAGAAACTACAGTTCCCTGTTCAGCAGAGGACATTAAGAAACTACAGTCCTCCAAATAATATCCGTGTTCGCAGAGGACATTAAGAAACTACAGTCATCCAAGTAAAATCCCTGTTCAGCAGAAGACATTAAGAAACTACAGTCATCTAATTAAAATCCCTGTTCAGCAAAGGACATTAAGAAACTACAGTCCTCCAAAAAAAATCCCTGTTCAGCAGAGGACATTAAGAAACTACAGTCCTCCAATTAAAATCCCATTTCAGCAGAGGACATTAAGAAACTACAGTCCTCCAAATAATATCCGTGTTCGCAGAGGACATTAAGAACCTACAGACATCCAATTAAAATCCCTGTTCAGCAGAAGACATTAAGAAACTACAGTCATCTAATTAAAATCCCTGTTCAGCAGAGGACATTAAGAAACTACAGTCATCCAATTAAAATCCCTGTTCAGCAGAAGACATTAAGAAACTACAGTCATCCAATTAAAATCCCTGTTCAGCAGAGGACATTAAGAAACTACAGTCCTCCAATTAAAATCCCTGTTCAGCAGAGGACATTAAGAAACTACAGTCCTCCAATTAAAATCCCTGTTCAGCAGAGGACATTAAGAAACTACAGTTCCCTGTTCAGCAGAGGACATTAAGAAACTACAGTCCTCCAATTAAAATCCCTGTTCAGCAGAGGACATTAAGAAACTACAGTCCTCCAATTAAAATCCCTGTTCAGCAGAGGACATTAAGAAACTACAGTTCCCTGTTCAGCAGAGGACATTAAGAAACTACAGTCCTCCAATTAAAATCCCTGTTCAGCAGAGGACATTAAGAAACTACAGTCCTCCAATTAAAATCCCTGTTCAGCAGAGGACATTAAGAAACTACAGTTCCCTGTTCAGCAGAGGACATTAAGAAACTACAGTCATCCAATTAAAATCCCTGTTCAGCAGAAGACATTAAGAAACTACAGTCATCTAATTAAAATCCCTGTGCAGCAGAGGACATGAAGAAACTACAGTCATCCAAGTAAAATCCCTGTTCAGCAGAAGACATTAAGAAACTACAGTCATCCAAATAAAATCCCTGTTCAGCAGAGGATATTAAGAAACTATAGTCCTCCAATTAAAATCCCATTTCAGCAGAGGACATTAAGAAACTACAGTCCTCCAAATAATATCCGTGTTCACAGAGGACATTAAGAAACTACAGTCATCCAAGTAAAATCCCTGTTCAGCAGAAGACATTAAGAAACTACAGTCATCGAATTAAAATCCCTGTTCAGCAAAGGACATTAAGAAACTACAGTCCTCCAAAAAAAATCCCTGTTCAGCAGAGGACATTAAGAAACTACAGTCCTCCAATTAAAATCCCATTTCAGCAGAGGACATTAAGAAACTACAGTCCTCCAAATAATATCCGTGTTCGCAGAGGACATTAAGAAACTACAGTCATCTAATTAAAATCCCTGTTCAGCAGAGGACATTAAGAAACTACAGTCATCCAATTAAAATCCCTGTTCAGCAGAAGACATTAAGAAACTACAGTCATCCAATTAAAATCCCTGTTCAGCAGAGGACATTAAGAAACTACAGTCCTCCAATTAAAATCCAGTCTTCAGCAGAGGACATTAAGAAACCCTACAGTCCTCCATGTTCAGCAGAGGACATTAAGAAACTACAGTCATCCCTGTTCAGCAGAAGACATTAAGAAACTACAGTCCAATTAAAATTCCTGTTCAGCAGAGGACATTAAGAAACACAGTCATCCAAGTAAAATCCCTGTTCAGCAGAAGACATTAAGAAACTACAGTCATCCAATTAAAATCCCTGTTCAGCAGAGGACATTAATACACTACAGTCCTCCAATTAAAATCCCTGTTCAGCAGAGGACATTAAGAAACTACAGTCATCCAATTAAAATCCCTGTTCAGCAGAGGACATTAAGAAACTACAGTCCTCATATAAAATCCCTGTTCAGCAGAGGACATTAAACACTACAGTCATCCAATTAAAATCCCTGTTCAGCAAAGGACATTAAGAAACTACAGTCCTCCAATTAAAATCCCTGTTCAGCAGAGGACATCAAGAAACTACAGTCCTCCAATTAAAATCCCTGTTCAGCAGAGGACATTAAGAAACTTACAGTCATCCAATTAAAATCCCTGTTCAGCAGAGACATTAAGAAACTACAGTCATCTAATTAAAATCCCTGTTCAGCAGAGGACATTAGAAACTACAGTCATCTAATTCAAATCCCTGTTCAGCAGAGGACATTAAGAAACTACAGTCATCCAAATTAAAATCCCTGTTCAGCAGAAGACATTAAGAAACTACAGTCATCCAATTAAAATCCCTGTTCAGCAGAGGACATTAAGAAACTACAGTCATCTAATTAAAATCCCTGTTCAGCAGAGGACATTAAGAAACTACAGTCCTCCAATTAAAATCCTGTTCAGCGGAGGACATTAAGAAACTACAGTCCTCCAATTAAAATCCCTGTTCAGCAGAGGACATTAAGAAACTACAGTCCTCCAATTAAAATCCCTGTTCAGCAGAGGACATTTAAGAAACTACAGTCCTCCAATTAAAATCCCTGTTCAGCAGAGGACATTAAGAAACTACAGTCATCTAATTAAAATCCCTGTTCAGCAGAGGACATTAAGAAACTACAGTCCTCCAATTAAAATCCCTGTTCAGCAGAGGACATTAAGAAACTACAGTTCCCTGTTCAGCAGAGGACATTAAGAAACTACAGTCATCCAATTAAAATCCCTGTTCAGCAGAAGACATTAAGAAACTTACAGTCCTCCAATTAAAATCCCTGTTCAGCAGAGGACATTAAGAAACTACAGTCATCCAATTAAAATCCCTGTTCAGCAGAAGACATTAAGAAACTACAGTCATCCAATTAAAATCCCTGTTCAGCAGAGGACATTAAGAAACTACAGTCCTCCAAATAAAACCCCTGTTCAGCAGTGGACATTAAGAAACAACAGTCATCTAATTAAAATTCTTGTTCAGCAGAGGACATTAAGAAACTACAGTCATCCAAGTAAAATCCCTGTTCAGCAGAAGACATTAAGAAACTACAGTCCTCCAATTAAAATCCCATTTCAGCAGAGGACATTAAGAAACTACAGTCCTCCAAATAATATCCGTGTTCGCAGAGGACATTAAGAAACTACAGTCATCCAAGTAAAATCCCTGTTCAGCAGAAGACATTAAGAAACTACAGTCATCTAATTAAAATCCCTGTTCAGCAAAGGACATTAAGAAACTACAGTCCTCCAATTAAAATCCCTGTTCAGCAGAGGACATTAAGAAACTACAGTCCTCCAATTAAAATCCCTGTTCAGCAGAAGACATTAAGAAACTACAGTCCTCCAATTAAAATCCCTGTTCAGCAGAGGACATTAAGAAACTACATTCCTCCAATTAAAATCCCTGTTCAGCAGAGGACATTAAGAAACTACAGTTCCCTGTTCAGCAGAGGACATTAAGAAACTACAGTCATCCAATTAAAATCCCTGTTCAGCAGAAGACATTAAGAAACTACAGTCATCTAATTAAAATCCCTGTGCAGCAGAGGACATTAAGAAACTACAGTCATCCAATTAAAATCCCTGTTCAGCAGAGGATATTAAGAAACTATAGTCCTCCAATTAAAATCCCATTTCAGCAGAGGACATTAAGAAACTACAGTCCTCCAAATAATATCCGTGTTCAGCAGAGGACATTAAGAAACTACAGTCATCCAAGTAAAATCCCTGTTCAGCAGAAGACATTAAGAAACTACAGTCTTCTAATTAAAATCCCTGTTCAGCAAAGGACATTAAGAAACTACAGTCCTCCAATTAAAATCTGTGTTCAGCAGAGGACATTAAGAAACTACAGTCCTCCAATTAAAATCCTTGTTCAGCAGAAGACATTAAGAAACTACAGTCCTCAAATTAAAATCCCTGTTCAGCAAAGGACATTAAGAAACTACAGTCCTCCAATTAAAATCCCTGTTCAGCAGAGGACTTTAAGAAACTACAGTCCTCCAATTAAAATCCCTGTTCAGCAGAGGACATTAAGAAACTACAGTCATCTAATTAATATCCCTGTTCAGCAGAGGACATTAAGAAACTACAGTCCTCCAATTAAAATCCCTGTTCAGCAGAGGACATTAAGAAACTACAGTTCCCTGTTCAGCAGAGGACATTAAGAAACTACAGTCATCCAATTAAAATCCCTGTTCAGCAGAAGACATTAAGAAATTACAGTCCTCCAATTAAAATCCCTGTTCAGCAGAGGACATTAAGAAACTACAGTCATCCAATTAAAATCCCTGTTCAGCAGAAGACATTAAGAAACTACAGTCCTCCAAATAAAACCCCTGTTCAGCAGTGGACATTAAGAAACAACAGTCATCTAATTAAAATTCTTGTTCAGCAGAGGACATTAAGAAACTACAGTCATCCAAGTAAAATCCCTGTTCAGCAGAAGACATTTGGAAACTACAGTCCTCCAATTAAAATCCCATGTTCAGCAGAGGACATTAAGAAACTACAGTCCTCCAAATAATATCCTGTTCAGCAGAGGACATTAAGACACTACAGTCATCCAAGTTAAAATCCCTGTTCAGCAGAAGACATTAAGAAACTACAGTCATCTAATTAAAATCCCTGTTCAGCAAAGGACATTAAGAAACTACAGTCCTCCAATTAAAATCCCTGTTCAGCAGAGGACATTAAGAAACTACAGTCCTCCAATTAAAATCCCTGTTCAGCAGAAGACATTAAGAAACTACAGTCCTCCAATTAAAATCCCTGTTCAGCAGAGGACATTAAGAAACTACATTCCTCCAATTAAAATCCCTGTTCAGCAGAGGACATTAAGAAACTACAGTTCCCTGTTCAGCAGAGGACATTAAGAAACTACAGTCATCCAATTAAAATCCCTGTTCAGCAGAAGACATTAAGAAACTACAGTCATCTAATTAAAATCCCTGTGCAGCAGAGGACATTAAGAAACTACAGTCATCCAATTAAAATCCCTGTTCAGCAGAGGATATTAAGAAACTATAGTCCTCCAATTAAAATCCCATTTCAGCAGAGGACATTAAGAAACTACAGTCCTCCAAATAATATCCGTGTTCAGCAGAGGACATTAAGAAACTACAGTCATCCAAGTAAAATCCCTGTTCAGCAGAAGACATTAAGAAACTACAGTCTTCTAATTAAAATCCCTGTTCAGCAAAGGACATTAAGAAACTACAGTCCTCCAATTAAAACTGTGTTCAGCAGAGGACATTAAGAAAGTACAGTCCTCCAATTAAAATCCTGTTCAGCAGAGGACATTAAGAAACTACAGTCATCTAATTAAAATCCTTGTTCAGCAAAGGACATTAAGAAACTACAGTCCTCCAATTAAAATCCTTGTTCAGCAGAGGACATTAAGAAACTACAGTCATCTAATTAAAATCCCTGTTCAGCAGAGGATATTAAGAAACTATAGTCCTCCAATTAATATCACTGTTCAGCAGAGGACATTAAGAAACTACAGTCATCTAATTAAAATCCCTGTTCAGGAAAGGACATTAAGAAACTACAGTCCTCCAATTAAAATTCCTGTTCAGCAGAGGACATTAAGAAACTACTGTCCTCCAATTAAAATCCCTGTTCAGCAGAGGACATTAAGAAACTACAGTCCCCCAATTAAAAATCCCTGTTCAGCAGAGGACATTAAGAAACTACAGTCCCCCAATAAAAAATCCCTGTTCAGCAGAGGACATTAAGAAACTACAGTCCTCCAATTAAAATCCCATTTCAGCAGAGGACATTAAGAAACTACAGTCCTCCAAATAATATCCGTGTTCGCAGAGGACATTAAGAAACTACAGTCATCCAAGTAAAATCCCTGTTCAGCAGAAGACATTAAGAAACTACAGTCATCTAATTAAAATCCCTGTTCAGCAAAGGACATTAAGAAACTACAGTCCTCCAAAAAAATCCCTGTTCAGCAGAGGACATTAAGAAACTACAGTCCTCCAATTAAAATCCCATTTCAGCAGAGGACATTAAGAAACTACAGTCCTCCAAATAATATCCGTGTTCGCAGAGGACATTAAGAAACTACAGACATCCAATTAAAATCCCTGTTCAGCAGAAGACATTAAGAAACTACAGTCATCTAATTAAAATCCCTGTTCAGCAGAGGACATTAAGAAACTACAGTCATCCAATTAAAATCCCTGTTCAGCAGAAGACATTAAGAAACTACAGTCATCTAATTAAAATCCCTGTTCAGCAGAGGACATTAAGAAACTACAGTCCTCCAATTAAAATCCCTGTTCAGCAGAGGACATTAAGAAACTACAGTCCTCCAATTAAAATCCCTGTTCAGCAGAGGACATTAAGAAACTACAGTTCCCTGTTCAGCAGAGGACATTAAGAAACTACAGTCCTCCAATTAAAATCCCTGTTCAGCAGAGGACATTAAGAAACTACAGTCCTCCAATTAAAATCCCTGTTCAGCAGAGGACATTAAGAAACTACAGTTCCCTGTTCAGCAGAGGACATTAAGAAACTACAGTCATCCAATTAAAATCCCTGTTCAGCAGAAGACATTAAGAAACTACAGTCATCTAATTAAAATCCCTGTGCAGCAGAGGACATGAAGAAACTACAGTCATCCAATTAAAATCCCTGTTCAGCAGAAGACATTAAGAAACTACAGTCATCTAATTAAAATCCCTGTGCAGCAGAAGACATTAAGAAACTACAGTCATCTAATTAAAATCCCTGTGCAGCAGAGGACATTAAGAATCTACAGTCATCCAAGTAAAATCCCTGTTCAGCAGAAGACATTAAGAAACTACAGTCATCCAAATAAAATCCCATTTCAGCAGAGGATATTAAGAAACTACAGTCCTCCAATTAAAATCCCTGTTCAGCAGAGGACATTAAGAAACTACAGTCCTCCAATTAAAATCCCTGTTCAGCAGAGGACATTAAGAAACTACAGTTCCCTGTTCAGCAGAGGACATTAAGAAACTACAGTCATCCAATTAAAATCCCTGTTCAGCAGAAGACATTAAGAAACTACAGTCATCTAATTAAAATCCCTGTGCAGCAGAGGACATTAAGAAACTACAGTCATCCAAATAAAATCCCTGTTCAGCAGAGGATATTAAGAAACTATAGTCCTCCAATTAAAATCCCATTTCAGCAGAGGACATTAAGAAACTACAGTCCTCCAAATAATATCCGTGTTCAGCAGAGGACATTAAGAAACTACAGTCATCCAAGTAAAATCCCTGTTCAGCAGAAGACATTAAGAAACTACAGTCATCTAATTAAAATCCCTGTTCAGCAAAGGACATTAAGAAACTACAGTCCTCCAAAAAAAATCCCTGTTCAGCAGAGGACATTAAGAAACTACAGTCCTCCAATTAAAATCCCATTTCAGCAGAGGACATTAAGAAACTACAGTCCTCCAAATAATATCCGTGTTCGCAGAGGACATTAAGAAACTACAGACATCCAATTAAAATCCCTGTTCAGCAGAAGACATTAAGAAACTACAGTCATCTAATTAAAATCCCTGTTCAGCAGAGGACATTAAGAAACTACAGTCATCCAATTAAAATCCCTGTTCAGCAGAAGACATTAAGAAACTACAGTCATCCAATTAAAATCCCTGTTCAGCAGAGGACATTAAGAAACTACAGTCCTCCAATTAAAATCCCTGTTCAGCAAAGGACATTAAGAAACTACAGTTCCCTGTTCAGCAGAGGACATTAAGAAACTACAGTCCTCCAATTAAAATCCCTGTTCAGCAGAGGACATTAAGAATCTACAGTCCTCCAATTAAAATCCCTGTTCAGCAGAGGACATTAAGAAACTACAGTTCCCTGTTCAGCAGAGGACATTAAGAAACTACAGTCATCCAATTAAAATCCCTGTTCAGCAGAAGACATTAAGAAACTACAGTCATCTAATTAAAATCCCTGTGCAGCAGAGGACATGAAGAAACTACAGTCATCCAAGTAAAATCCCTGTTCAGCAGAAGACATTAAGAAACTACAGTCATCCAAATAAAATCCCTGTTCAGCAGAGGATATTAAGAAACTATAGTCCTCCAATTAAAATCCCATTTCAGCAGAGGACATTAAGAAACTACAGTCCTCCAAATAATATCCGTGTTCGCAGAGGACATTAAGAAACTACAGTCATCCAAGTAAAATCCCTGTTCAGCAGAAGACATTAAGAAACTACAGTCATCTAATTAAAATCCCTGTTCAGCAGAGGACATTAAGAAACTACAGTCATCCAATTAAAATCCCTGTTCAGCAGAGGACATTAAGAAACTACAGTCCTCCAATTAAAATCCCTGTTCAGCAGAGGACATTAAGAAACTACAGTCATCCAATTAAAATCCCTGTTCAGCAGAAGACATTAAGAAACTACAGTCCTCCAATTAAAATCCCTGTTCAGCAGAAGACATTAAGAAACTACAGTCCTCCAATTAAAATCCCTGTTCAGCAGAGGAGATTAAGAAACTACAGTCCTCCAATTAAAATCCCTGTTCAGCAGAGGACATTAAGAAACTACAGTTCCCTGTTCAGCAGAGGACATTAAGAAACTACAGTCATCCAATTAAAATCCCTGTTCAGCAGAAGACATTAAGAAACTACAGTCATCTAATTAAAATCCTTGTGCAGCAGAGGACATTAAGAAACTACAGTCATCCAAATAAAATCCCTGTTCAGCAGAGGATATTAAGAAACTATAGTCCTCCAATTAAAATCCCATTTCAGCAGAGGACATTAAGAAACTACAGTCCTCCAAATAATATCCGTGTTCGCAGAGGACATTAAGAAACTACAGTCATCCAAGTAAAATCCCTGTTCAGCAGAAGACATTAAGAAACTACAGTCATCTAATTAAAATCCCTGTTCAGCAAAGGACATTAAGAAACTACAGTCCTCCAAAAAATCCCTGTTCAGCAGAGGACATTAAGAAACTACAGTCCTCCAATTAAAATCCCATTTCAGCAGAGGACATTAAGAAACTACAGTCCTCCAAATAATATCCGTGTTCAGCAGAGGACATTAAGAAACTACAGACATCCAATTAAAATCCCTGTTCAGCAGAAGACATTAAGAAACTACAGTCATCTAATTAAAATCCCTGTTCAGCAGAGGAGATTAAGAAACTACAGTCATCCAATTAAAATCCCTGTTCAGCAGAAGACATTAAGAAACTACAGTCATCCAATTAAAATCCCTGTTCAGCAGAGGACATTAAGAAACTACAGTCCTCCAATTAAAATCCCTGTTCAGCAGAGGACATTAAGAAACTACAGTTCCTGTTCAGCAGAGGACATTAAGAAACTACAGTCCTCCAATTAAAATCCCTGTTCAGCAGAGGACATTAAGAAACTACAGTCCTCCAATTAAAATCCCTGTTCAGCAGAGGACATTAAGAAACTACAGTTCCCTGTTCAGCAGAGGACATTAAGAAACTACAGTCATCCAATTAAAATCCCTGTTCAACAGAAGACATTAAGAAACTACAGTCATCTAATTAAAATCCCTGTGCAGCAGAGGACATGAAGAAACTACAGTCATCCAAGTAAAATCCCTGTTCAGCAGAAGACATTAAGAAACTACAGTCATCCAAATAAAATCCCTGTTCAGCAGAGGATATTAAGAAACTATAGTCCTCCAATTAAAATCCCATTTCAGCAGAGGACATTAAGAAACTACAGTCCTCCAAATAATATCCGTGTTCGCAGAGGACATTAAGAAACTACAGTCATCCAAGTAAAATCCCTGTTCAGCAGAAGACATTAAGAAACTACAGTCATCTAATTAAAATCCCTGTTCAGCAGAGGACATTAAGAAACTACAGTCATCCAATTAAAATCCCTGTTCAGCAGAAGACATTAAGAAACTACAGTCCTCCAATTAAAATCCCTGTTCAGCAGAGGACATTAAGAAACTACAGTCATCCAATTAAAATCCCTGTTCAGCAGAAGACATTAAGAAACTACAGTCCTCCAATTAAAATCCCTGTTCAGCAGAAGACATTAAGAAACTACAGTCCTCCAATTAAAATCCCTGTTCAGCAGAGGAGATTAAGAAACTACAGTCCTCCAATTAAAATCCCTGTTCAGCAGAGGACATTAAGAAACTACAGTTCCCTGTTCAGCAGAGGACATTAAGAAACTACAGTCATCCAATTAAAATCCCTGTTCAGCAGAAGACATTAAGAAACTACAGTCATCTAATTAAAATCCCTGTGCAGCAGAGGACATTAAGAAACTACAGTCATCCAAATAAAATCCCTGTTCAGCAGAGGACATTAAGAAACTATAGTCCTCCAATTAAAATCCCATTTCAGCAGAGGACATTAAGAAACTACAGTCCTCCAAATAAAATCCCTGTTCAGCAGAAGACATTAAGAAACTACAGTCATCCAATTAAAATCCCTGTTCAGCAGAGGACATTAAGAAACTACAGTCCTCCAATTAAAATCCCTGTTCAGCAGAGGACATTAAGAAACTACAGTTCCCTGTTCAGCAGAGGACATTAAGAAACTACAGTCCTCCAATTAAAATCCCTGTTCAGCAGAGGACATTAAGAAATTACAGTCCTCCAATTAAAATCCCTGTTCAGCAGAGGACATTAAGAAACTACAGTTCCCTGTTCAGCAGAGGACATTAAGAAACTACAGTCATCCAATTAAAATCCCTGTTCAACAGAAGACATTAAGAAACTACAGTCATCTAATTAAAATCCCTGTGCAGCAGAGGACATGAAGAAACTACAGTCATCCAAGTAAAATCCCTGTTCAGCAGAAGACATTAAGAAACTACAGTCATCCAAATAAAATCCCTGTTCAGCAGAGGATATTAAGAAACTATAGTCCTCCAATTAAAATCCCATTTCAGCAGAGGACATTAAGAAACTACAGTCCTCCAAATAATATCCGTGTTCAGCAGAGGACATTAAGAAACTACAGTCATCCAAGTAAAATCCCTGTTCAGCAGAAGACATTAAGAAACTACAGTCATCTAATTAAAATCCCTGTTCAGCAAAGGACATTAAGAAACTACAGTCCTCCAAAAAAAATCCCTGTTCAGCAGAGGACATTAGGAAACTACAGTCCTCCAATTAAAATCCCATTTCAGCAGAGGACATTAAGAAACTACAGTCCTCCAAATAATATCCGTGTTCGCAGAGGACATTAAGAACCTACAGACATCCAATTAAAATCCCTGTTCAGCAGAAGACATTAAGAAACTACAGTCATCTAATTAAAATCCCTGTTCAGCAGAGGACATTAAGAAACTACAGTCATCCAATTAAAATCCCTGTTCAGCAGAAGACATTAAGAAACTACAGTCATCCAATTAAAATCCCTGTTCAGCAGAGGACATTAAGAAACTACAGTCCTCCAATTAAAATCCCTGTTCAGCAGAGGACATTAAGAAACTACAGTCCTCCAATTAAAATCCCTGTTCAGCAGAGGACATTAAGAAACTACAGTTCCTGTTCAGCAGAGGACATTAAGAAACTACAGTCCTCCAATTAAAATCCCTGTTCAGCAGAGGACATTAAGAAACTACAGTCCTCCAATTAAAATCCCTGTTCAGCAGAGGACATTAAGAAACTACAGTTCCCTGTTCAGCAGAGGACATTAAGAAACTACAGTCCTCCAATTAAAATCCCTGTTCAGCAGAGGACATTAAGAAACTACAGTCCTCCAATTAAAATCCCTGTTCAGCAGAGGACATTAAGAAACTACAGTTCCTGTTCAGCAGAGGACATTAAGAAACTACAGTCCTCCAAATAATATCCGTGTTCAGCAGAGGACATTAAGAAACTACAGTCATCCAAGTAAAATCCCTGTTCAGCAGAAGACATTAAGAAACTACAGTCATCTAATTAAAATCCCTGTTCAGCAAAGGACATTAAGAAACTACAGTCCTCCAAAAAAAATCCCTGTTCAGCAGAGGACATTAAGAAACTACAGTCCTCCAATTAAAATCCCATTTCAGCAGAGGACATTAAGAAACTACAGTCCTCCAAATAATATCCGTGTTCAGCAGAGGACATTAAGAACCTACAGACATCCAATTAAAATCCCTGTTCAGCAGAAGACATTAAGAAACTACAGTCATCTAATTAAAATCCCTGTTCAGCAGAGGACATTAAGAAACTACAGTCATCCAATTAAAATCCCTGTTCAGCAGAAGACATTAAGAAACTACAGTCATCCAATTAAAATCCCTGTTCAGCAGAGGACATTAAGAAACTACAGTCCTCCAATTAAAATCCCTGTTCAGCAGAGGACATTAAGAAACTACAGTCCTCCAATTAAAATCCCTGTTCAGCAGAGGACATTAAGAAACTACAGTTCCCTGTTCAGCAGAGGACATTAAGAAACTACAGTCCTCCAATTAAAATCCCTGTTCAGCAGAGGACATTAAGAAACTACAGTCCTCCAATTAAAATCCCTGTTCAGCAGAGGACATTAAGAAACTACAGTTCCCTGTTCAGCAGAGGACATTAAGAAACTACAGTCCTCCAATTAAAATCCCTGTTCAGCAGAGGACATTAAGAAACTACAGTCCTCCAATTAAAATCCCTGTTCAGCAGAGGACATTAAGAAACTACAGTCATCAATTAAAATCCCTGTTCAGCAGAGGACATTAAGAAACTACAGTCATCCAATTAAAATCCCTGTTCAGCAGAAGACATTAAGAAACTACAGTCATCTAATTAAAATCCCTGTGCAGCAGAGGACATGAAGAAACTACAGTCATCCAAGTAAAATCCCTGTTCAGCAGAAGACATTAAGAAACTACAGTCATCCAAATAAAATCCCTGTTCAGCAGAGGATATTAAGAAACTATAGTCCTCCAATTAAAATCCCATTTCAGCAGAGGACATTAAGAAACTACAGTCCTCCAAATAATATCCGTGTTCACAGAGGACATTAAGAAACTACAGTCATCCAAGTAAA
Organism: Brachymystax lenok tsinlingensis; assembly: GCA_030435695.1. Lineage (NCBI taxonomy): Eukaryota > Metazoa > Chordata > Actinopteri > Salmoniformes > Salmonidae > Brachymystax > Brachymystax lenok. The sequence continues at coordinate 1,078,983 of JAGFMH010000026.1, read as the reverse complement.
ATCCCTGTTCAGCAGAAGACATTAAGAAACTACAGTCATCGAATTAAAATCCCTGTTCAGCAAAGGACATTAAGAAACTACAGTCCTCCAAAAAAAATCCCTGTTCAGCAGAGGACATTAAGAAACTACAGTCCTCCAATTAAAATCCCATTTCAGCAGAGGACATTAAGAAACTACAGTCCTCCAAATAATATCCGTGTTCGCAGAGGACATTAAGAAACTACAGTCATCTAATTAAAATCCCTGTTCAGCAGAGGACATTAAGAAACTACAGTCATCCAATTAAAATCCCTGTTCAGCAGAAGACATTAAGAAACTACAGTCATCCAATTAAAATCCCTGTTCAGCAGAGGACATTAAGAAACTACAGTCCTCCAATTAAAATCCCTGTTCAGCAGAGGACATTAAGAAACTACAGTCCTCCAATTAAAATCCCTGTTCAGCAGAGGACATTAAGAAACTACAGTTCCCTGTTCAGCAGAGGACATTAAGAAACTACAGTCCTCCAATTAAAATCCCTGTTCAGCAGAGGACATTAAGAAACTACAGTCCTCCAATTAAAATCCCTGTTCAGCAGAGGACATTAAGAAACTACAGTTCCCTGTTCAGCAGAGGACATTAAGAAACTACAGTCATCCAATTAAAATCCCTGTTCAGCAGAAGACATTAAGAAACTACAGTCATCTAATTAAAATCCCTGTGCAGCAGAGGACATGAAGAAACTACAGTCATCCAAGTAAAATCCCTGTTCAGCAGAAGACATTAAGAAACTACAGTCATCCAAATAAAATCCCTGTTCAGCAGAGGATATTAAGAAACTATAGTCCTCCAATTAAAATCCCATTTCAGCAGAGGACATTAAGAAACTACAGTCCTCCAAATAATATCCGTGTTCAGCAGAGGACATTAAGAAACTACAGTCATCCAAGTAAAATCCCTGTTCAGCAGAAGACATTAAGAAACTACAGTCTTCTAATTAAAATCCCTGTTCAGCAAAGGACATTAAGAAACTACAGTCATCTAATTAAAATCCCTGTTCAGCAGAGGACATTAAGAAACTACAGTTCTCCATTTAAAATCCCTGTTCAGCAGAAGACATTAAGAAACTACAGTCCTCCAATTAAAATCCCTGTTCAGCAGAGGACATTAAGAAACTACAGTCCTCCAATTAATATCACTGTTCAGCAGAAGACATTAAGAAACTACAGTTCCCTGTTCAGCAGAGGACATTAAGAAACTACAGTCCTCCAATTAAAATCCCTGTTCAGCAGAGGACATTAAGAAACTACAGTCCTCCAATTAAAATCCCTGTTCAGCAGAGGACATTAAGAAACTACAGTTCCCTGTTCAGCAGAGGACATTAAGAAACTACAGTCATCCAATTAAAATCCCTGTTCAGCAGAAGACATTAAGAAACTACAGTCATCTAATTAAAATCCCTGTGCAGCAGAGGACATGAAGAAACTACAGTCATCCAATTAAAATCCCTGTTCAGCAGAAGACATTAAGAAACTACAGTCATCTAATTAAAATCCCTGTGCAGCAGAAGACATTAAGAAACTACAGTCCTCCAAATAATATCCGTGTTCGCAGAGGACATTAAGAAACTAAAGTCATCCAAGTAAAATCCCTGTTCAGCAGAAGACATTAAGAAACTACAGTCATCTAATTAAAATCCCATTTCAGCAAAGGACATTAAGAAACTACAGTCCTCCAAAAAAAATCCCTGTTCAGCAGAGGACATTAAGAAACTACAGTCCTCCAATTAAAATCCCATTTCAGCAGAGGACATTAAGAAACTACAGTCCTCCAAATAATATCCGTGTTCGCAGAGGAAATTAAGAAACTACAGACATCCAATTAAAATCCCTGTTCAGCAGAAGATATTAAAAAACTACAGTCATCTAATTAAAATCCCTGTTCAGCAGAGGACATTAAGAAACTACAGTCATCCAATTAAAATCCCTGTTCAGCAGAAGACATTAAGAAACTACAGTCATCCAATTAAAATCCCTGTTCAGCAGAGGACATTAAGAAACTACAGTCCTCCAATTAAAATCCCTGTTCAGCAGAGGACATTAAGAAACTACAGTCCTCCAATTAAAATCCCTGTTCAGCAGAGGACATTAAGAAACTACAGTTCCCTGTTCAGCAGAGGACATTAAGAAACTAGAGTCCTCCAATTAAAATCCCTGTTCAGCAGAGGACATTAAGAAACTACAGTCCTCCAATTAAAATCCCTGTTCAGCAGAGGACATTAAGAAACTACAGTTCCCTGTTCAGCAGAGGACATTAGGAACTACAGTCATCCAATTAAAATCCCTGTTCAACAGAAGACATTAAGAAACTACAGTCATCTAATTAAAATCCCTGTGCAGCAGAGGACATGAAGAAACTACAGTCATCCAATTAAAATCCTTGTTCAGCAGAAGACATTAAGAAACTACAGTCATCTAATTAAAATCCCTGTGCAGCAGAAGACATTAAGAAACTACAGTCATCTAATTAAAATCCCTGTGCAGCAGAGGACATTAAGAATCTACAGTCATCCAAGTAAAATCCCTGTTCAGCAGAAGACATTAAGAAACTACAGTCATCCAAATAAAATCCCTGTTCAGCAGAGGATATTAAGAAACTATAGTCCTCCAATTAAAATCCCATTTCAGCAGAGGACATTAAGAAACTACAGTCCTCCAAATAATGTCCGTGTTCAGCAGAGGACATTAAGAAACTACAGTCATCCAAGTAAAATCCCTGTTCAGCAGAAGACATTAAGAAACTACAGTCTTCTAATTAAAATTCCTGTTCAGCAAAGGACATTAAGAAACTACAGTCATCTAATTAAAATCCCTATTCAGCAGAGGATATTAAGAAACTATAGTCCTCCAATTAATATCACTGTTCAGCAGAGGACATTAAGAAACTACAGTCATCTAATTAAAATCCCTGTTCAGCAGAGAACATTAAGAAACTACAGTTCTCCATTTAAAATCCCTGTTCAGCAGAAGACATTAAGAAACTACAGTCCTCCAATTAAAATCCCTGTTCAGCAGAGGACATTAAGAAACTACAGTCCTCCAATTAAAATCCCTGTTCAGCAGAGGACATTAAGAAACTACAGTTCCCTTTTCAGCAGAGGACATTAAGAAACTACAGTCATCCAATTAAAATCCCTGTTCAGCAGAAGACATTAAGAAACTACAGTCATCTAATTAAAATCCCTGTTCAGCAGAGGACATTAAGAAACTACAGTCATCCAAGTAAAATCCCTGTTCAGCAGAAGACATTAATAAACTACAGTCATCCAATTAATATCCCTATTCAGCAGAGGATATTAAGAAACTACAGTCCTCCAATTAAAATCCCATTTCAGCAGAGGACATTAAGAAACTACAGTCCTCCAAATAATATCCGTGTACAGCAGAGGACATTAAGGAACTGCAGTCATCCAAGTAAAATCCCATTTCAGCAGAGGACATTAAGAAACTCCAGTCATCCAAATATAATCCCTGTTCAGCAGAGGACATTAAGAAACTACAGTCCTCCAATTAAAACCCCTGATAAGCAGAGGACATTAAGAAACAACAGTCATCTAATTAAAACCCCTGTTTAGCAAAGGACATTAATATACTACAGTCATCTAATTCAAATCCCTGTTCAGCAGAGGACATTAAGAAACTACAGTCCCCCAATAAAAAATCCCTGTTCAGCAGAGGACATTAAGAAACTACAGTCCTCCAATTAAAATCCCATTTCAGCAGAGGACATTAAGAAACTACAGTCCTCCAAATAATATCCGTGTTCGCAGAGAACATTAAGAAACTACAGTCATCCAAGTAAAATCCCTGTTCAGCAGAAGACATTAAGAAACTTCAGTCATCTAATTAAAATCCCTGTTCAGCAAAGGACATTAAGAAACTACAGTCCTCCAATTAAAATCCCTGTTCAGCAGAGGACATTAAGAAACTACAGTCCTCCAATTAAAATCCCTGTTCAGCAGAGGACATTAAGAAACTACAGTCCTCCAATTAAAATCCCTGTTCAGCAAAGGACATTAAGAAACTACAGTCCTCCAATTAAAACCCTGTTCAGCAGAGGACATTAAGAAAGTACAGTCCTCCAATTAAAATCCCTGTTCAGCAGAGGACATTAAGAAACTACAGTCCTCCAATTAAAATCCCTGTTCAGCAGAGGATATTAAGAAACTACAGTCATCTATTTAAAATCCCTGTTCAGCAAAGGACATTAATAAACAACAGTCATCTAATTAATTAAAATCCCTGTTCAGCAGAGCACATTAATAAACTACAGTCATCCAATTAAAATCCCTGTTCAGCAGAGCACATTAATAAACAGCAGTCATCCAATTCAAATCCCTGTTCAGCAGAGGACATTAAGAAACTACAGTCATCTAATTAAAATCCCATTTCAGCAGAGGACATTAAGAAACAACAGTCATCCAATTAAAATCCCTGTTCAGCAGAGGACATTAAGAAACTATAGTCCTCCAATTAAAATCCCTGTTCAGCAGAGGACATTAAGAAACTACAGTCATCCAAATAAAATCCCTGTTCAGCAGAGGATATTAAGAAACTATAGTCCTCCAATTAAAATCCCATTTCAGCAGAGGACATTAAGAAACTACAGTCCTCCAAATAATATCCGTGTTCAGCAGAGGACATTAAGAAACTACAGTCATCCAAGTAAAATCCCTGTTCAGCAGAAGACATTAAGAAACTACAGTCTTCTAATTAAAATCCCTGTTCAGCAAAGGACATTAAGAAACTACAGTCATCTAATTAAAATCCCTGTTCAGCAGAGGACATTAAGAAACTACAGTTCTCCATTTAAAATCCCTGTTCAGCAGAAGACATTAAGAAACTACAGTCCTCCAATTAAAATCCCTGTTCAGCAGAGGACATTAAGAAACTACAGTCCTCCAATTAATATCACTGTTCAGCAGAAGACATTAAGAAACTACAGTTCCCTGTTCAGCAGAGGACATTAAGAAACTACAGTCCTCCAATTAAAATCCCTGTTCAGCAGAGGACATTAAGAAACTACAGTCCTCCAATTAAAATCCCTGTTCAGCAGAGGACATTAAGAAACTACAGTTCCCTGTTCAGCAGAGGACATTAAGAAACTACAGTCATCCAATTAAAATCCCTGTTCAGCAGAAGACATTAAGAAACTACAGTCATCTAATTAAAATCCCTGTGCAGCAGAGGACATGAAGAAACTACAGTCATCCAATTAAAATCCCTGTTCAGCAGAAGACATTAAGAAACTACAGTCATCTAATTAAAATCCCTGTGCAGCAGAAGACATTAAGAAACTACAGTCCTCCAAATAATATCCGTGTTCGCAGAGGACATTAAGAAACTACAGTCATCCAAGTAAAATCCCTGTTCAGCAGAAGACATTAAGAAACTACAGTCATCTAATTAAAATCCCTGTTCAGCAAAGGACATTAAGAAACTACAGTCCTCCAAAAAAAATCCCTGTTCAGCAGAGGACATTAAGAAACTACAGTCCTCCAATTAAAATCCCATTTCAGCAGAGGACATTAAGAAACTACAGTCCTCCAAATAATATCCGTGTTCAGCAGAGGAAATTAAGAAACTACAGACATCCAATTAAAATCCCTGTTCAGCAGAAGACATTAAAAACTACAGTCATCTAATTAAAATCCCTGTTCAGCAGAGGACATTAAGAAACTACAGTCATCCAATTAAAATCCCTGTTCAGCAGAAGACATTAAGAAACTACAGTCATCCAATTAAAATCCCTGTTCAGCAGAGGACATTAAGAAACTACAGTCCTCCAATTAAAATCCCTGTTCAGCAGAGGACATTAAGAAACTACAGTCTTCTAATTAAAATTCCTGTTCAGCAAAGGACATTAAGAAACTACAGTCATCTAATTAAAATCCCTATTCAGCAGAGGATATTAAGAAACTATAGTCCTCCAATTAATATCACTGTTCAGCAGAGGACATTAAGAAACTACAGTCATCTAATTAAAATCCCTGTTCAGCAGAGAACATTAAGAAACTACAGTTCTCCATTTAAAATCCCTGTTCAGCAGAAGACATTAAGAAACTACAGTCCTCCAATTAAAATCCCTGTTCAGCAGAGGACATTAAGAAACTACAGTCCTCCAATTAAAATCCCTGTTCAGCAGAGGACATTAAGAAACTACAGTTCCCTGTTCAGCAGAGGACATCAAGAAACTACAGTCATCCAATTAAAATCCCTGTTCAGCAGAGGACATTAATAAACTACAGTCATCCAATTAAAATCCCTGTTCAGCAGAAGACATTAAGAAACTACAGTCATCTAATTAAAATTCCTGTTCAGCAGAGGACATTAAGAAACTACAGTCATCCAAGTAAAATCCCTGTTCAGCAGAAGACATTAAGAAACTACAGTCATCCAAATAAAATCCCTGTTCAGCAGAGGATATTACAGTCCTCAAACTATAGTCTACAGTCAATTAAAATCTCATTTCATTAAGAACATCTACAGTCTCCAATTAAAATCCCATTCAGCAGAGAGGACATTAAGGACATTACAGAAACTACAGTCCTCCAAATAGAAACTACAGTCCCTGTTCAGCAGAAGGACATTAAGAAACTACAGTCATCCAATTAAAATCCTGTTCAGCAGAAGGACATTAAGAAACTACAGTCTTCTAATTAAAATCCTATTCTGTTCAGCAATTATCACTGTTCAGGAGGACATTAAGAAACTACAGTCATCTAATTAAAAATCCTTGTTCAGCAGAGGACATTAAGAAACTACAGTTCTCCATTTAAAATCCCTGTTCAGCAGAAGACATTAAGAAACTACAGTCCTCCAATTAAAATCCCTGTTCAGCAGAGGACATTAAGAAACTACAGTCCTCCAATTAATATCACTGTTCAGCAGAGGACATTAAGAAACTACAGTTCCTGTTCAGCAGAGGAAGGACATTAAGAAACTACAGTCCTCCAATTAAAATCCCTGTTCAGCAGAGGACATTAAGAAACTACAGTCCTCCAATTAAAATCCCTGTTCAGCAGAGGACATTAAGAAACTACAGAAGTCATCCAATAAAATCCCTATTCAGCAGAGGACATTAAGAAACTACAGTCATCCCAATTAAAATCCTGTTCAGCAGAAGGACATTAAGAAACTACAGTCATCCAATCTAAAATCCCTGTGCAGCAGAGGACATTAAGAAACTACAGTCATCCAATTAAAATCCCTGTTCAGCAGAGGACATTAAGAAACTACAGTCATCCAATTAAAATCCCTGTTGCAGCAGAAGGACATTAAGAAACTACAGTCCTCCAATTAATATCCCTGTTATTCAGCAGAGACATTAAGAAACTACAGTCATCTAATTAAAATCCCTGTTCAGCAGAAGGACATTAAGAAACTACAGTCATCTAATTAAAATCCTGTTCAGCAGAGGACATTAAGAAACTACAGTCATCAATTAAAAATCCCTGTTCAGCAGAGGACATTAAGAAACTACAGTCCTCCAAATTAAAATCCTGTTCAGCAGAGGACATTAAGAAACTACAGTCCTCCAAATAATATCCGTGTTAAGCAGAGGAAATTAAGAAACTACAGACATCCAATTAAACCCTGTTCAGCAGAAGATATTAAAAACTACAGTCATCTAATTAAAATCCCTGTTCAGCAGAGGACATTAAGAAACTACAGTCATCCAATTAAAATCCCTGTTCAGCAGAAGACATTAAGAAACTACAGTCATCCAATTAAAATCCCTGTTCAGCAGAGGACATTAAGAAACTACAGTCCTCCAAATTAAAATCCCCTGTTCAGCAGAGGACATTAAGAAACTACAGTCTCCAATTAAAATCCTGTTCAGCAGAGGACATTAAGAAACTACAGTTCCAATTAAAATCCCTGTTCAGCAGAGGACATTAAGAAACTACAGTCATCCAATTAAAATCCCTGTTCAGCAGAAGACATTAAGAAACTACAGTCATCTAATTAAAATCCCTGTTCAGCAGAGGACATTAAGAAACTACAGTCATCCAAGTAAAATCCCCTGTTCAGCAGAAGACATTAAGAAACTAAGGTCATCCAAATAAAATCCCTGTTCAGCAGAGGATATTAAGAAACTATAGTCCTCCAATTAAAATCCCATTTCAGCAGAGGACATTAAGAAACTACAGTCCTCCAAATTAATATCCGTGTTCACAGAGGACATTAAGAAACTACAGTCATCCAAGTAAAATCCCTGTTCAGCAGAAGGACATTAAGAAACTACAGTCATGAATTAAAATCCCTGTTCAGCAGAGGACATTAAGAAACTACAGTCATCCAAAAAATCCTGTTCAGCAGAGTGACATTAAGAAACTACAGTCCTCCAATTAAAATCCCATTTCAGCAGGACATTAAGAAACTACAGTCCTCCAAATAATATCCGTGTTCAGCAGAGGACGGTACATTAGAAACTACAGTCATCTAATTAAAATCCCTGTTCAGCAGAGGACATTAAGAAACTACAGTCATCCAATTAAAATCCCTGTTCAGCAGAAGACATTAAGAAACTACAGTCATCCAATTAAAATCCCTGTTCAGCAGAGGACATTAAGAAACTACAGTCCTCCAATTAAAATCCCTGTTCAGCAGAGGACATTAAGAAACTACAGTCACATCCAATTAAAATCCCTGTTCAGCAGAGGACACAAGGTTAAGAAACTACAGTTCCTGTTCAGCAGAGGACATTAAGAAAACTACAGTCCTCCAATTAAAATCCCTGTTCAGCAGAGGACATTAAGAAACTACAGTCCTCCAATTAAAATCCCTGTTCAGCAGAAGACATTAAGAAACTACAGTTTCCCTGTTCAGCAGAGGACATTAAGAAACTACAGTCATCCAATTAAAATCCCTGTTCAGCAGAAGGACATTAAGAAACTACAGTCATCTAATTAAAATCCCTGTGCAGCAGAGGACATGAAGAAACTACAGTCATCCAAGTAAAATCCTGTTCAGCAGAGACATTAAGAAACTACAGTCATCCAAATTAAAATCCTGTTCAGCAGAGGATATTAAGAAACTATAGTCCTCAAATTAAAATCCCATTTCAGCAGAGGACATTAAGAAACTACAGTCCTCCAAATAATATCCGTGTTCAGCAGAGGACATTAAGAAACTACAGTCATCCAAGTAAAATCCCTGTTCAGCAGAAGACATTAAGAAACTACAGTCTTCTAATTAAAATCCCTGTTCAGAGGACATTAAGAAACTACAGTCATCTAATTAAAATCCCTGTTCAGCAGAGGACATTAAGAAACTACAGTTCATCCATAATTAAAATCCTTGTTCAGCAGAAGGACATTAAGAAACTACAGTCCTCCAATTAAAATCCCTGTTCAGCAGAGGACATTAAGAAACTACAGTCCTCCAATTAATATCACTGTTCAGCAGAAGACATTAAGAAACTACAGTTCCCTTTGTTCAGCAGAGGACATTAAGAAACTACAGTCCATCCAATTAAAATCCCTGTTCAGCAGAGAGACATTAAGAAACTACAGTCCTCTAATTAAAATCCCTGTTCAGCAGAGGACATTAAGAAACTACAGTTCCCTGTTCAGCAGAGGACATTAAGAAACTACAGTCATCCAATTAAAATCCTGTTCAGCAGAAGGACATTAAGAAACTACAGTCATCCAATTAAAATCCCTGTGCAGCAGAGGACATGAAGAAACTACAGTCATCCAATTAAAATCCCTGTTCAGCAGAAGACATTAAGAAACCACAGTCATCTAATTAAAATCCTGTTCAGCAGAAGACATTAAGAAACCACAGTCCTCCAAATAATATCCGTTCAGCAGAGGACATTAAGAAACTAAGCAGTCATCCAAGTAAAATCCCTGTTCAGCAGAAGACATTAAGAAACTACAGTCATCTAATTAAAATCCCATTTCAGCAAAGGACATTAAGAAACTACAGTCCTCCAAAAAAAATCCCTGTTCAGCAGAGGACATTAAGAAACTACAGTCCTCCAATTAAAATCCCATGTTCAGCAGAGGACATTAAGAAACTACAGTGATCCAAATAATATCCGTGTTAGCAGAGGAAATTAAGAAACTACAGAACATCCAATTAAAATCCCTGTTCAGCAGAAGATATTAAAAACTACAGTCATCTAATTAAAATCCCTGTTCAGCAGAGGACATTCAAGAAACTACAGTCATCCAATTAAAATCCCTGTTCAACCCAGAAGACATTAAGAAACTACAGTCATCCAATTAAAATCCCTGTTCAGCAGAGGACATTAAGAAACTACAGTCCTCCAATTAAAATCCCTGTTCAGCAGAGGACATTAAGAAACTACAGTCCTCCAATTAAAATCCCTGTTCAGCAGAGGACATTAAGAAACTACAGTTCCAATTAAAATCTGTTCAGAGAGACATTAAGAAACTAGAGTCCTCCAATTAAAATCCCTGTTCAGCAGAGGACATTAAGAAACCACAGTCCTCAATTAAAATCCCTGTTCAGCAGAGGACATTAAGAAACTACAGTTCCTGTTCAGCAGAGACATTAGGAACTACAGTCATCCAATTAAAATCCTCTGTTCAACAGAAGACATTAAGAAACTACAGTCATCTAATTAAAATCTGTGCAGCAGAGGACATGAAGAAACTACAGTCATCCAATTAAAATCCTTGTTCAGGCAGAAGACATTAAGAAACTACAGTCATCTAATTAAAATCCCTGTGCAGCAGAAGACATTAAGAAACTACAGTCATCTAATTAAAATCCCTGTGCAGCAGAGGACATTAAGAATCTACAGTCATCCAAGTAAAATCCCTGTTCAGCAGAAGACATTAAGAAACACAGTCATCCAAATAAAATCCTGTTCAGCAGAGGATATTAAGAAACTATAGTCCTCCAATTAAAATCCCATTTCAGCAGAGGACATTAAGAAACTACAGTCCTCCAAATAATATCCGTGTTCAGCAGAGGACATTAAGAAACTACAGTCATCCAAAAAATCCTGTTCAGCAGAAGACATTAAGAAACTACAGTCTTCTAATTAAAATTCCTGTTCAGCAAAGGACATTAAGAAACTACAGTCATCTAATTAAAATCCCTATTCAGCAGAGGATATTAAGAAACTATAGTCCTCCAATTAATATCACTGTTCAGCAGAGGACATTAAGAAACTACAGTCATCTAATTAAATCCCTGTTCAGCAGAGAACATTAAGAAACTACAGTTCTCCATTTAAAATCCCTGTTCAGCAGAAGACATTAAGAAACTACAGTCTCCAATTAAAATCCCCTGTTCAGCAGAGGACATTAAGAAACTACAGTCCTCCAATTAAAATCCCTGTTCAGCAGAGGACATTAAGAAACTACAGTTCCCTTTTTCAGCAGAGGACATTAAGAAACTACAGTCATCCAATTAAAATCCCTGTTCAGCAGAAGACATTAAGAAACTACAGTCATCTAATTAAAATCCCTGTTCAGCAGAGGACATTAAGAAACTACAGTCATCCAAGTAAAATCCCTGTTCAGCAGAAGACATTAATAAACTACAGTCATCCAATTAATATCCCTATTCAGCAGAGGATATTAAGAAACTACAGTCCTCCAATTAAAATCCCATTTCAGCAGAGGACATTAAGAAACTACAGTCCTCCAAATAATATCCGTGTACAGCAGAGGACATTAAGGAACTGCAGTCATCCAAGTAAAATCCCATTTCAGCAGAGGACATTAAGAAACTCCAGTCATCCAAATATAATCCCTGTTCAGCAGAGGACATTAAGAAACTACAGTCCTCCAATTAAAACCCCTGATAAGCAGAGGACATTAAGAAACAACAGTCATCTAATTAAAACCCCTGTTTAGCAAAGGACATTAATATACTACAGTCATCTAATTCAAATCCCTGTTCAGCAGAGGACATTAAGAAACTACAGTCCCCCAATAAAAAATCCCTGTTCAGCAGAGGACATTAAGAAACTACAGTCCTCCAATTAAAATCCCATTTCAGCAGAGGACATTAAGAAACTACAGTCCTCCAAATAATATCCGTGTTCGCAGAGAACATTAAGAAACTACAGTCATCCAAGTAAAATCCCTGTTCAGCAGAAGACATTAAGAAACTTCAGTCATCTAATTAAAATCCCTGTTCAGCAAAGGACATTAAGAAACTACAGTCCTCCAATTAAAATCCCTGTTCAGCAGAGGACATTAAGAAACTACAGTCCTCCAATTAAAATCCCTGTTCAGCAGAGGACATTAAGAAACTACAGTCCTCCAATTAAAATCCCTGTTCAGCAAAGGACATTAAGAAACTACAGTCCTCCAATTAAACCCTGTTCAGCAGAGGACATTAAGAAAGTACAGTCCTCCAATTAAAATCCCTGTTCAGCAGAGGACATTAAGAAACTACAGTCCTCCAATTAAAATCCCTGTTCAGCAGAGGATATTAAGAAACTACAGTCATCTATTTAAAATCCCTGTTCAGCAAAGGACATTAATAAACAACAGTCATCTAATTAATTAAAATCCCTGTTCAGCAGAGCACATTAATAAACTACAGTCATCCAATTAAAATCCCTGTTCAGCAGAGCACATTAATAAACAGCAGTCATCCAATTCAAATCCCTGTTCAGCAGAGGACATTAAGAAACTACAGTCATCTAATTAAAATCCCATTTCAGCAGAGGACATTAAGAAACAACAGTCATCCAATTAAAATCCCTGTTCAGCAGAGGACATTAAGAAACTATAGTCCTCCAATTAAAATCCCTGTTCAGCAGAGGACATTAAGAAACTACAGTCATCCAAATAAAATCCCTGTTCAGCAGAGGATATTAAGAAACTATAGTCCTCCAATTAAAATCCCATTTCAGCAGAGGACATTAAGAAACTACAGTCCTCCAAATAATATCCGTGTTCAGCAGAGGACATTAAGAAACTACAGTCATCCAAGTAAAATCCCTGTTCAGCAGAAGACATTAAGAAACTACAGTCTTCTAATTAAAATCCCTGTTCAGCAAAGGACATTAAGAAACTACAGTCATCTAATTAAAATCCCTGTTCAGCAGAGGACATTAAGAAACTACAGTTCTCCATTTAAAATCCCTGTTCAGCAGAAGACATTAAGAAACTACAGTCCTCCAATTAAAATCCCTGTTCAGCAGAGGACATTAAGAAACTACAGTCCTCCAATTAATATCACTGTTCAGCAGAAGACATTAAGAAACTACAGTTCCCTGTTCAGCAGAGGACATTAAGAAACTACAGTCCTCCAATTAAAATCCCTGTTCAGCAGAGGACATTAAGAAACTACAGTCCTCCAATTAAAATCCCTGTTCAGCAGAGGACATTAAGAAACTACAGTTCCCTGTTCAGCAGAGGACATTAAGAAACTACAGTCATCCAATTAAAATCCCTGTTCAGCAGAAGACATTAAGAAACTACAGTCATCTAATTAAAATCCCTGTGCAGCAGAGGACATGAAGAAACTACAGTCATCCAATTAAAATCCCTGTTCAGCAGAAGACATTAAGAAACTACAGTCATCTAATTAAAATCCCTGTGCAGCAGAAGACATTAAGAAACTACAGTCCTCCAAATAATATCCGTGTTCGCAGAGGACATTAAGAAACTACAGTCATCCAAGTAAAATCCCTGTTCAGCAGAAGACATTAAGAAACTACAGTCATCTAATTAAAATCCCTGTTCAGCAAAGGACATTAAGAAACTACAGTCCTCCAAAAAAAATCCCTGTTCAGCAGAGGACATTAAGAAACTACAGTCCTCCAATTAAAATCCCATTTCAGCAGAGGACATTAAGAAACTACAGTCCTCCAAATAATATCCGTGTTCGCAGAGGAAATTAAGAAACTACAGACATCCAATTAAAATCCCTGTTCAGCAGAAGACATTAAAAAACTACAGTCATCTAATTAAAATCCCTGTTCAGCAGAGGACATTAAGAAACTACAGTCATCCAATTAAAATCCCTGTTCAGCAGAAGACATTAAGAAACTACAGTCATCCAATTAAAATCCCTGTTCAGCAGAGGACATTAAGAAACTACAGTCCTCCAATTAAAATCCCTGTTCAGCAGAGGACATTAAGAAACTACAGTCTTCTAATTAAAATTCCTGTTCAGCAAAGGACATTAAGAAACTACAGTCATCTAATTAAAATCCCTATTCAGCAGAGGATATTAAGAAACTATAGTCCTCCAATTAATATCACTGTTCAGCAGAGGACATTAAGAAACTACAGTCATCTAATTAAAATCCCTGTTCAGCAGAGAACATTAAGAAACTACAGTTCTCCATTTAAAATCCCTGTTCAGCAGAAGACATTAAGAAACTACAGTCCTCCAATTAAAATCCCTGTTCAGCAGAGGACATTAAGAAACTACAGTCCTCCAATTAAAATCCCTGTTCAGCAGAGGACATTAAGAAACTACAGTTCCCTGTTCAGCAGAGGACATCAAGAAACTACAGTCATCCAATTAAAATCCCTGTTCAGCAGAGGACATTAATAAACTACAGTCATCCAATTAAAATCCCTGTTCAGCAGAAGACATTAAGAAACTACAGTCATCTAATTAAAATTCCTGTTCAGCAGAGGACATTAAGAAACTACAGTCATCCAAGTAAAATCCCTGTTCAGCAGAAGACATTAAGAAACTACAGTCATCCAATTAAAATCCCTGTTCAGCAGAGCACATTAATACACTACAGTCCTCCAATTAAAATCCCTGTTAAGCAGAGGACATTAAGAAACTACAGTCATCCAATTAAAATCCCTGTTCAGCAGAGGACATTAATACACTACAGTCCTCATATTAAAATCCCTGTTCAGCAGAGGACATTAAGAAATTACAGTCCTCCAATTAAAATCCCTGTACAGCAGAGGACATTAAGAAATTACAGTCCTCCAATTAAAATCCCTGTTCAGCAGAGGACATTAATAATCTACAGTCATCTAATTAAAAACCCTGTTGAGCAGAGGACATTAATAAACTACAGTCATCTAATTCAAATCCCTGTTCAGCAGAGGACATTAAGAAACTACAGTCATCAAATTAAAATCCCTGTTCAGCAGAAGACATTAAGAAACTACAGTCATCCAAGTAATATCCCTGTTCAGCAGAAGACATTAAGAAACTACAGTCATCTAATTAAAATCCCTGTTCAGCAAAGGACATTAAGAAACTACAGTCCTCCAATTAAAATCCCTGTTCAGCGGAGGACATTAAGAAACTACAGTCCTCCAATTAAAATCGCTGTTCAGCAGAGGACATTAAGAAACTACAGTCCTCCAATTAAAATCCCTTTTCAGCAGAGGACATTAAGAAACTACAGTCCTCCAATTAAAATCCCTGTTCAGCAGAGGACTTTAAGAAACTACAGTCCTCCAATTAAAATCCCTGTTCAGCAGAGGACATTAATAAACTACAGTCATCTAATTAAAACCCCTGTTCAGCAGAGGACATTAATAAACTACAGTCATCCAATTAAAATCCCTGTTCAGCAGAAGACATTAAGAAACTACAGTCATCTAATTAAAATCCCTGTTCAGCAGAGGACATTAAGAAACTACAGTCATCCAAGTAAAATCCCTGTTCAGCAGAAGACATTAATAAACTACAGTCATCCAATTAATATCCCTATTCAGCAGAGGATATTAAGAAACTACAGTCCTCCAATTAAAATCCCATTTCAGCAGAGGACATTAAGAAACTACAGTCCTCCAAATAATATCCGTGTACAGCAGAGGACATTAAGGAACTGCAGTCATCCAAGTAAAATCCCATTTCAGCAGAGGACATTAAGAAACTCCAGTCATCCAAATATAATCCCTGTTCAGCAGAGGACATTAAGAAACTACAGTCCTCCAATTAAAACCCCTGATAAGCAGAGGACATTAAGAAACAACAGTCATCTAATTAAAACCCCTGTTTAGCAAAGGACATTAATATACTACAGTCATCTAATTCAAATCCCTGTTCAGCAGAGGACATTAAGAAACTACAGTCCCCCAATAAAAAATCCCTGTTCAGCAGAGGACATTAAGAAACTACAGTCCTCCAATTAAAATCCCATTTCAGCAGAGGACATTAAGAAACTACAGTCCTCCAAATAATATCCGTGTTCGCAGAGAACATTAAGAAACTACAGTCATCCAAGTAAAATCCCTGTTCAGCAGAAGACATTAAGAAACTTCAGTCATCTAATTAAAATCCCTGTTCAGCAAAGGACATTAAGAAACTACAGTCCTCCAATTAAAATCCCTGTTCAGCAGAGGACATTAAGAAACTACAGTCCTCCAATTAAAATCCCTGTTCAGCAGAGGACATTAAGAAACTACAGTCCTCCAATTAAAATCCCTGTTCAGCAAAGGACATTAAGAAACTACAGTCCTCCAATTAAAACCCCTGTTCAGCAGAGGACATTAAGAAAGTACAGTCCTCCAATTAAAATCCCTGTTCAGCAGAGGACATTAAGAAACTACAGTCCTCCAATTAAAATCCCTGTTCAGCAGAGGATATTAAGAAACTACAGTCATCTATTTAAAATCCCTGTTCAGCAAAGGACATTAATAAACAACAGTCATCTAATTAATTAAAATCCCTGTTCAGCAGAGCACATTAATAAACTACAGTCATCCAATTAAAATCCCTGTTCAGCAGAGCACATTAATAAACAGCAGTCATCCAATTCAAATCCCTGTTCAGCAGAGGACATTAAGAAACTACAGTCATCTAATTAAAATCCCATTTCAGCAGAGGACATTAAGAAACAACAGTCATCCAATTAAAATCCCTGTTCAGCAGAGGACATTAAGAAACTATAGTCCTCCAATTAAAATCCCTGTTCAGCAGAGGACATTAAGAAACTACAGTCCTCCAATTAAAATCCCAGTTCAGCAGAGGACATTAAGAAACAACAGTCATCCAATTAAAATCCCTGTTCAGCAGAGGACATTAAGAAACTACAGCCCTCATATTAAAATCCCTGTTCAGCAGAGGACATTAATAGACTACAGTCATCCAATTAAAATCCCTGTTCAGCAAAGGACATTAAGAAACTACAGTCCTCCAATTAAAATCCCTGTTCAGCAGAGGACATTAAGAAACTACAGTCCTCCAATTAAAATCCCTGTTCAGCAGAGGACATTAAGAAACTACAGTCATCTAATTCAAATCGCTGTTCAGCAGAGGACATTAATACACTACAGTCATCCAATTAAAATCCCTGTTCAGCAGAGGATATTAAGAAACTACAGTCCTCCAATTAATATCCCTGTTCAGCAGAGGACATTAAGAAACTACAGTCATTTAATTAAAATCCATGTTCAGCAAAGGATATTAAGAAACTACAGTCCTCCAATTAATATCCCTGTTCAGCAGAGGACATCAAGAAACTACAGTCATCCAATTAAAATCCCTGTTCAGCAGAGGACATTAATAAACTACAGTCCTCCAATTAAAACCCCATGTTCAGCAGAGGACATTAAGAAACTACAGTCATCCAATTAAAATCCCTGTTCAGCAGAAGACATTAAGAAACTACAGTCATCTAATTAAAATTCCTGTTCAGCAGAGGACATTAAGAAACTACAGTCATCCAAGTAAAATCCCTGTTCAGCAGAAGACATTAAGAAACTACAGTCATCCAATTAAAATCCCTGTTCAGCAGAGCACATTAATACACTACAGTCCTCCAATTAAAATCCCTGTTAAGCAGAGGACATTAAGAAACTACAGTCATCCAATTAAAATCCCTGTTCAGCAGAGGACATTAATACACTACAGTCCTCATATTAAAATCCCTGTTCAGCAGAGGACATTAAGAAATTACAGTCCTCCAATTAAAATCCCTGTACAGCAGAGGACATTAAGAAATTACAGTCCTCCAATTAAAATCCCTGTTCAGCAGAGGACATTAATAATCTACAGTCATCTAATTAAAACCCCTGTTGAGCAGAGGACATTAATAAACTACAGTCATCTAATTCAAATCCCTGTTCAGCAGAGGACATTAAGAAACTACAGTCATCAAATTAAAATCCCTGTTCAGCAGAAGACATTAAGAAACTACAGTCATCCAAGTAATATCCCTGTTCAGCAGAAGACATTAAGAAACTACAGTCATCTAATTAAAATCCCTGTTCAGCAAAGGACATTAAGAAACTACAGTCCTCCAATTAAAATCCCTGTTCAGCGGAGGACATTAAGAAACTACAGTCCTCCAATTAAAATCGCTGTTCAGCAGAGGACATTAAGAAACTACAGTCCTCCAATTAAAATCCCTTTTCAGCAGAGGACATTAAGAAACTACAGTCCTCCAATTAAAATCCCTGTTCAGCAGAGGACTTTAAGAAACTACAGTCCTCCAATTAAAATCCCTGTTCAGCAGAGGACATTAATAAACTACAGTCATCTAATTAAAACCCCTGTTCAGCAGAGGACATTAATAAACTACAGTCATCTAATTCAAATCCCTGTTCAGCAGAGGACATTAAGAAACTACAGTCATCTAATTAATATCCCTGTTCAGCAGAGGACATTAAGAAACTACAGTCCTCCAATTAAAATCCCTGTTCAGCAGAGGACATTAAGAAACTACAGTTCCCTGTTCAGCAGAGGACATTAAGAAACTACAGTCATCCAATTAAAATCCCTGTTCAGCAGAAGACATTAAGAAATTACAGTCCTCCAATTAAAATCCCTGTTCAGCAGAGGACATTAAGAAACTACAGTCATCCAATTAAAATCCCTGTTCAGCAGAAGACATTAATAAACTACAGTCATCTAATTCAAATCCCTGTTCAGCAGAGGACATTAAGAAACTACAGTCATCTAATTAATATCCCTGTTCAGCAGAGGACATTAAGAAACTACAGTCCTCCAATTAAAATCCCTGTTCAGCAGAGGACATTAAGAAACTACAGTTCCCTGTTCAGCAGAGGACATTAAGAAACTACAGTCATCTAATTAAAACCCCTGTTTAGCAAAGGACATTAATATACTACAGTCATCTAATTCAAATCCCTGTTCAGCAGAGGACATTAAGAAACTACAGTCCCCCAATAAAAAATCCCTGTTCAGCAGAGGACATTAAGAAACTACAGTCCTCCAATTAAAATCCCATTTCAGCAGAGGACATTAAGAAACTACAGTCCTCCAAATAATATCCGTGTTCGCAGAGAACATTAAGAAACTACAGTCATCCAAGTAAAATCCCTGTTCAGCAGAAGACATTAAGAAACTTCAGTCATCTAATTAAAATCCCTGTTCAGCAAAGGACATTAAGAAACTACAGTCCTCCAATTAAAATCCCTGTTCAGCAGAGGACATTAAGAAACTACAGTCCTCCAATTAAAATCCCTGTTCAGCAGAGGACATTAAGAAACTACAGTCCTCCAATTAAAATCCCTGTTCAGCAAAGGACATTAAGAAACTACAGTCCTCCAATTAAAACCCCTGTTCAGCAGAGGACATTAAGAAAGTACAGTCCTCCAATTAAAATCCCTGTTCAGCAGAGGACATTAAGAAACTACAGTCCTCCAATTAAAATCCCTGTTCAGCAGAGGATATTAAGAAACTACAGTCATCTATTTAAAATCCCTGTTCAGCAAAGGACATTAATAAACAACAGTCATCTAATTAATTAAAATCCCTGTTCAGCAGAGCACATTAATAAACTACAGTCATCCAATTAAAATCCCTGTTCAGCAGAGCACATTAATAAACAGCAGTCATCCAATTCAAATCCCTGTTCAGCAGAGGACATTAAGAAACTACAGTCATCTAATTAAAATCCCATTTCAGCAGAGGACATTAAGAAACAACAGTCATCCAATTAAAATCCCTGTTCAGCAGAGGACATTAAGAAACTATAGTCCTCCAATTAAAATCCCTGTTCAGCAGAGGACATTAAGAAACTACAGTCCTCCAATTAAAATCCCAGTTCAGCAGAGGACATTAAGAAACAACAGTCATCCAATTAAAATCCCTGTTCAGCAGAGGACATTAAGAAACTACAGCCCTCATATTAAAATCCCTGTTCAGCAGAGGACATTAATAGACTACAGTCATCCAATTAAAATCCCTGTTCAGCAAAGGACATTAAGAAACTACAGTCCTCCAATTAAAATCCCTGTTCAGCAGAGGACATTAAGAAACTACAGTCCTCCAATTAAAATCCCTGTTCAGCAGAGGACATTAAGAAACTACAGTCATCTAATTCAAATCGCTGTTCAGCAGAGGATATTAAGAAACTACAGTCCTCCAATTAATATCCCTGTTCAGCAGAGGACATTAAGAAACTACAGTCATTTAATTAAAATCCATGTTCAGCAAAGGATATTAAGAAACTACAGTCCTCCAATTAATATCCCTGTTCAGCAGAGGACATCAAGAAACTACAGTCATCCAATTAAAATCCCTGTTCAGCAGAGGACATTAATAAACTACAGTCCTCCAATTAAAATCCCTGTTCAGCAGAGGACATTAATA
Organism: Brachymystax lenok tsinlingensis; assembly: GCA_030435695.1. Classification (NCBI taxonomy): domain Eukaryota; kingdom Metazoa; phylum Chordata; class Actinopteri; order Salmoniformes; family Salmonidae; genus Brachymystax; species Brachymystax lenok. The sequence continues at coordinate 1,058,455 of JAGFMH010000026.1, read as the reverse complement.
AACTACAGTCCTCCAATTAATATCCCTGTTCAGCAGAGGACATTAAGAAACTACAGTCATCCAATTAAAATCCCTGTTCAGCAGAAGACATTAAGAAACTACAGTCATCTAATTAAAATTCCTGTTCAGCAGAGGACATTAAGAAACTACAGTCATCCAAGTAAAATCCCTGTTCAGCAGAAGACATTAAGAAACTACAGTCATCCAATTAAAATCCCTGTTCAGCAGAGCACATTAATACACTACAGTCCTCCAATTAAAATCCCTGTTAAGCAGAGGACATTAAGAAACTACAGTCATCCAATTAAAATCCCTGTTCAGCAGAGGACATTAATACACTACAGTCCTCATATTAAAATCCCTGTTCAGCAGAGGACATTAAGAAATTACAGTCCTCCAATTAAAATCCCTGTACAGCAGAGGACATTAAGAAATTACAGTCCTCCAATTAAAATCCCTGTTCAGCAGAGGACATTAATAATCTACAGTCATCTAATTAAAACCCCTGTTGAGCAGAGGACATTAATAAACTACAGTCATCTAATTAAAATCCCTGTTCAGCAGAGGATATTAAGAAACTACAGTCATCTATTTAAAATCCCTGTTCAGCAAAGGACATTAATAAACAACAGTCATCTAATTAATTAAAATCCCTGTTCAGCAGAGCACATTAATAAACTACAGTCATCCAATTAAAATCCCTGTTCAGCAGAGCACATTAATAAACAGCAGTCATCCAATTCAAATCCCTGTTCAGCAGAGGACATTAAGAAACTACAGTCATCTAATTAAAATCCCATTTCAGCAGAGGACATTAAGAAACAACAGTCATCCAATTAAAATCCCTGTTCAGCAGAGGACATTAAGAAACTATAGTCCTCCAATTAAAATCCCTGTTCAGCAGAGGACATTAAGAAACTACAGTCCTCCAATTAAAATCCCAGTTCAGCAGAGGACATTAAGAAACAACAGTCATCCAATTAAAATCCCTGTTCAGCAGAGGACATTAAGAAACTACAGTCCTCCAATTAAAATCCCTGTTCAGCAGAGGACATTAATAGACTACAGTCATCCAATTAAAATCCCTGTTCAGCAAAGGACATTAAGAAACTACAGTCCTCCAATTAAAATCCCTGTTCAGCAGAGGACATTAAGAAACTACAGTCCTCCAATTAAAATCCCTGTTCAGCAGAGGACATTAAGAAACTACAGTCATCTAATTCAAATCGCTGTTCAGCAGAGGACATTAATACACTACAGTCATCCAATTAAAATCCCTGTTCAGCAGAGGATATTAAGAAACTACAGTCCTCCAATTAAAATCCCTGTTCAGCAGAGGACATTAAGAAACTACAGTCATTTAATTAAAATCCATGTTCAGCAGAGGACATTAAGAAACTACAGTCCTCCAATTAATATCCCTGTTCAGCAGAGGACATCAAGAAACTACAGTCATCCAATTAAAATCCCTGTTCAGCAGAGGACATTAATAAACTACAGTCCTCCAATTAAAACCCATGTTCAGCAGAGGACATTAAGAAACTACAGTCATCCAATTAAAATCCCTGTTCAGCAGAAGACATTAAGAAACTACAGTCATCTAATTAAAATCCCTGTTCAGCAGAGGACATTAAGAAACTACAGTCATCCAAGTAAAATCCCTGTTCAGCAGAAGACATTAAGAAACTACAGTCATCCAATTAAAATCCCTGTTCAGCAGAGCACATTAATACACTACAGTCCTCCAATTAAAATCCCTGTTCAGCAGAGGACATTAAGAAACTACAGTCATCCAATTAAAATCCCTGTTCAGCAGAGGACATTAAGAAACTACAGTCATCCAATTAAAATCCCTGTTCAGCAGAGGACATTAATACACTACAGTCCTCCAATTAAAATCCCTGTACAGCAGAGGACATTAAGAAACTACAGTCATCCAATTAAAATCCCTGTTCAGCAGAGGACATTAATACACTACAGTCCTCTAATTAAAATCCCTGTTCAGCAGAGGACATTAAGAAATTACAGTCCTCCAATTAAAATCCCTGTACAGCAGAGGACATTAAGAAATTACAGTCCTCCAATTAAAATCCCTGTTCAGCAGAGGACATTAATAATCTACAGTCATCTAATTAAAATCCCTGTTCAGCAGAGGACATTAATAAACTACAGTCATCTAATTCAAATCCCTGTTCAGCAGAGGACATTAAGAAACTACAGTCATCAAATTAAAATCCCTGTTCAGCAGAAGACATTAAGAAACTACAGTCATCCAAGTAATATCCCTGTTCAGCAGAAGACATTAAGAAACTACAGTCATCTAATTAAAATCCCTGTTCAGCAAAGGACATTAAGAAACTACAGTCCTCCAATTAAAATCCCTGTTCAGCGGAGGACATTAAGAAACTACAGTCCTCCAATTAAAATCGCTGTTCAGCAGAGGACATTAAGAAACTACAGTCCTCCAATTAAAATCCCTTTCAGCAGAGGACATTAAGAAACTACAGTCCTCCAATTAAAATCCCTGTTCAGCAGAGGACTTTAAGAAACTACAGTCCTCCAATTAAAATCCCTGTTCAGCAGAGGACATTAATAAACTACAGTCATCTAATTAAAACCCCTGTTCAGCAGAGGACATTAATAAACTACAGTCATCTAATTCAAATCCCTGTTCAGCAGAGGACATTAAGAAACTACAGTCATCTAATTAATATCCCTGTTCAGCAGAGGACATTAAGAAACTACAGTCCTCCAATTAAAATCCCTGTTCAGCAGAGGACATTAAGAAACTACAGTTCCCTGTTCAGCAGAGGACATTAAGAAACTACAGTCATCCAATTAAAATCCCTGTTCAGCAGAAGACATTAAGAAATTACAGTCCTCCAATTAAATCCCTGTTCAGCAGAGGACATTAAGAAACTACAGTCATCCAATTAAAATCCCTGTTCAGCAGAAGACATTAAGAAACTACAGTCATCCAATTAAAATCCCTGTTCAGCAGAGGACATTAAGAAACTACAGTCCTCCAAATAAAACCCCTGTTCAGCAGTGGACATTAAGAAACAACAGTCATCTAATTAAAATTCTTGTTCAGCAGAGGACATTAAGAAACTACAGTCATCCAAGTAAAATCCCTGTTCAGCAGAAGACATTAAGAAACTACAGTCCTCCAATTAAAATCCCATTTCAGCAGAGGACATTAAGAAACTACAGTCCTCCAAATAATATCCGTGTTCGCAGAGGACATTAAGACACTACAGTCATCCAAGTAAAATCCCTTTGTTCAGCAGAAGACATTAAGAAACTACAGTCATCTAATTAAAATCCCTGTTCAGCAAAGGACATTAAGAAACTACAGTCCTCCAATTAAAATCCCTGTTCAGCAGAGGACATTAAGAAACTACAGTCCTCCAATTAAAATCCCTGTTCAGCAGAAGACATTAAGAAACTACAGTTCTCCAATTAAAATCCCTGTTCAGCAGAGGACATTAAGAAACTACATTCCTCCAATTAAAATCCCTGTTCAGCAGAGGACATTAAGAAACTACAGTTCCCTGTTCAGCAGAGGACATTAAGAAACTACAGTCATCCAATTAAAATCCCTGTTCAGCAGAAGACATTAAGAAACTACAGTCATCTAATTAAAATCCCTGTGCAGCAGAGGACATTAAGAAACTACAGTCATCCAAGTAAAATCCCTGTTCAGCAGAAGACATTAAGAAACTACAGTCATCCAAATAAAATCCCTGTTCAGCAGAGGATATTAAGAAACTATAGTCCTCCAATTAAAATCCCATTTCAGCAGAGGACATTAAGAAACTACAGTCCTCCAAATAATATCCGTGTTCAGCAGAGGACATTAAGAAACTACAGTCATCCAAGTAAAATCCCTGTTCAGCAGAAGACATTAAGAAACTACAGTCTTCTAATTAAAATCCCTGTTCAGCAAAGGACATTAAGAAACTACAGTCCTCCAATTAAAATCCTTGTTCAGCAGAGGACATTAAGAAAGTACAGTCCTCCAATTAAAATCCCTGTTCAGCAGAGGACATTAAGAAACTACAGTCATCTAATTAAAATCCTTGTTCAGCAAAGGACATTAAGAAACTACAGTCCTCCAATTAAAATCCTTGTTCAGCAGAGGACATTAAGAAACTACAGTCATCTAATTAAAATCCCTGTTCAGCAGAGGATATTAAGAAACTATAGTCCTCCAATTAATATCACTGTTCAGCAGAGGACATTAAGAAACTACAGTCATCTAATTAAAATCCCTGTTCAGGAAAGGACATTAAGAAACTACAGTCCTCCAATTAAAATCCCTGTTCAGCAGAGGACATTAAGAAACTACTGTCCTCCAATTAAAATCCCTGTTCAGCAGAGGACATTAAGAAACTACAGTCCCCCAATAAAAAATCCCTGTTCAGCAGAGGACATTAAGAAACTACAGTCCCCCAATAAAAAATCCCTGTTCAGCAGAGGACATTAAGAAACTACAGTCCTCCAATTAAAATCCCATTTCAGCAGAGGACATTAAGAAACTACAGTCCTCCAAATAATATCCGTGTTCGCAGAGGACATTAAGAAACTACAGTCATCCAAGTAAAATCCCTGTTCAGCAGAAGACATTAAGAAACTACAGTCATCTAATTAAAATCCCTGTTCAGCAAAGGACATTAAGAAACTACAGTCCTCCAAAAAAAATCCCTGTTCAGCAGAGGACATTAAGAAACTACAGTCCTCCAATTAAAATCCCATTTCAGCAGAGGACATTAAGAAACTACAGTCCTCCAAATAATATCCGTGTTCGCAGAGGACATTAAGAAACTACAGACATCCAATTAAAATCCCTGTTCAGCAGAAGACATTAAGAAACTACAGTCATCTAATTAAAATCCCTGTTCAGCAGAGGACATTAAGAAACTACAGTCATCCAATTAAAATCCCTGTTCAGCAGAAGACATTAAGAAACTACAGTCATCTAATTAAAATCCCTGTTCAGCAGAGGACATTAAGAAACTACAGTCCTCCAATTAAAATCCCTGTTCAGCAGAGGACATTAAGAAACTACAGTCCTCCAATTAAAATCCCTGTTCAGCAGAGGACATTAAGAAACTACAGTTCCCTGTTCAGCAGAGGACATTAAGAAACTACAGTTCCCTGTTCAGCAGAGGACATTAAGAAACTACAGTCATCCAATTAAAATCCCTGTTCAGCAGAAGACATTAAGAAACTACAGTCATCTAATTAAAATCCCTGTGCAGCAGAGGACATGAAGAAACTACAGTCATCCAATTATAATCCCTGTTCAGCAGAAGACATTAAGAAACTACAGTCATCTAATTAAAATCCCTGTGCAGCAGAAGACATTAAGAAACTACAGTCATCTAATTAAAATCCCTGTGCAGCAGAGGACATTAAGAATCTACAGTCATCCAAGTAAAATCACTGTTCAGCAGAGGACATTAAGAAACTACAGTCCTCCAATTAAAATCCCTGTTCAGCAGAGGACATTAAGAAACTACAGTTCCCTGTTCAGCAGAGGACATTAAGAAACTACAGTCCTCCAATTAAAATCCCTGTTCAGCAGAAGACATTAAGAAACTACAGTCATCTAATTAAAATCCCTGTGCAGCAGAGGACATGAAGAAACTACAGTCATCCAATTATAATCCCTGTTCAGCAGAAGACATTAAGAAACTACAGTCATCTAATTAAAATCCCTGTGCAGCAGAAGACATTAAGAAACTACAGTCATCTAATTAAAATCCCTGTGCAGCAGAGGACATTAAGAATCTACAGTCATCCAAGTAAAATCACTGTTCAGCAGAGGACATTAAGAAACTACAGTCCTCCAATTAAAATCCCATTTCAGCAGAGGACATTAAGAAACTACAGTCCTCCAAATAATATCCGTGTTCGCAGAGGACATTAAGAAACTACAGACATCCAATTAAAATCCCTGTTCAGCAGAAGACATTAAGAAACTACAGTCATCTAATTAAAATCCCTGTTCAGCAGAGGACATTAAGAAACTACAGTCATCCAATTAAAATTCCTGTTCAGCAGAGGACATTAAGAAACTACAGTCCTCCAATTAAAATCCCTGTTCAGCAGAGGACATTAAGAAACTACAGTCCTCCAATTAAAATCCCTGTTCAGCAGAGGACATTAAGAAACTACAGTCCTCCAATTAAAATCCCTGTTCAGCAGAGGACATTAAGAAACTACAGTCCTCCAATTAAAATCCCTGTTCAGCAGAGGACATTAAGAAACTACAGTTCCCTGTTCAGCAGAGGACAGAGGACAAGAAACTACAGTCATCCAATTAAAATCCCTGTAAGAAACTACAGTCATCTAATTAAAATCCCTGTGCAGCAGAGGACATGAAGAAACTACAGTCATCCAAGTAAAATCCCTGTTCAGCAGAAGACATTAAGAAACTACAGTCATCCAAATAAAATCCCTGTTCAGCAGAGGATATTAAGAAACTATAGTCCTCCAATTAAAATCCCATTTCAGCAGAGGACATTAAGAAACTACAGTCCTCCAAATAATATCCGTGTTCAGCAGAGGACATTAAGAAACTACAGTCATCCAAGTAAAATCCCTGTTCAGCAGAAGACATTAAGAAACTACAGTCTTCTAATTAAAATCCCTGTTCAGCAAAGGACATTAAGAAACTACAGTCATCTAATTAAAATCCCTGTTCAGCAGAGGACATTAAGAAACTACAGTTCTCCATTTAAAATCCCTGTTCAGCAGAAGACATTAAGAAACTACAGTCCTCCAATTAAAATCCCTGTTCAGCAGAGGACATTAAGAAACTACAGTCCTCCAATTAATATCACTGTTCAGCAGAGGACATTAAGAAACTACAGTTCCCTGTTCAGCAGAGGACATTAAGAAACTACAGTCCTCCAATTAAAATCCCTGTTCAGCAGAGGACATTAAGAAACTACAGTCTTCCAATTAAAATCCCTGTTCAGCAGAGGACATTAAGAAACTACAGTTCCCTGTTCAGCAGAGGACATTAAGAAACTACAGTCATCCAATTAAAATCCCTGTTCAGCAGAAGACATTAAGAAACTACAGTCATCTAATTAAAATCCCTGTGCAGCAGAGGACATGAAGAAACTACAGTCCTCCAAAAAAAATCCCTGTTCAGCAGAGGACATTAAGAAACTACAGTCCTCCAATTAAAATCCCATTTCAGCAGAGGACATTAAGAAACTACAGTCCTCCAAATAATATCCGTGTTCGCAGAGGAAATTAAGAAACTACAGACATCCAATTAAAATCCCTGTTCAGCAGAAGACATTAAAAAACTACAGTCATCTAATTAAAATCCCTGTTCAGCAGAGGACATTAAGAAACTACAGTCATCCAATTAAAATCCCTGTTCAGCAGAAGACATTAAGAAACTACAGTCATCCAATTAAAATCCCTGTTCAGCAGAGGACATTAAGAAACTACAGTCCTCCAATTAAAATCCCTGTTCAGCAGAGGACATTAAGAAACTACAGTCATCCAATTAAAATCCCTGTTCAGCAGAGGACATTAAGAAACTACAGTTCCCTGTTCAGCAGAGGACATTAAGAAACTAGAGTCCTCCAATTAAAATCCCTGTTCAGCAGAGGACATTAAGAAACTACAGTCCTCCAATTAAAATCCCTGTTCAGCAGAGGACATTAAGAAACTACAGTTCCCTGTTCAGCAGAGGACATTAAGAAACTACAGTCATCCAATTAAAATCCCTGTTCAGCAGAAGACATTAAGAAACTACAGTCATCTAATTAAAATCCCTGTGCAGCAGAGGACATGAAGAAACTACAGTCATCCAATTAAAATCCCTGTTCAGCAGAAGACATTAAGAAACTACAGTCATCTAATTAAAATCCCTGTGCAGCAGAAGACGTTAAGAAACTACAGTCATCTAATTAAAATCCCTGTGCAGCAGAGGACATTAAGAATCTACAGTCATCCAAGTAAAATCCCTGTTCAGCAGAAGACATTAAGAAACTACAGTCATCCAAATAAAATCCCTGTTCAGCAGAGGATATTAAGAAACTATGATCCTCCAATTAATATCACTGTTCAGCAGAGGACATTAAGAAACTACAGTCATCTAATTAAAATCCCTGTTCAGCAGAGAACATTAAGAAACTACAGTTCTCCATTTAAAATCCCTGTTCAGCAGAAGACATTAAGAAACTACAGTCCTCCAATTAAAATCCCTGTTCAGCAGAGGACATTAAGAAACTACAGTCCTCCAATTAAAATCCCTGTTCAGCAGAGGACATTAAGAAACTACAGTTCCCTGTTCAGCAGAGGACATTAAGGAACTACAGTCATCCAAGTAAAATCCCTGTTCAGCAGAAGACATTAAGAAACTCCAGTCATCCAAATATAATCCCTGTTCAGCAGAGGACATTAAGAAACTACAGTCCTCCAATTAAAACCCCTGATAAGCAGAGGACATTAAGAAACAACAGTCATCTAATTAAAACCCCTGTTTAGCAAAGGACATTAATATACTACAGTCATCTAATTCAAATCCCTGTTCAGCAGAGGACATTAAGAAACTACAGTCCCCCAATAAAAAATCCCTGTTCAGCAGAGGACATTAAGAAACTACAGTCATCCAAGTAAAATCCCTGTTCAGCAGAAGACATTAATAAACTACAGTCATCCAATTAATATCCCTATTCAGCAGAGGATATTAAGAAACTACAGTCCTCCAATTAAAATCCCATTTCAGCAGAGGACATTAAGAAACTACAGTCCTCCAAATAATATCCGTGTACAGCAGAGGACATTAAGGAACTACAGTCATCCAAGTAAAATCCCTGTTCAGCAGAAGACATTAAGAAACTCCAGTCATCCAAATATAATCCCTGTTCAGCAGAGGACATTAAGAAACTACAGTCCTCCAATTAAAACCCCTGATAAGCAGAGGACATTAAGAAACAACAGTCATCTAATTAAAACCCCTGTTTAGCAAAGGACATTAATATACTACAGTCATCTAATTCAAATCCCTGTTCAGCAGAGGACATTAAGAAACTACAGTCCCCCAATAAAAAATCCCTGTTCAGCAGAGGACATTAAGAAACTACAGTCCTCCAATTAAAATCCCATTTCAGCAGAGGACATTAAGAAACTACAGTCCTCCAAATAATATCCGTGTTCGCAGAGAACATTAAGAAACTACAGTCATCCAAGTAAAATCCCTGTTCAGCAGAAGACATTAAGAAACTTCAGTCATCTAATTAAAATCCCTGTTCAGCAAAGGACATTAAGAAACTACAGTCCTCCAATTAAAATCCCTGTTCAGCAGAGGACATTAAGAAACTACAGTCCTCCAATTAAAATCCCTGTTCAGCAGAGGACATTAAGAAACTACAGTCCTCCAATTAAAATCCCTGTTCAGCAAAGGACATTAAGAAACTACAGTCCTCCAATTAAAACCCCTGTTCAGCAGAGGACATTAAGAAAGTACAGTCCTCCAATTAAAATCCCTGTTCAGCAGAGGACATTAAGAAACTACAGTCCTCCAATTAAAATCCCTGTTCAGCAGAGGATATTAAGAAACTACAGTCATCTATTTAAAATCCCTGTTCAGCAAAGGACATTAATAAACAACAGTCATCTAATTAATTAAAATCCCTGTTCAGCAGAGCACATTAATAAACTACAGTCATCCAATTAAAATCCCTGTTCAGCAGAGCACATTAATAAACAGCAGTCATCCAATTCAAATCCCTGTTCAGCAGAGGACATTAAGAAACTACAGTCATCTAATTAAAATCCCATTTCAGCAGAGGACATTAAGAAACAACAGTCATCCAATTAAAATCCCTGTTCAGCAGAGGACATTAAGAAACTATAGTCCTCCAATTAAAATCCCTGTTCAGCAGAGGACATTAAGAAACTACAGTCCTCCAATTAAAATCCCAGTTCAGCAGAGGACATTAAGAAACAACAGTCATCCAATTAAAATCCCTGTTCAGCAGAGGACATTAAGAAACTACAGTCCTCCAATTAAAATCCCAGTTCAGCAGAGGACATTAAGAAACTACAGTCCTCCAATTAAAATCCCTGTTCAGCAGAGGACATTAAGAAACTACAATCCTCCAATTAAAATCCCTGTTCAGCAGAGGACATTAAGAAACAACAGTCATCTATGTTTTCAACACCAAAGAGTAGGTCTACGTTTCAACACCAAAGAGTAGGTCTACGTTTTCAACACCAAAGAATATTTCTACGTTTTCAACACCAAAGAGTAGGTCTACGTTTCAACACCAAAGAGTAGGTCTACAATTTCATCACCAAAGAGTAGGTCTACGTTTCAACACCAAAGAGTTGGTCTACGTTTTCAACACCATAGAGTAGGTCTACGTTTTCAACACCAAAGAGTAGGTCTACGTTTCAACACCAAAGAGTAGGTCTACGTTTTCAACACCAAAGAGTAGGTCTACGTTTTCATCACCATAGAGTAGGTCTACGTTTTCAACACCACAGAGTAGGTCTACGTTTTCAACACCAAAGAGTAGGTCTACGTTTTCAACACCAAAGAGTAGGTTTGTTTTTTTCATCAGCAGAGAGTATGTCACGTCTTGCCATTGGGAAAAGTTCTCCACAGCAACATCAAGGTGTCCTAAATCAACTGTTCTCATCGACCTGAATGACTGTTACATGTTTATAATTATAGCTCTTTGTCATGAAAAATATCATGAGTCAAATTCCCAAACAAACAGCCAACCGTTGTATTTCAACCATCCGCTAAGAAACATCCATTCACCCATTTCCCTCGGTGAAAGATAAAACCCTACAACACTTTGCACTGGAAGTCTTTCAGCATGTGGTTAGTATCCAACTGTTGTCAGCTCTCAGCAAGTGTTTCATCAGCAAGTGATTAGCAGAGTCATTGCTGTGATTCATCAGTCAGTAACAGAGTTAATAACAGAGTTAATAAACGAAGCGGGAAAGCTTCCAAGCCACCAGAGAAACACAGAACAAATGCATTCACTTTTCTTTTCCCTGACACTGTTGGAGGTGGAACGTGAGAGAGTTTAGGTCAAATGCAACTATCAAAATGCTTGTATTCCTCTGGGAACGCTACGGGGGTTAAAATGTTTCCTTAGCCTTTTCAGTCCTATTCCTCTGGGAACTCTACGGGGGTTAAAATGTTTCCTTAGCCTTTTCAGTCCTATTCCTCTGGGAACTCTACGGGGGTTAAAATGTTTCCTTAGCCTTTTCAGTCCTATTCCTCTGGGAACTCTACAGGGGTTAAAATGTTTCCTTAGCCTTTTCAGTCCTATTCCTCTGGGAATGCTATACTTGTTAGATACTACTGCACGGTCGGAACTAGAAGCACAAGCATTTCGCTACACTCGCATTAACATCTGCTGACCATGTGTATGTGACAAATAACATTTGATTTGATTTGGGTAACAATGTTTAGAAATACCTTCCTTTGTGGCCCAAGTAACGGAACTCGCTCAAGTAACGGAACTCGCCCAAACACATCTGTGAAAAACCAACACTGTCCAGCGGTGTTTGTAAGAAAGACCTAATCAATTGTGAAGCTGATATGCAGGTAAAATAAATGAGACTTCAAACACAGTAAAGTAGTGGTTGAAGGATGGAAACAAGAGGCACACGGAAAAGCTATTTATGTGACATAGCCCATGTTTCATCCTGAGCAGGCTGAGTAGAAAGGCCTGTTGAATGTCAACTAGGACAGATGGGATTTGATTGGTGTCTAAGACAGTAAATAATCAGCTGATTTGGAGCCATGTGGATGGCGTCATCAGCGTAACATCAGGGCCACAATAACAGACAGCTGTAAACACCTCTAGCATTGTCTGAGGGTTGGGAGGATGGTGTAGCACACCGTATTAGCTCTTTGTGTTGAGGTTTCAGCTCTGTTTTCACTATACAGCCATGGGTTCCACTATGGCTCCTACGGGTGTCACCGATATCCCCTTAAATATAGGCTGATTTCATGAGGTAATTTATGATCACTTAGGAATTACTAATGCATGTATTATCACTCCTGTAGAGTTGAACCAAGTCTAAGTCAACCCAGTCATACCCCTCCAGCAGCAGTCATTTCCCTCCAGCAGCAGTCAGCAGCAGTCATACCCTTCCAGCAGCAGTCATTTCCCTCCAGCAGCAGTCAGCAGCAGTCATACCCTTCCAGCAGCAGTCATTTCCCTCCAGCAGCAGTCAGCAGCAGTCATACCCCTCCAGCAGCAGTCATACCCCTCCAGCAACAGTCATTTCCCTCCAGCAACAGTCATTTCCCTCCAGCAGCAGTGAGCAGCAGTCATACCCCTCCAGCAGCAGTCATACCCCTCCAGCAGCAGTCATACCCCTCCAACAGCAGTCAGCAGCAGTCACACCCCTCCAGCAGCAGTCATTCCCCTCCAGCAGCAGTCATTACCCTCCAGCAGCAGTCATTCCCTCCAGCAGCAGCCAGCAGCAGTCATACCCCTCCAGCAGCAGTCAAACCTCTCCAGCAGCAGTCATAACCCTCCAGCAGCAGTCATACCGCTCCAGCAGCAGTCATACCCCTCCAACAGCAGTCATACCTCTCCAGCAGCAATCATACCTCTCCAGCAGCAGTCAGAACCTCCAGCAGCAGTCATAACCCTCCAGCAGCAGTCATACCCCTCCAGCAGCAGTCATACCCCTCCAGCAGCAGTCATACCGCTCCAGCAGCAGTCATACCGCTCCAGCAGCAGTCATACCCCTCCAGCAGCAGTCAAAACCTCCAGCAACAGTCAAAACCTCCAGCAGCAGTCAAACCCCTCCAGCAGCAGTCATACCCCTCCAGCAGCAGTCATACCCCTCCAGCTGCAGTCATAGCCCTTCAGCAGCAGTTTTACCCCTCCAGCAGCAGTTTTACCCCTCCAGCAGCAGTCATACCCCTCCACCAGCAGTCATACCCCTTCAGCTGCAGTCAAACCCCTCCAGCAGCAGTCATACCCCTCCAGCCGCAGTCAAACCCCTCCAGCAGCAGTCATAGCCCTCCAGCAGCAGTCAAACCCCTCCAGCAGCAGTCATACCCCTCCAGCAGCAGTCATACCCCTCCAGCTGCAGTCAAACCTCTCCAGCAGCAGTTTTACCCCTCCAGCAGCAGTTTTAACCCTCCAGCAGCAGTCATACCGCTCCAGCAGCAGTCAACAGCAGAGTGTGTCACAGAATTGAAATGACAGCGTTATGTGACAGACCGGTTCCAAGCTAGTTCTGACCATGTTCATGACCAGGAATTAATTCAGTGGTCAGAACTGCTAACCAAACACTATCTGGTGGTGATTACTGAGCACTACCACCACTTCTTCTTCTCCTTCGCTGGGGAATCGAATAAACAGGAGGGGCCCCCGGGGTCTCTGTAGAAAACTATTATTTACAATGATTTGTCAGGACCAGGGGAGTTATGCAGGGGACAGGGCTTTGTGTTTGTCTCCTCTCTGCTCAGTGTGGCTAGCTGACTCTCATCTGGCAGCTGTATGCTGGTCCCCTCCAAACTCAGCTCCCTGGTCTCTCCTGGTCTCTCTCCTCGTCTCTCCTCATCTTTCTCCTGGTCTCTCTCCTAGTCTCTCCTCATCTCTCTCCTCGTCTCTCCTCATCTCCCCTCATCTCTCCTCGTCTCTCTCCTCATCTCTCCTCATTTCTCCTAGTCTCTCTCCTCTTCTCTCTCCTCATCTCTCCTCGTGTCTCTTCATCTCTCTCCTCGTCTCTCTCCTCGTCTCTCCTCTCTGCTCAGTGTGGCTAGCTGACTCTCATCTAGCAGCTGTATGCTGGTCTCCTCCAAACTCAGCTCCCTGGTCTCTCCTCGTCTCTCTCCTCATCTCTCCTCGTCTCTCTCCTCGTCTCTCCTCTCTGTATCTCTACATTCCTCCTCAGCTTTCTCAAACGCTGCTTATCATCCTACTATGTGCTGAGGGTTAGTTTTAATCCCACTGTCATGTGTGCATTGATCTGCAGTAATTGTTAGATGGGATGTAGTAAATCAATGTGTGGTCTGAGTAGAATCTGCTGAGTGCTGAGGGTTCAGGGACCGGCTTGTGGCCTGGTCCTCTTCTGCTTCATCTCAGATTGGTCCAAACAACCCAGAGGATCTCCCTTCTGTAGCGTAGTAGTCAGTGTAGTATTCTGCAGCATAGGGTTGTGTGTGGTAAAACTTGAATCGACCCATCCGTCATAAGGACCACGTAACTCTTCATTAGGCTTATGTAACGCCTGTCATAACACTGACATGACATATGTCAATAGAACTAATACTACTAGGAGGAGGCTGAAGAAATTCGGCTTGGCCCCTAAGACCCTCAGAATCTTTTACAGATGCACAATTGAGAGCATCCTGTCGGGCTGCATCACCTCCTGTTACTGCACCACCCGCAGCCGTAAGGCTCTCCAGAGGGTGATACGGTCTTCCCAACGCATCACCGGGGAGACACTGCCTGCCCTCCAGGACACCTACAGCAGCCGATGTCACAGGAAGGCCTAAAAGATCATCAAGGACATCAACCACCCGAGCCACTGCCTGTTCACCCCGCTATCATCCAGAAGGCGAGGTCAGTACAGGTGCATCAAAGCTGGGACCGAGAGACTGAAAAACAGCTTCTATCTCAAGGCCATCAGACTGCTAAACAGCCATCACTAACTCAGAGATGCTGCTGCCTACATTGAGACCCAATCGCTGGATATGTAAATAAATGGATCACTAGTCACTTTAAATAATGCCACACTAATCTTACAATGCTCATATCATATGTATATACTGTATTTTATACCATCCATATAAACTCAGCAAAAAAAGAAATGTCCTCTCACTGTCAACTGCATTTATTTTCAGCAAACTTAACATGTGTAAATATTTTATGAACATAACAAGATTCAACAACTGAGACATAAACTGAACAAGTTCCACAGACATGTGACTAACAGAAACCGGAGTAATGTGTCCCTGAACAAAGGGAAAAAAAATCAACAGTCAGTATCTGGTGGCCACCAGCTGCATGAAGTACTGCAGTGCATCTCCTCCTTATGGACTGCATCAGATTTGCCAGTTCTTGCTGTGAAATGTTACCCCACTCTTCCACCAAGGCACCTGCAAGTTCCCGGACATTTCTGGGGGGATGGCCCTAGCCCTCACCCTCCGATCCAACAGGTCCCAGACGTGCTCAATGGAATTGAGATCCGGGCTCTTCGCTGGCCATGGCAGAACACTGACATTCCTGTCTTGCAGGAAATCACGCACAGATCGAGCAGTATGGCTGGTGGCATTGTCATGCTGGAGGGTCATGTCAGGATGAGCCTGCAGGAAGGGTACCACATGAGGGAGGACGATGTCTTCCTTGTAACGCACAGCATTGAGATTGCCTGCCATCACAACAAGGTCAGTCCGATAATGCTGTGACACACCGCCCCAGACCATGACGGACCCTCCACCTCCAAATTGATCTCTCTCCAGAGTACAGGCCTCGGTGTGTAACGCTCATTCCTTTGACGATAAACGCGAATCCAACCATCACCCCTGGTGAGACAAAACCGTGACTCGTCAGTGAAGAGCACTTTTTGCCAGTCCTGTCTGGTCCAGCGACGGTGGGTTTGTGCCCATAGGCGATGTTGTTGCCGGTGATGTCTGGTGAGGACCTGCCTTACAAGAGGCCTACAAGCCCTCAGTCCAGCCTCTCTCAGCCTATTGCAGACAGTCTGAGCATTGATGGAAGGATTGTGCGTTCCTGGTGTAACTCAGGCAGTTGTTGTTGCCATCCTATACCTGTCCCGCAGGTGTGATGTTCGGATGTACCGATCCTGTGCAGGTGTTGTTACACATGGTCTGCCACTGTGAGGACGATCAGCTGTCTGTCCTGTCTCCCTGTAGTGTCAGAAGAATGGTCTCTTTAGTCTCCTAAGTTTTCATAACCGTGACCTCAAGCTGTTAGTGTCTTAACGACCGTTCCACAGGTGCATGTTCATTAATTGTTTATAGTTCATTGAACAAGCATGGGGAACAGTGTTTAAACCCTTTACAAAGAAGATCTTTGAAGTTATTTGGATTTTTACGAAGTATCTTTGAAAGACAGGGTCCTGAAAAAGAGAGTTTTTTTTGTTGTTGCTGAGGTTACTTATATGTCCATATTCTCATTCACCCCTTTAGATGTGTGTGTATTAGGTAGTTGTTGTGAATTTGTTAGATTACTTGTTAGATATTACTGCACTGTCGGAACCAGAAGTACAAGCATTTCGCTACACTCGCATTAACATCTGCTAACCATGTGTATGTGACCAATACCATTTGATTTGATTTACTAGAACTACTACCTGTCTTTACCCAGCATCTCCTAACAGTCCTCTGTGACGCAGTAGGAAAAACACTACTGAGCTGAGGAAGCAGCATCCCTGGGTTTCAGCTGGTGTTTATTTACCTTCCATGGTGCAGCAGGGCCCGAACTGCTACAGGCAGACCTGGAACCTGGGCTCTTACTAAACGGCAGGCCTGGGACCTGAGCTCTGACTAAACGGCAGACCTGGGACCTGGGCTCTTACTAAACGGCAGGCCTGGAACCTGGGCTCTTACTAAACGGCAGGCCTGGAACCTGGGCTCTGACTAAACGGCAGACCTGGGACCTGAGCTCTGACTAAACGGCAGGCCTGGGACCTGAGCTCTGACTAAACGGCAGACCTGGGACCTTGGCTCTGACTAAACGGCAGGCCTGGGACCTGGGCTCTTACTAAACGGCAGGCCTGGAACCTGGGCTCTGACTAAACGGCAGACCTGGGACCTGGGCTCTGACTAAACGGCAGGCCTGGGACCTGGGTTCTGACTAAACTGCAGACCTGGGACCTGGGCTCTGACTAAACGGGAGACCTGGGACCTGGGCTCTGACTAAACGGCAGACCTGGGACCTGGGCTCTGAATAAACGGCAGACCTAGGACCTGGGCTCTTGTTAATCGGCAGACCTGGGACCTGGGCTCTGACTAAACGGCAGACCTGGGACCTGGGCTCTGACTAAACGGCAGGCCTGGGACCTGGGCTCTGACTAAACGGCAGACCTGGGACCTGGGCTCTGACTAAACGGCAGACCTGGGACCTGGGCTCTGACTAAATGGCAGACCTGGGACCTGGGCTCTTATTAAACGGCAGACCTGGGACCTGGGCTCTAATTAAACGGCAGACCTGGGACCTGGGCTCTGACTAAACGGCAGACCTGGGACCTGGGCTCTTACTAAACGGCAGGCCTGGAACCTGGGCTCTGACTAAACGGCAGACCTGGGACCTGGGCTCTGACTAAACGGCAGGCCTGGGACCTGGGTTCTGACTAAACTGCAGACCTGGGACCTGGGCTCTGACTAAACGGGAGACCTGGGACCTGGGCTCTGACTAAACGGCAGACCTGGGACCTGGGCTCTTATTAAACGGCAGACCTGGGACCTGGGCTCTGACTAAACGGCAGACCTGGGACCTGGGCTCTGACTAAACGGCAGACCTGGGCTCTGACTAAATGGCAGACCTGGCACCTGGGCTCTGACTAAACGGCAGACCTGGGACCTGGGCTCTGACTAAACGGCGGACCTGGGACCTGGGCTCTTACTAAACGGCAGGCCTGGAACCTGGGCTCTGACTAAACGGCAGACCTGGGACCTGGGCTCTGACTAAACGGCAGGCCTGGGACCTGGGTTCTGACTAAACTGCAGACCTGGGACCTGGGCTCTGACTAAACGGGAGACCTGGGACCTGGGCTCTGACTAAACGGCAGACCTGGGACCTGGGCTCTTATTAAACGGCAGACCTGGGACCTGGGCTCTGACTAAACGGCAGACCTGGGACCTGGGCTCTGACTAAACGGCAGACCTGGGCTCTGACTAAATGGCAGACCTGGCACCTGGGCTCTGACTAAACGGCAGACCTGGGACCTGGGCTCTGACTAAACGGCGGACCTGGGCTCTGACTAAACGGCAGACCTGGGACAATAGGATCTTACAAAATGGCAGACCTAGGAGGCCCATGACATTGTTTGAGACATGGGCTGGGTACTAGGCTCTTACTGCTCTTGACGCAGGCCCAGAATGTGAGTTCTGAGCTGGGCTCTGGGCTTGGACGTTGGCTCTTCCATGGTGGAGGTGGGGACAGCAGAGGACCTTTTTATTGTGGACAGGATGTTGAATTGACACTTTTCCGGGAAAGCACCTTTATTTTCTTTCCAGTGTCAGAAGGTGAGGGGGTCGAGTGAGAGCATTGCCGCGGTATTGGATAAGCGTTTGGTTTTCCCCGCTGCCTCCGCCTGTGTGAGGATTATGAAGGTCTACGGCTCTACTGAGTCCTGCCAATGAACATCCCAGGAGCCACCTCTGCCTGCTACACAAGAGCCCTCATAATGACTCACCCTATGGTGTGAGACTCATCCTATAGTGTAAGCTACAATATGTACTCTCTAGTGTTAATATCACTCTATGGTGTAAGCTACAATATGTACTCTCTAGTGTTAATATCACTCTATGGTGTAAGCTACAATATGTACTCTCTAGTGTTAATATCACTCTATGGTGTAAGCTACAATATGTACTCTCTAGTGTTAATATCACTCTATGGTGTAAGCTACAATATATACTCTCCAGTGTTAATATCACTCTATGGTGTAAACTACAATATATACTCTCCAGTGTTAATATCACTCTATGGTGTAAGCTACAATATATACTCTCCAGTGTTAATATCACTCTATGGTGTAAACTACAATATATACTCTCCAGTGTTAATATCAATCTATGGTGTAAGCTACAATATATACTCTCCAGTGTTAATATCACTCTATGGTGTAAACTACAATATATACTCTCCAGTGTTAATATCACTCTATGGTGTAAGCTACAATATATACTCTCCAGTGTTAATATCACTCTATGGTGTAAGCTACAATATATACTCTCCAGTGTTAATATCACTCTATGGTGTAAACTACAATATATACTCTCCAGTGTTAATATCACTCTATGGTGTAAACTACAATATATACTCTCCAGTGTTAATATCACTCTATGGTGTAAGCTACAATATATACTCTCCAGTGTTAATATCACTCTATGGTTTAAGCTACAGTATATACTCTCCAGTGTTAATATCACTCTATGGTGTAAACTACAATATATACTCTCCAGTGTTAATATCACTCTATGGTGTAAGTAATACACTACAAGCCCTTCATCCCGGCATAGCTCCACACAGCTGTTAAACTGTCAGAGTTTGAAGCAGCGCCTGAAGCAGACGAGCCCAGGAGTTCATAAAGATACTCTCAGCAGTGCTTCCTGAGGAGAGATGGAGAGGCACAAATCAATGTGCCAGACCTTCCTGCACTGAGACGGTAGATAGCACCAGATCACACCACCCTCCTCCCCCTTCTATATTTCTGCCTGTGCCCCAAATGGCCAAAACCCATAGGCCTCTGGTCTAAAGTAGTGCACTATAAAGAGAAAATGGTGCCATTTGGTTCACAGCCTCTGCGTGAAGCCACTGATTGGGACGGTGGGCCTGACGGTGTGTCTGGGAACAACAGGCTGGAAGACCCTGCTGAGGACTTGGAAGTTGGGATAACTTCATCGTCCAATCCTGTGCTCCCCTGCCTGCCTCGCACCAACTGCTGGCATTTCAGCTGCTTTCATCCATATTTTAAAGGCTGCAGTGCATCACAACTGTACTAATCTCAGTTAAAAGGAAAGGCACTGTACACAGATGTCAGTACGGTGGACTAGTGACTTCTGGCCTGCATCGCTGGATAGGAGGGACACGCAAGCTGTGCCGGGATTGACACAACTTCATTACATTTTAAATGTGAAGAAATACACCAATGAATATATCTGTACCTAGATTGTTTAAAAAGTCTTCAGTTTACTGGCTTATCTTAAGGTGAACTTTCACCTGAGTTTGAACAGGACAAGCGGTCAGATTCTTTAAAGCTTTTAATGCAAAAAAAAAACCATATCTGACTCATATCTGTCATATTGTAAACCAGATAGATAAACATATCTGTCATATTGTAACCCAGATAGATAAACATATCTGTCATATTGTAACCCAGATAGATAAACATATCTGTCATATTGTAACCCAGATAGATAAACATGTCTGTCACATACCTGTCATATTGTAACCCAGATAGATAAACATATCTGTCATATTGTAACCCAGATAGATCAACATATCTGTCATATTGTAACCCAGATAGATAAACATGTCTGTCACATTCCTGTCATATTGTAACCCAGATAGATAAACATATCTGTCACATATCTGTCATATTGTAACCCAGATAGATAAACATGTCTGTCATATTGTAACCGAGATAGATAAACATATCTGTCATATTGTAACCCAGATAGATAAACATATCTGTCACATATCTGCCATATTGTAACCCAGATAGATAAACATATCTGACACATATCTGTCATATTGTAACCCAGATAGATAAACATATCTGACACATATCTGTCATATTGTAACCCAGATAGATAAACATATCTGTCACATATCTGTCATATTGT
Organism: Brachymystax lenok tsinlingensis; assembly: GCA_030435695.1. Classification (NCBI taxonomy): domain Eukaryota; kingdom Metazoa; phylum Chordata; class Actinopteri; order Salmoniformes; family Salmonidae; genus Brachymystax; species Brachymystax lenok. Next base: position 1,037,895 of record JAGFMH010000026.1, on the reverse strand, counting down.
AACCCAGATAGATAAACATATCTGTCATATTGTTACCCAGATAGATAAACATATCTGTCATATTGTAACCCAGATAGATAAACATATCTGTCATATTGTAACCCAGAAAGATAAACATATCTGACACATATCTGTCATATTGTAACCCAGATAGATAAACATATCTGTCACATATCTGTCATATTGTAACCCAGATAGATAAACATATCTGTCATATATCTGTCATATTGTAACCCAGATGGATAAACATATCTGACACATATCTGTCATATTGTAACCCAGATAGATAAACATATCTGTCATATTGTAACCCAGATAGATAAACATATCTGTCACATATCTGTCATATTGTAACCCAGATAGATAAACATATCTGTCATATTGTAACCCAGATAGATAAACATATCTGTCATATTGTAACCCAGATAGATAAACATATCTGTCATATTGTAATCCAGATAGATAAACATATCTGTCACATATCTGTCATATTGTATCCCAGATAGATAAACATATCTGTCATATTGTTACCCAGATTGATAAACATATCTGTCATATTGTAACCCAGATAGATAAACATATCTGTCATATTGTAACCCAGATAGATAAACATATCTGTCACATATCTGTCATATTGTAACCCAGATAGAAAAACATATCTGTCACATATCTGTCATATTGTAACCCAGATAGAAAAACATATCTGTCATATATCTGTCATATTGTAACCCAGATGGATAAACATATCTGACACATATCTGTCATATTGTAACCCAGATAGATAAACATATCTGTCATATTGTAACCCAGATAGATAAACATATCTGTCACACATCTGTCATATTGTAACCCAGATAGATAAACATATCTGTCATATTGTAACCCAGATAGATAAACATTTCTGTCATATTGTAACCCAGATAGATAAACATATCTGTCATATTGTAATCCAGATAGATAAACATATCTGTCACATATCTGTCATATTGTAACCCAGATAGATAAACATATCTGTCATATTGTAACCCAGATAGATAAACATATCTGACATATTGTAACCCAGATAGATGAACATATCTGTCACATATCTGTCATATTGTAACCCAGATAGATAAACATATCTGTCATATTGTAACCCAGATAGATAAACATGTCTGTCACATATTTGTCATATTGTACCCCAGATAGATACACATATAACTATTCTGAGATCATAAATCACTGAAATCTCTCCTATCCAACAGTCTGAACCCTCTGCGTTGTGGCATGTAGTTCTGTTATTGGTGCAGAGATAGAGCCTAGAACCCTGAGTGTAGTTCTGTTATTGGTGCAGAGATAGAGCCTAGAACCCTGAGTGTAGTTCTGTTATTGGTGCAGAGATAGAGACTGGAACCCTGAGTGTAGTTCTGTTATTGGTGCAGAGATAGAGCCTAGAACCCTGAGTGTAGTTCTGTTATTGGTGCAGAGATAGAGCCTAGAACCCTGAGTGTAGTTCTGTTATTGGTGCAGAGATAGAGCCTGGAACCCTGAATGTAGTTCTGTTATTGGTGCAGAGATAGAGACTGGAACCCCGAGTGTAGTTCTGTTATTGGTGCAGAGATAGAGCCTGGAACCCTGAGTGTAGTTCTGTTATTGGTGCAGAGATAGAGCCTGGAACCCTGAGTGTAGTTCTGTTATTGGTGCAGAGATAGAGACTGGAACCCTGAGTGTAGTTCTGTTATTGGTACAGAGATAGAGCCTGGAACCCTGAGTGTAGTTCTGTTATTGGTGCAGAGATAGAGACTGGAACCCCGAGTGTAGTTCTGTTATTGGTGCAGAGATAGAGCCTGGAACCCTGAGTGTAGTTCTGTTATTGGTGCAGAGATAGAGACTGGAACCCTGAGTGTAGTTCTGTTATTGGTACAGAGATAGAGACTGGAACCCTGAGTGTAGTTCTGTTATTGGTGCAGAGATAGAGCCTAGAACCCTGAGTGTAGTTCTGTTATTGGTGCAGAGATAGAGACTGGAACCCTGAGTGTAGTTCTGTTATTGGTGCAGAGATAGAGCCTGGAACCCTGAGTGTAGTTCTGTTATTGGTGCAGAGATAGAGCCTGGAACCCTGAGTGTAGTTCTGTTATTGGTGCAGAGATAGAGCTTAGAACCCTGAGTGTAGTTCTGTTATTGGTGCAGAGATAGAGACTGGAACCCTGAGTGTATTTCTGTTATTGGTGCAGAGATAGAGACTGGATCCCTGAGTGTAGTTCTGTTATTGGTGCAGAGATAGAGCCTAGAACCCTGAGTGTAGTTCTGTTATTGGTACAGAGATAGAGCCTGGAACCCTGAGTGTAGTTCTGTTATTGGTACAGAGATAGAGACTGGAACCCTGAGTGTAGTTCTGTTATTGGTGCAGAGATAGAGCCTGGAACCCTGCGTGTTCTGAGGTAGTGTTACACAGGCCAAGCAGACAGAGGACAGGGCCACAGGGTCAAACTCAGCGGAATAGAGAGAAGTCATGAATACAGTATCCCGTATAGATGGAGAATAAATACGGTCAGCAAAATAGAAGAATAACAAATACAGTCAGCCATGTAGAGGAATAGCAAATACAGCCAGACCTATACAAGAATAACAAATACAGTCAGCCATGTAGAGGAATAGCAAATACAGCCAGATATATACAGGAATAACAAATACAGTCAGCCATATAGAGGAATAGCAAATACAGCCAGACATATACAGGAATAACAAATACAGTCAGCTATATAGAGGAATAATTAATACAGCCAGACATATACAGGAATAACAAATACAGTCAGCCATATACCGGAATAGCAAAAACATCCAGACATATACAGGAATAACAAATACAGTCAGCCATTTAGAGGAGTAGCAAATACAGCCAGATATATACAGGAAAAACAAATACAGTCAGCTATAGAGAGGAATAGCAAATACAGCCAGATATATACAGGAATAACAAATACAGTCAGCCATATAGAGGAATAGCAAATACAGCCAGACATATACACTAATAACAAATACAGTCAGACATATAGAGAAAAAGCAAATACAGCCAGACATATACAGGAATAACAAATACAGTCAGCCATATACCGGAATAGCAAAAACATCCAGACATATACAGGAATAACAAATACAGTCAGCCATTTAGAGGAGTAGCAAATACAGCCAGATATATACAGGAAAAACAAATACAGTCAGCTATAGAAAGGAATAGCAAATACAGCCAGATATATACAGGAATAACAAATGCAGTCAGTCATATAGAGGAATAGCAAATACAGCCAGACATATACAGGAACAACAAATACAGCGAGATATATACAGGAATAACAAATACAGTCAGCCATATAGAGGAATAGCAAATACAGCCAGACATATACAGGAATAACAAATACAGTCAGCTATATAGAGGAATAATTCATACAGGCAGACATATACTGGAATAATAAATACAGTCAGCCATATAGAGGAATAATAAATACAGCCAGACATATACAGGAATAACAAATACAGTCAGCCATATAAAGGAATAATTAATACAGCCAGACATATAAAGGAATAACAAATACAGTCAGCCATGTAGAGGAATAGCAAATACAGCCATATATATACTGGAATAACAAATACAGTCAGCCATATAGAGGAATAGCAAATACAGCCAGATATATACAGGAATGACAAATACAGTCAGCCATATAGAGGAATAGCAAATACAGCCAGACATATACAGGAATAACAAATACAGTCAGCCATGTAGAGGAATAGCAAATACAGTCAGTCATATACAGGAATAACAAATACAGTCAGCTATATAGAGGAATAATTCATACAGGCAGACATATACTGGAATAATAAATACAGTCAGCCATATAGAGGAATAATAAATACAGCCAGACATATACAGGAATAACAAATACAGTCAGCCATATAGAGGAATAATTAATACAGCCAGACATATAAAGGAATAACAAATACAGTCAGCCATGTAGAGGAATAGCAAATACAGCCATATATATACTGGAATAACAAATACAGTCAGCCATGTAGAGGAATAGCAAATACAGCCAGACATATACAGGAATAACAAATACAGTCAGCCATATAGAGGATTAATAAATACAGCCAGATATATACAGGAATAACAAATACAGTCAGCCATATAGAGGAATAATAAATACAGCCAGACATATACAGGAATAACCTAATACAGTCAGCCATATAGAGGAATAATTAATACAGCCAGACATATAAAGGAATAACAAATACAGTCAGCCATGTAGAGGAATAGCAAATACAGCCATATATATACTGGAATAACAAATACAGTCAGCCATGTAGAGGAATAGCAAATACAGCCAGACATATACAGGAATAACAAATACAGTCAGCCATATAGAGGATTAATAAATACAGCCAGTCATATACAGGAATAACAAATACAGTCAGCCATATAGAGGAATAACAAATACAGCCAGACATATACAGGAATAATAAATACAGTCAGCCATATAGAGGAATAATAAATACAGCCAGACATATACAGGAATAACAAATACAGTCAGCCATATAGAGGAATAACAAATACAGCCAGACATATACAGGAATAACAAATACAGTCAGATATATACAGGAATAACAAATACAGTCAGCCATATAGAGGATTAATAAATACAGTCAGCCATATAGAGGATTAATAAATACAGACATTCCAATAGAAGAAGAATAAATACAGTCATCTATATAGAGGAAAAATAAATTCAGACATTCATAGAGGAATAATAAGTAGTCAGACCTTCAGAGGAATAATAAATACAATCATCCATTTAGAGGAATGTTAAATACAGTCAGCTATATAGAGGAATAATAAATACAGTCAGACCTTTAGAGGAATAATAAATACAGTCATCCATTTAGAGGAATAATAAATACAGTCAGACCTTTAGAGGAATAATAAATACAGTCAGACCTTTAGAGGAATAATAAATACAGTCAGCCATTTAGAGTATTAATAATTACAGTCTGCCATATAGAGGAATGGTAAATACAGTCAGCCATATATAGGAATAATAAATACAGTCAGCCATTTAGAGGAATAATAAATACAGTCAGCCGTATAGAGAAATAATAAATACAGTCAGCCATTTAGAGGAATAATAAATACTGTCAGCCGTAATGATGAATAATAAATACAGTTAGCCGTATTGATGAATAATAAATACTGTCAGCCATATAGAAGGATGACAAATACCCTCAGCAGTATAGAGGAATGACAAAAATCCTCAGCAGTATAGAGGAATAATAAGTACAGTCATCTGTATAGAGGAATAATAAGTACAGTCATCCGTATAGAGGATTAATAAGTACAGTCATCCGTATAGAGGATTAATAAGTACAGTCAGCCATATAGAGGATTAATAAGTACAGTCAGCCGTAAAGAGGAATAATGAATACATTCAGCCATATAGAGGAATAATAAATACATTCAGATGTAAAGAGGAATAATAAATACTGTCAGCCGTGAAGATGAATAGTAAATATAGTCAGCCGTATAGAGGAATAATAAGTACAGTCAGCTGTATAGAGGAGTAATAAATGCTTTCAGTGGAATAGAGGAATAATAAATACAGTCAACCTTATAGTGGAATAATAAATACTGTCAGCCGTATAGAAGTATAATAAATACAGTCATCCGTATAGAGGACTAATAAATACAGTCAGCCGTATAGTGGAATAATAAGTATAGTCAGCCAAATAGAGGAATAATAAATACAGTCAACCTTATAGTGGAATAATAAATACTGTCAGCCGTATAGAGGTATAATGAATACAGTCATCCACATAGAGGAATAATAAATACAGTCATCCGTATAGAGGAATAATAAATACAGTGAACCGTATAGTGGAATAATAAATACTGTCAGCCATATAGAAGTATAATAAATACAGTCATCCGCATAGAGGACTAATAAGTACAGTCATCCGTATAGAGGAATAAAAAAATACAGTCAGCCGTATAGGGGAATAATAAATACTTTCAGCCATATAGAGGAGTAATAAATTCAGTCAGCCGTAAAGAGGAATAGTAAATACAGCCAGACTTACGGAGGAATAATAAATACCATCAGGCCTTATAGAGGAATAATAAATACTGTCAGCCTAAAAGAGGAATAGTAAATACAGATAGACGTATAGAGGAATAATAAATACCATCAGGCCTTAAAGAGGAATAATAAATAAAGCCAAACATATAGAGGAATAATAAATACCATCAGGTCTATTTGAGTAATAATAAATACTGTCAGCCATAAAGAGGAATAGTAAATATAGTCAGTCATACAGAGGAATAATATGTATAGTGTGCCGTATAGAGGAATAATAAGTACAGTCATTTGTGTAGAGGAATAATAAGTACAATCAGCTGTAAAGAGGAATAATAAATACTGTCAGCTGTAAAGAGGAATAATAAATACAGTCTGCTTTATAGTGGAAAAATAAATACAGTCACCCGTATTGAGGAATAAGAAATACAGTCAGCCTTATAGTGGAATAATAAATACTGTCAGCCGTATAGAGGTATAATACATACAGTCATCCACATAGAGGAATAATAAATACAGTCATCCGCATTGAGGAATAATAAACACAGTCATATGTATAGAGGAATAATAAATACAGTCAGCCTTATATAGGAATAATAAAATACAGTCATCCGCATAGAGGTATAATAAATACAGTCATCCGCATAGAGGTATAATAAATACAGTCAGCCGTATAGAGGAATAATAAATACAGTCAGCCGTATAGAGGAATAATAAATACAGTCAGCCGTATAGAGGAATAGTAAATACAGTCTGCCGTATAGAGGAATAATAAATACATTCAGCAATATAGAGGAATAATAAATACTGTCAGCCGTAAAGAGGAATAGTAAATACAGCCAGACTTACAGAGGAATAATAAATACTGTCAGCCTAAAAGACGAATAGTAAATACAGGAAGATGTATAGAGGAATAATAAATACCATCAGGCGTTATAGAGGAATAATAAATACTGTCAGCCTAAAAGACGAATAGTAAATACAGGAAGATGTATAGAGGAATATAAATACCATCAGGCGTTATAGAGTAATAATAAATACAGTCAGCTGTAAAGAGGAATAATAAATACCGTTAGGCCTTATAGAGGAATAATAAATACAGTCAGCTGTATAGAGGAGTAATAAATACTTTCAGTGGAATAGAGGAATAATAAATACAGTCAGCCTGATAGAGGAATAAGAAATACAGTCAGCCTGATAGAGGAATAAGAAATACAGTCAGCCTGATAGAGGAATAAGAAATACAGTCAGCCTGATAGTGGAATAAGAAATACAGTCAGCCAGATAGTGGAATAATAAAGAAATTCAGCCATATAGAGGGATAATAAATATATTTGGGGGATGTTTTGACCCTAATGAGCCCTCAGTATACTCGAGGGCTCTTTTGACCCTAATGAGCCCTTACGTATATCTGGGGTGTGTTTTGACCCTAATAAGCCCTCAGTAAATCTGTGGTGTGTTGTGACCCTAATGAGCCCTCAGTATATCCCTCAGGGGGCGGCAGGTAGCCTAGTGGTTGGAGCGTTGGACTTGTAACCGGCGGGTTGCAAGTTCGAATCCCCGAGCTGACTCATTTTAACGAGCCCTCGGTATTTCTGGCTGTGTGATTTGAACTTAATGAGCACCCAGTATGTTTGGCTATGTTTTGTTTTTTGACCCTCATGAGCATTCAGTTTGTCAGGGTGTGTTTTGACCCTAATGATCCCTCAGTATATCTCAAGTGTGTTATGACCCTAATGAGCCCTCAGTAAATCTGGGGTGTGTTTTGTCCTTAATGAGCCTTCAATATATCTGGTGGGTGTTTTGACCATATTGAGCCCTCAGTGTATCTGTCTGTGTGTTTTGACCATAATGAGCCCTCATTATATCCGGGGTGTGCTTTGACCCTAATGAGCCTTCAGTATATCTGGGTGTCTTGACCCTAATGATCCCTCAGTATATCTGGCTGTGTGTTTTGGACCTAATGAGGCCTCAGTATATCTGGCTGTGCATTTACACTCTATTGACGCCTCAGTATATCAGGGGTTATGTTTTGACTCTAATGAGCCCCTAGTATATCTGGGGTGTGTTTTGACCTTAATGAGCCCTCAGTATATTTGTGGGCTGTTTTTACCATAATGAGCATTCAGTATTTCTGGGGTGGGTTTTTCCCTAATTAGTCCTCAGTATATTTGTGGGGTGTTTTGACTCTATTGAGCCCTCAGTATATCTGGGGTGTGTTTTGACAATAATGAGTCCTCAGTATATCTAGAGTGTATTTTGACTCTAATGAGTCCTCAGTATATCTGGCAGTGAGTTTTGACCCTAATGAGTCCTCAGTATATCTGGGGTGTGTTTTGACCCTAATGAGGCCTCAGTATATCTGGGGTGTGTTTTGACCCTAACGAGGCCTCAGTATATCTGGGGTGTGTTTTGACCCTAATGAGCCCTCAGTATATCTGGGGTGTGTTTTGACCCTAATGAGGCCTCAGTATATCTGGGGTGTGTTTTGACCCTAACGAGGCCTCAGTATATCTGGGGTGTGTTTTGACCCAGGTGTAGAGCAACATATTGTTCACTATGCTCTAGGAGTGTTTTGTTGCTTCTCTGGTCCGTTACCTCTGAGGATCTCTGATCTGCTCTCAGACACACAGGAAACGTTCTTCCTATTCAGCTCTGTCTGTGCTGATCAAAACACAGAATGGAGCTTTTTATTAGCCAGAAAGTGTCTACCTCCACGTTCTCTTCCGGCCTGTTCTGGTCTGGTCAGCAGGGTGTAAGAGCGAATCCTCAGCAGCTGCCAAGTCGTTGTTGCTATTTGTGAGAGAGCCATGCGAGTCTCAGGCCCCAACCTATTCTCAGCCCCCTCCAACCCAGCTATCCAGCCCCCTCCCCCCTCCACAAGAACCATACATCCCCCTCCAACCAACCAAACAACTCAGCCCCTCCAACCCAGCTATCCAGTCCTCACCAACCCAGTCCCATCCAGCCCCCTCCAACCCAGCTATCCAGCCCCCACCAACCTCTTCCTGTGACATGTTTGATACCGAGCCGTGCCTCTTGGAAAGAAAGGCCTGTGACCATGCCATCCGTCCCATTCAACCCATTGTGTTCCTGAAACAAGGAGCAGCAGAGTAGTCAGCTGAACACGGTGTTGGGACATTGTTGTAGTGTGACTACTGACTGACTTGTTGCTCCCAGCTGGGCCAAACTACAGGAGGTATTCAGCCAGCTCTCTCTCACTATGGAGATGATTGGATTAAGGCATCTTCAGAAAGACAACAGACATCTCTGGATGAAAGAGGCAGAGACAACTGTGTTGTAAAGCAGAGGGCTGGGTGAATAGGCTGCTCCTGCCAAAAGACAAGACAGTGATAAACTTTCCCTCCACGGTGTCACCTCTCTGCGCACTCACTCTCACACACAAGGCACAATTCAACAGCAAGTAAATGGATCGCTACATTGTGTCAGATTTCAGGCAGCAAAGGGAAACTGTAGGTGTTCAGCAACAAAAGGCATAGTATGGTGTGGGACCACGACCCAAGACTAAATGGAAAGGCGCACAATTGGCCCAGCGTTGTCCGGGTTATGGTTTGGCCCGGGGCAGGCCGTCATTGTAAATAAGAATCTGTCCTTAACCGACTTCCCTAGTTAAATCATAATATGATGGTCAACAACATATTGTGTTAAAATATTGTACACTTTCTGGTTTCCCATATGTCCAATGTTCTTCCTCAAAATAGCAGCAGTTTAGTGCCAATTTGCATTGGCATCTAATGTTTAAGTATTTATTAAAATGTATGTAACTTTTATTTTGTTAATAGGAATGATTAAAATGTCAAATTCATTTTAAATCTCTTAATACAATATGTCATTTTTTTCTAGATTTCTGTGTTTTATCACATGAGCAACCATTAAATCAATTATGCATTAAACTGTATTTCACTTTAATTAATTGGAAAAGGTAATTGCCCATCCTGCTCGTTATTATAAAAATTGCTGTCATTAAACTAATAATAATTGTTGTTACTTTATTAAACCATGGGCTGTTGTTTTTTTGTGTTGTTGTTGTTTACACTTGTTGTCCATTAAATAATAATGAATATTAGATAACTTGCCGCAGCATGAACAACAAACCACCTCTACAGTATATCTCCATGCTGTCTTGAATTCATTTGTTTGGAGTGTTAATGGCGTCTCTCTCCGCTGTGGCCCGGGGCGCTGGGAGGACCAGCTCACAGTGACAGCCTAATTATAGGCTCCTGGCCGCTTTATTACTCATTAAACAATCAACTGTACATCCACCGCTAAATGATTAGTGTTGTTGGATATATTAGGGAAACGGAATAGAACGGCAGGCTGCAGCTAGCGGCGCTGCGAACCTCAAGGTGCTTCGCTACAAACCCCAGAAAGCAGACACCGGGGGGGTATTTCATTTCAACTACAAAAGGCTCCTGACAAGATGTGACGTGGAAAATGTTAGAGTAAAAGATGACATTCCGCGCACCTGCCTTGACTTCCTGGACGGGCTGTCTTGTGTCCATCTGAATGTATCCGCGCGTTTAAACACTGAGGCGTGTTGTTCATTCAGCCATTATCTCTTTAATTATATTATAAGTACTTTATATTTCTGCGTTTCATGTCGAGCCTTGACTGGGTTGATTTTCCTTCTTCTCCTTAATAGTAATTTACAAGGGCGATTGAAACTTCCTAGGGCGTGATCTTCCAGAAGGCATCGGCATCTCCAAACCCCGTACATGAATTAACCTCCCGGTGGAGATCTGAGAGATGGCTGAGCTCTGTGTCGCGCTAAATAAAGTTGTTGATAATATAATGAATTGTGTTTTTTGACAGAAGGCACAACAAACACATCTGACCCTGTCCTGCCTTGGCCACCCCGTGACCTGGTTAATTTTCTAACAGGCTTTTAACGGCGTAACTGTTTAGCAAACCGCCATCGAAATGTCACAAATTTATGCGCATAAATGTTCCCTCTCCTTGAGAGAAGTCAACGTTTACTGAAAAATAAAGCCACTTTGACCCCGGAATTAACACGGTGGAGACTGCTGGAGTGCGCAGTGCGGTGGCCCAGATCTGCATTTGATTCATTCAACCTCCATTACTCTGCCTTGCTCTCTGGGAACAAAATACTCCAATATGTTTTCATTTCGAAATCATCTCTCTCAAGTTTACTAACACAGGACAACACCGATATTTTAGACTTTGTAAAATGGTTATAAAACCAACTATTTTAAATAGCCTTTGTTATTAACATTGAATTGAAATGATTTGACCCTCACAAGCACCGCGGCAGGGGAAGACTGTTATGGTTTATGGTGAATATAGAACATATGTTTCCAATCTTCTGAGAGCAATTATATTCTAAACTTTATCTGACCACACACACACTGCATATTATGTTTGTATTCTATCTGACTGTGAGATGGTTTATTTTATTTAACCTTTATTTAACTAGGAAAGTCAGTTAAGAACACATTCTTATTTACAATGACGGCCTACCCGGGGCAAACCCTAACCCGGACGACGCCGCACTATGGGACTCCCAATCACGGCCGATTGTGAAACAGCCTGGAATCGAACCAAGGTGTCTGTAGTGACGCTTCAAGCACTGAGATGCAGTGCCGTAAACCGCTGCAGAGAACAAGCGTCATCTTCTGTCTCATATTCTAGTCTAACTTCGGTTGCTTATTCCAAGCTGTAAAACAGTTCCAAGCTGTCAAGTGTTTCTAGAGTTAAAGTGAAAATCTTTTGACCAGGTCTGTATTATTCCCCTGTAAATGTGCTGAAGCCTGTAGAGGTCGCTGTGATACAACAACAGACAGGCACCGAGCCAGCCTACACGGTCAGCCTGCCATACCTCCAAATAGCGTTTACAAATTAAATTCGTCTATTGTAAATACTACAATAAAAAGGTTCAATTTAACCCTTTTCAATAGGACTATTCACATTGCGTTATACCCACTAAATATGTAACATGAAATGTAGTTGTTACAAAACCAGTTTAAGGAGGCTATTATTTGTTTATAGTTGTTTTATAGTTGTTTTATTTTGAATAAACCCTGTTAATATTATCGTCTTTAATGTAGGCCTAGGATATCTTTCTTATTCTGTATTGAAGTCTGATCGTTGTGGATCCACATTACCACCGTTCATTCCAGTAACCAAAACAATGTTACTCTTCAAATGACATCACCACAATTACTTGCGATTGTTCCTCATCACGAACCTGTTATTAAACGGATTCAATAGAAGAAGCTTACTTCAGTCCCAATAGCCGTCCCTATAACTTTCCAGATCACATGTAGCTGGCCGGACCCCAACACCGTTAGTAACCCTGCTAACAACGTGGCCTGACCGCTAACCTCTCACTATTAATAATATATTACCGAATCGACTTCTCTTTCTGACACATTAGATTTTAACCATTTGATTTTGTTTGGGCAGGGCGTTCCCACATTATTACTTAATGACTCTCCCAGCTGCTTCTGTCCGTTTCCCGGCACCGGCAACCATCTGGCCGGTTATTAGCACCTCAAAGCGTCGACGCTCCCTCCCCATTTAACTGGAGAAAGTGGAATAACATTAGATGAGAGGGTCGGTATTATCCGCTGTTTTACCCGCTCTGCCCTCTCTCTAGCAGGGGACGAGGTGCACGGCGGGTTCCTCTCAGCTGGCAATGATTACATTGGAGTGGAACATCTTAGCGTTAGTAATGAAAAGCCATTTACCCTGACTGATGTGTGTAGTAATAATAACAATAATATCAATAATAATAATATTAACAATAACACTAATATTAACAATAATAATAATAACAATAATATGAACAATAATAATAATAATAATAATAATAATAACAATAATAATAATAATAATAATAGTAATAATAATAATAATAATAACAATAATACTATTAATAATAATCGTCTAGGTTAAACCAAATTAAATTCAGGTATTGTTTAATAATGTTTAATAATTGTGTGCAACAGAGAGCGTCCCCCTGTTCTCTAAATATTTTATTGTGTTAGAGCTGTTTGATCTAGAAAATACCAAAAAAACAAAAGATGTATATTCTTTGATTTCTCTATAATTTCATTTAGTTTATTAGACAAAATATACGATCTGGACAAATTTCGTCAACGCGCTATTTACACATGTAAATCACTGTATGTACAGAACAGAAGAGCCCAACAGAAAGACAAAAGGAAAAGCGTAGCCAACGTCCCAGGGTAAAGAGCAGGGAATAACAGGCGCCGTTATGTACAACAATAGAGGAGATCCTGGCCACAGGAGTTCATATCAAATCAGCCATTTGCTCTGAATGCTACGGTGAATTAAGTTATTTCTCATTGTCCTTTTCTGAGTGCGTAAAGTCTTTTTTTTTTTCCAGGGCCGAATGTCTTGATCAAGCCGAGGAGAGGGCAGTAAGAACCAGCTGCGGGGCTTCTTGCTGAGTCCTGGGGCTGAAAGAACACAAGAGGAGGATGAAGATAACAATGAAAAGAGAGAACCGTTTTTCTAAAGAATAGAATATTATTTTCAAGGAGCCTAGCCACTGGGTCAACATACAGAACACGTCATCTAGGATGCTATATCTCTTCAGGTTTTCACGTAAATTCTGTCGACGCATTTTTACCTATATCAGGAACTTGTATTTAAAGCCTATAATTTATGACACGAATGATTCCACGTGTATATAATACATGCCAAGCCACACACACAAACAGGCCGTCATTGGAGGATAGTACTGCAGCGGCCTAGTGCTAATAGCGGGAAGGAAGAAAGAGGGCCTGTGTAAATGTTAGCACTCCAGACGGGGAGAGGTCTTCTGCTAGAACGCTCCCCAGGGCCGGCCTGCTCCCCGGGGTCTTTAGGGAAGCCGAGCCCCAGACAGGTCCCGTTTTACGGGGGACTTGATAAGTAGTCAGCCTCCAGAGGAAGGGAATTAGGGAAGGGGGGGCTGGAGCCGACACCCCGTGTCACCCGGAGAAGAAGAACAATTTTTCAGGAGCCAGAGTAAATCTCTCACATCTGTCCACCAAGAAACCAGTCCCTACACCCTCTAAGAGCCTAACCACGACAGACTACAGAATGACACCATTTCGGAGGAAACCATTTGATATTCCTTTATTAGAATAAATTACAATATTAGAATATCAGTCTTACTGCTATACTTTAGCTAACTGCATTTACCCAATCAAACAGCGTCTTACCCATCATGAAGGGGTCTGAATGAAGACTTCAGAGGCTGCGTTGGAGGAGAGGCACTTCTTACAACGTTTTCACGGTCTGAAATAAAAGGATTAAACTCATTACAAAATAACCACAATATATATTTTAATTAAATACTTTAGTAATAACATAATGCTCTTACGTCATTGTTATTATTATTATGATAATTATTATAACAAATACTAGTGTGCGTGTGTGTGTGTGTGTGTGTGTGTGTGTGTGTGTGTGTGTGTGTGTGTGTGTGTGTGTGTGTGTGTGTGTGTGTGTGTGTGTGTGTGTGTGTGTGCGCGTGTGTGTGTGTGTGTGTGTGTAAGAGATTGAGTAGAAACTTTAGTCGTTCTAAAAGCCCTTTACTTTGGACCAAATACAATTGATAGGCTCTGCGTTTTGCATGGACTGTAATTGCTACGATGTTTTGCTTACCAGACATAATAGTAAAGTATTGTGCATATGATTATGACTGGTGCATACCTATGTGCTTGGGGCTGAGTTGTGGCGAGGCTCCAGGCGACACCAACACCGAGGCCTGCTGCAGCTGCTGGGTCTGTAAGTGGTGGTTATGATGATGGTGCTGATTAACTCCTAGAAACGACCGGACATTGAGCAGAGAGTTCTGCCCCAGGAACGCTCCGTTGGTCCAGTTATGGAACTTGCCTATCTGACAGGTGTATAGTCCGTGGGAGGGCAGGAAGGCTGGGTGCTGCATCTGAGGCGGTGTGTGACCGGTAGGACCGGAGGGAGAGGTGGACTTCACAGAACTATCAGGACTGGTAGCCGTCTCAGCTAACGACCAGATCTTAGGCTTATTGTTTACTGGGAGCTGAAAACTTCCCTGTCTGTCCGGGGACACAACTCTGGTGTTGTTGTTGCTGTCGGAAAGTTCCTTCCCGGAGGAAATGGAGTTCTTAGATTTGTCGAAGGCCTCGTGTTGCAGGGCGAAGGCCCGCCGTTTCTCCAGACTGTCCAGTTCTCGGTCTCTGCCCTCCGGTTTATAATCGTCGTCCTCATTGCTTTGATCTCCATCGTTGTCGTCTATCTTGTCTATATCGATGCTCTCTAGATCTATCTCCTCCTCGTCGTCGTTCTTCTCCGCGTCTCCCTCGTTGTCGGAGCCGAAGATGTTTCCATCCTCGTCCTCTTTACTCCTGGCTCCCCACGTCACCTTGTTCTCCTTCTTCAGCCTCCTCCTGGCGTTGGCGAACCAGGTGGACACCTGCGTCAGGGTCATCTTAGTAATGATGGCCAACATGATCTTCTCTCCCTTGGTGGGGTAGGGGTTCTTCCTGTGCTCATTGAGCCAGGCCTTCAGCGTGCTGGTACTCTCCCGGGTGGCGTTCTTGGGCCTGGCCGGGTCCCCGTACTGGAACTGGCCGTATGGGTAGAAAGCTGGCGAGGTGTGGGCCGCGAAGCTGCCGGGGTGGACGCCGGGACTCTCTTTCAGCTCGTACTGGGAGCCCTGGAAGGATGAACAATGCCACAGTATTGGTTAATATGTTGCTTAGAAACACGTGAATTTCTATAAAAGCCTAATACCACGCACACATTTCGACATGAATAGCATTTCAAAACGGGCCTCCTCGCTTGGATGTCCCTGTAACTTAGGTATGCCACTCTTTTATGCTAATTACATTTTGGGATAACAGTGGACAATGTCCTTCAATAAGGTCGAAAAGTTCAGAAAACTATAATACTCATAACCTATGTATTATATTTAAGCCTATATATTTAAGAGTATGGCTATGCACACACACATATATTCATGATGTGTTTTCGCGTTTTAATTACTGAGGTGAGTAGAACTACTTTTAATGCATTTGACCGAAATGGTATCAGTTGCCACTGCGGCCTGTATGTTCAGCCTGTTTCTATTGTTATTTAAGCAATACTATTTCTGTATCAAATGCAGACGGAAGGAAGTATTGGAATTCTTAAATGAAGTGTATTTTGTAGGACCGTATAAAATGTCAATGTCATCATGGAAGTACATTATTTATTTGATACAAAAGGAGCAACTGTAATGTTTATCAGAGAAGGCCTATTCACGCTGCATTCTTGTAACCGTGTGCTATAGTGATGAACTGCATTATTCTATACAGTATCTGTAAATGGTTATTTTTCCATGTCAGGTTATAAACTTTAATAACAAATATTTCACAAATACGTACGTCTTATCCTGAAAATAAATGTCCTCAAAATGAATAACAAAAACAGTAGAACTACGTTGCGAGACAAAATGATAATATAATCATTGTGGGCATGGAATATGTTTTTGACGTAATGGTTTTGTTTAAATAGCTACTATTTTATCCTAACAGTTAAATGATTTGTGTACGTGCCAACTTCATGCAAAGGCCTTTGTTTGTTTCGATTCACGTCTTTAGCGATATTTCAGAAGCCAAGGACCAATCCTATAATAATTAAAGTACAACTAAACTATATAATTTGTGTCACATGCACCATTATCTAGACTAAATGCTATTTTATACTAAATAACTTCTCCTTCAAAGGAAATGTCAGACCGTTTTTTGGCTCATCAATATTGAACATTTCTTTGAATGCAGCTGGAACAAACTCCCACTTCAAATGACTAATACACTTCCAAAGTAGGTCACGAATAATTAATCTCACTCCGATAATTAAGACGTGTAAATAAAAGTTATAGCCGCGTTGTTACTCCTTATAAACAAACTTTCGGAGAGCGCGAGTACATGCAACTTGCAAAGCAACCGCAGATTAATTAGTTCTCAGCCGTCTTTTCACGTGCCTTTTCCAGGCAAAATAAGTTAAACACTTGAAGCAACCATACAGACCACTACAATAAAACACCAGAAGCATAGAAATAGCCCTTACCATTTGAGAGAAAAGAGCCAGGTCTGCGCTGCTGTAAGGCAGGAATGCGCTGTAGTTGTGTGCAGTGTAGGGGTTAGCGTACATGCCCAACACCGAGGTGACCGCAGCGGCAGCAGCCGACTGGTTTCCCGCTATCTCAGAGCTCCCTCCCCGGGACGACGGAGTCAGGACCCCCGGCCGATCCCCGCCGTACACCGCTTGGGAGGCACTTAAGTACTGAGGGTAGCCCAACTGGGGGAAAGACATCCTCTCCGCCGAGTCGTATGCCAAAACACGTCGGAAAACGAGACCGAAAAGTAAAGAAGTCAAAGAGAAAGTGGCCAGGAAACACAGCAGCAATAGGTCACAATGGTTCTTCTGCTATTCTCTAAATCTCAGCTTCTCTCTTTCGCTGCAAGACCGTTGGATGTGATCACATCAACAATTGAGCTCCAACTGATGTGCCTGCCCCCAGGTCTCAGCCTGATCTCTCAGATACAATTTGAAGTTTATGCTTTGATTGGCATCCCTCTTGAGCTGCAAGCTCCTCCTCGCCGGAGCATGTGGCTAGAGCATTGGCTGGGCCGCTCTCCCAGTGTTGGGAGTATTGTATGTTAAATGTTTAGCATTACAGTCCATTCACTGAAGCTCTGACTGTTGTATGACAACCTGTCTACACGCTTCTACAGCTGTCCAACATAGTGGGATAAAACACAAGGAGCAGGGAACTTCCTGAATACGTTCAACTGTCATTAACACAGAACAGTACAGCGGGCAAATGGTGGACTTGTTCTCTAGGACTTATCAGGACATTTACTCTCTCATTTAGACATGATAGAAATTATTTCTATAGGCTATTTGGGAGTAGGCACTTTCATTGAGTTTATTCTATTTTCTATTATTTATTTTTGCTATTTTACTCTGTCCAATCTTGGAATTGATGCACGTAGCAAATGAAATGAGACATGGAACGGGATGCGTAGATGATTTAGAACAAAACCTACAATCAGAAGTTGAGTGAAATAACAGTCACTCGGCCACAGGTACAATTCCCCAAGGCTTTATGATAGTGTGTCATGTCGTGATAGTATTATTATATAGAGTCGGAATGGATGAATAACAGAAACTTTGTTAGGCTATAGAAACGTGTATTGACAAATAGTGTCATCATATTGCAAGCTTGTGTCTCTAATTGAAATTCAGCTCTGCTGGTGCTTATTGAAAATGCTTTTACCTCCATTCTGTTATTACCCACCCGACCCCCACCCCCTTCACTCGTGTGTGCGTAATGGGGGATTAGTGTTTTGCCATCAGTCCAATTTAAAGCAGATAGATAGTTGTTTATAACAGATAGGTAGTTGTTTATAACAGATAGGTAGTTGTTTGTAACAGATAGGTAGTTGTTTGTAACAGATAGGTAGTTGTTTATAACAGATAGGTAGTTGTTTATAACAGATAGATAGTTGTTTGTAACAGATAGATAGTTGTTTATAACAGATAGATAGTTGTCTGTAACAGATAGGTAGTTGTTTATAACAGATAGGTAGTTGTTTGTAACAGATAGATAGTTGTTTGTAACAGATAGGTAGTTGTTTGTAACAGATAGGTAGTTGTTTATAACAGATAGATAGTTGTTTGTAACAGATAGGTAGTTGTTTGTAACAGATAGGTAGTTGTTTGTAACAGATAGGTAGTTGTCTGTAACAGATAGGTAGTTGTTTGTAACAGATAGGTAGTTGTTTATAACAGATAGATAGTTGTTTGTAACAGATAGGTAGTTGTTTGTAACAGATAGGTAGTTGTTTATAACAGATAGATAGTTGTTTGTAACAGATAGGTAGTTGTTTATAACAGATAGGTAGTTGTTTGTAACAGATAGGTAGTTGTTTATAACAGATAGGTAGTTGTTTGTAACAGATAGGTAGTTGTTTGTAACAGATAGGTAGTTGTTTATAACAGATAGATAGTTGTTTGTAACAGATAGGTAGTTGTTTATAACAGATAGGTAGTTGTTTGTAACAGATAGGTAGTTGTTTATAACAGATAGGTAGTTGTTTGTAACAGAGAGGTAGTTGTTTGTAACAGATAGGTAGTTGTTTGTAACAGATAGGTAGTTGTTTATAACAGATAGGTAGTTGTTTGTAACAGATAGGTAGTTGTTTGTAACAGATAGGTAGTTGTTTGTAACAGATAGGTAGTTGTTTGTAGCAGATAGGTAGTTGTTTGTAACAGATAGGTAGTTGTTTATAACAGATAGGTAGTTGTTTGTAACAGATAGGTAGTTGTTTATAACAGATAGGTAGTTGTTTATAACAGATAGGTAGTTGTTTATAACAGATAGGTAGTTGTTTATAACAGATAGGTAGTTGTTTGTAACAGATAGGTAGTTGTTTGTAACAGATAGGTAGTTGTTTATAACAGATAGATAGTTGTTTGTAACAGATAGGTAGTTGTTTATAACAGATAGGTAGTTGTTTGTAACAGATAGGTAGTTGTTTATAACAGATAGGTAGTTGTTTGTAACAGAGAGGTAGTTGTTTGTAACAGATAGGTAGTTGTTTGTAACAGATAGGTAGTTGTTTATAACAGATAGGTAGTTGTTTATAACAAATAGGTAGTTGTTTGTAACAGATAGGTAGTTGTTTGTAACAGATAGGTAGTTGTTTATAACAGATAGGTAGTTGTTTGTAATAGATAGGTAGTTGTTTATAACAGATAGGTAGTTGTTTGTAACAGATAGGTAGTTGTTTGTAACAGATAGGTAGTTGTTTATAACAGATAGGTAGTTGTTTGTAACAGATAGGTAGTTGTTTATAACAGATAGGTAGTTGTTTGTAACAGAGAGGTAGTTGTTTGTAACAGATAGGTAGTTGTTTGTAACAGATAGGTAGTTGTTTATAACAGATAGGTAGTTGTTTATAACAAATAGGTAGTTGTTTGTAACAGATAGGTAGTTGTTTGTAACAGATAGGTAGTTGTTTATAACAGATAGGTAGTTGTTTGTAACAGATAGGTAGTTGTTTATAACAGATAGGTAGTTGTTTATAACAGATAGGTAGTTGTTTGTAACAGATAGGTAGTTGTTTATAACAGATAGGTAGTTGTCTGTAACAGATAGGTAGTTGTTTGTAACAGATAGGTAGTTGTTTATAACAGATAGATAGTTGTTTGTAGCAGATAGGTAGTTGTTTGTAACAGATAGGTAGTTGTCTGTAGCAGATAGGTAGTTGTTTGTAACAGATAGGTAGTTGTTTGTAACAGATAGGTAGTTGTTTGTAACATATAACAGATAGGTAGGCCACTAAGTTATTCAGTTGAAACCCGAAAAACCACCCGAGAGAAACTGTGTCACTACTAACAGTTGACGTTTTAAACGGCATTACGTTTCTCCAGGCTACTAAGACAATGCATTCATATCCACGTTATAATATCTTCAAATTCTGCAAACAAAGTTTTAACTAAGTTTTGGAATGCACTTGGACACCCCTTTAGAGTAAACTATCAAGTCAAACTGCACTTTGAGTACCAGTCACTAGCTGTGTTTCCATTAACTTGTCCGGTCAATTTTTGTTCAATATTTAGAAAGCTCGCATAGAAAACAGATGCGACAATTGCCTGATCGGATGCGTTTCCATTTAACTGTGTTGTGTCGATAAAAACGGCTGTCCATAATGACGTCACACCCTGCATTATTTTAATTTTTTAACTACAGTGTCAAATATACATTTTGTGGTTGAAGTGTTTACATTACCCGTTTCGGCAAATTGGCGACAGCCTGTATACCATCTATCTGTTTAACATATCAAAACGCAAAAGCCAGCATTAATAGAAGAATTCAGTCATTTACTAATATTTCCATATATTGTAATAATTCTCAACGTATCGCCACGGTCCGTGCCATGGTGAAACTTACACTCCTGAAGATCTGATATAATTGGATGGTGAAACTTGCCAGCCAACCAGAAAAGCAAGACGAAGCTGTTCGGGAATTCTTGAAAGTCAGGACAATCATTGTCCTGCAAATAAACATTATTTTTTTTATAATTGAATAAAAATATTTTGCAAACAGTAGACATGTAGAATTAAATGTGGAGTGGAGCTTTATAGTTATGCGATGACATCACGCGCGCCGCGTACCATAAAAACTATTCTTCAATCATCATTTATTCGAAAAAACACCGTTTCCGTCATCATTTGGAAATAAGGAACAAGGAAAGTTCTTCAAAATAAAAATCCACTCCTGTTGAACGGATGCAAATGTTGTCGATCTTTAGAAAATGTATCCTATATCTGCAGTTACCATTACACATGTCACAATATTTATTGTTTTGGGAACACTGCTTTTGTGGACTAAACCTGGGTCAATGTAAACCTGCCTACTGATCAATAGTGTCTATAATATTACGATTTTAGGTACACTCATATCACAATATCACTTTTTTTTTGTGTACACAGATAAATCCTAATTTCTTTTTAAACTACAAAACTAGGCCTAAATAAGTGCTAGAACAAGTAGCGTTGGCTAGGCTGTTTACATCAAAACACTCAAATACAAACACATCGTTTTCAATCTCGCACTGCCATAAATATCTGTTGGCCTGCTGATATCACTGGTAGGGCCATCCGTTGTTGTTATTCCACCTGCAGAGGATGCCACTCCTGTCGCCCGACCCGACCGCTTTCAGAACACCACGTGGACTCACCTAGGTGGGGTCGCTGTTACTCGAGTTTGAAACCAACCAACTCGTCTCGGTGGTGCTTGAAAGGGTTGTGTAGATTGAATAGTTGGGGACTGATCCGGAGTCAGCGATATGATCTGCTTCAGATGGCTCAGAGTGGATATTGCAGCGCGATGATCAGTCTGGGATATCTGAGGGCACTGATGGTAATCAGCGGAACACATCAGCAATAGGACGGACGGTGATTGTGATAACCTGCTGGAAATGTGCTGGCGAGAGATGGGAGCAGATTGCACGCAGGAAATATCTCCTGATGGAGATGACAGAGACCTTGAAAAAATACATTTTAAAAGGAAATATATAGTGGGTGAGAATCACTCAAAATAATAAAGAACAATTACAATTCAAATAGTAAATGTAGTAGCAGCAATAAGCTGGTGATAATAATACTACTAATAATAATTATAATAATTATAATAATAATAAAATACTTTTTTTAATTTTTTTTTATTTAGGCAATACATTTAACCAGCGGACATGATCTAAAACATTATCTTCACCTTATGCGTTTCAGAGGTTTGTTTTAAATGGAGATATTGTCCTTCATCTGTGAAATGTTGTATGAGAATGTCTATAATATATCTGCATGTAGCATTACCAGGGAAAGTGTATTTAACCTGGTGGAAATGGGACTCCTGGCAAACAATGGCACGTGGTCAGGGCAATAAAGCGTGTTCTCCGTTAACTGATTTATTAGCCTTGTTAAAGTCTCATTACCACTTCGCCCGGCGCGCTCACACCGGGAGAATAGTAGGTTAACACGTTCAGGCGGAAACTGTTTGCCCTTAATGCTAAAAGCAGCAGCTTCTCTTCCACTGTAATAATAAGATATTCACTCTGGATACTGTTCCGAGAAACAGATGGACTTTTACCGCACACGCATGTCTCATGGTGTCACTCATCGGTAATCCCAACCTTGTGTGCCGCGCACACACACGCACGCACGCACGCACACACACACACACACACACACACACACACACACACACACACACACACACACACACACACACACACACACACACACACACACACACACACACACACACGCATATTCTGGGTTTATGTTCATAAGATTAGTATTCTTCATGGTGTCGCCAACGTTAACTGTTATTAATAAATTCGTTCACACAAACGTTAATGTATCTTTAAATAAATGAAAACGACATATTTTCTGGTCCCATTTAATTTGCTCTACCCTAATCACTAGATCACTAAATCTGGTCCAATTTATTTTGATCGATTTGATTAATTGAATTGAACTTTTCAGAATAACTTTATATGTGTATTTTCTACTTGATAAATCAAGGCGTCCTTAATTACCGCGTTACCGTCGTTCTAATACAGACAGGTATAGCGGTGAGCTCTGCGAGGCGCCACCGTCAGGGGAACCAGTAGGCTAACATTGATGGCAGTCTTTCAGCCAGACTGACAACTCGAACAATCCAACAGGATGAACATGAAAGAGAAGAGTGGGAGTCTCTTCTCTTTAGATTAGAGCTCTACGGTCTCCACTCCTAATGCTATTAAAGTCGCCAGGACACATCACACGGTCTCTCAGTGGATGGAATCCTCACAGCCTCAGCCCAACTCTGCACAGTGCTCTCTAGTCAGTTATAGCAACAGATTCATTCCATGCACCTGGTTACCCTCATTACTCAATCATTTGGCATTATCAATATTACTATGAGGGAGATTTCCCAGTTATTCATTCATGCTATAGCTCAGTTCAACCAAGACAACAGACAGGTAACACTTGATTTTCATTTTCGAGGTCAGTTCCTCAGACAACTAGAAGCATAAATCCTCCAATCCCATTGTGAACTATATGGCCTGAATCAGCGATAAGAAATACAACTCCAGTACCTCTCTAGTGACATTGATTTCTATCGATTTTGTTTGACTTGTTTGATCATGTTCAACTTTATTATAGCACAACTTTTGATGAGGTGATCTTAAAGGTACTAAATGAAATATACTCATTCTTGTAATACAGCTCGGGTGATGCAGGTCTGGCGGAATCAAACGCAGGACAAGGAGATGAGTCACATCTTCCTTTAATTATAGGAAATCGAAATACTCATGACAATAAAGAGAATACTCCGCTCACAACCACAACGGAGCCAACACATACAGCGAAACAATCACGGACAAAAACCCAGGGGGGAACAGAGGAATAAATAACACATGTAATTAGGAAAATGAGAACCAGGTGTGGATGAGACAAGACAAACAGAAAATGAGAAATGGATCGGTGGTGGCTAGAACTCTGGTGACGGCGACCGCCGGTAGCCGCCCGAACTAGGAGAGGGACCGACTTCAGTGGAAGTCGTGACAGTACCCCCCCCTTTACGCGCTGCTCCAGCAGCCACCGCGCCGACACCGGACGACACGGAGGACGAGGCGCAGGGCGATCCGGGTGGAGGCGGTGAAATTCCCACAGCAGCGAAGGATCCAGGATGTCCTCGCACCTGCTCCCAGCTTCTCTCCTCCAGAACCGTAGCCTTCCCACTCCACGAGGTACTGAAGGCCCCTTGCCCGACGCCTTGAGTCCATGATAGCTCGAACTGCATACGCCGGGGCCCCCCCTCAATGTCCAGAGGGGGCGGAGGGATCTCCAGAATCTCAGGTCCCTGGAGTGGACCAGCCACCACCGGCCTGAGGAGAGACACATGGAACGAGGGGTTAATACGGTAGTCTGGGGGAAGCTGTAACCTATAACAAACCTCGTTCAGTCTCCTCAGGACTTTGAAAGGCCCCACAAACCGCGCCCCAGCTTCCGACCGGGCAGGTGGAGGGGCAGGTTTCGGGTCAAGGGCCCCTGGTCCCCTGGTGCGAGCCAGACCCGGTCCCCTTCTGCCGCCTCACGGCTCGTTGCAGGTGCACGTGGGCGGCTTCCCAGGTCTCCTCTGAGCACCTAAACCATTCGTCCACCGCAGGAGCCTCGGTCTGGCTCTGATGCCACGGTGCCAGAACCGGTTGATAACCTAGCACACATTGAAATGGGGACAGGTTAGTAGAGGAGTGGCGGAGTGAGTTCTGGGCCATCTCTGCCCAGGGAATGAACTCCGCCCACTCCCCCGGCCGGCAATACCACCTCAGAGACCTACCCACATCTTGGTTGACTCGTTCCACCTGCCCGTTGCTCTCGGGGTGAAAACCTGAGGTAAGGCTGACCGAGACCCCCAGATGCTCCATGAACGCCTTCCACACCCTAGACGTGAAACTAGGGACCCCGATCAGACACTATGTCCTCAGGCACCCCGTAGTGCCTGGAAGACGTGGGAGAACAGAGCCTCCGCGGTCTGTAGAGCCGACACCGGACGACACGGAGGACGAGGCGCAGGGCGATCCGGGTGGAGGCGGTGAAATTCCCACAGCAGCGAAGGATCCAGGATGTCCTCGCACCTGCTCCCAGCTTCTCTCCTCCAGAACCGTAGCCTTCCCACTCCACGAGGTACTGAAGGCCCCTTGCCCGACGCCTTGAGTCCATGATAGCTCGAACTGCATACGCCGGGGCCCCCTCAATGTCCAGAGGGGGCGGAGGGATCTCCAGAATCTCAGGTCCCTGGAGTGGACCAGCCACCACCGGCCTGAGGAGAGACACATGGAACGAGGGGTTAATACGGTAGTCTGGGGGAAGCTGTAACCTATAACAAACCTCGTTCAGTCTCCTCAGGACTTTGAAAGGCCCCACAAACCGCGGCCCCAGCTTCCGACCGGGCAGGTGGAGGGGCAGGTTTCGGGTCAAGGGCCCCTGGTCCCCTGGTGCGAGCCAGACCCGGTCCCCTTCTGCCGCCTCACGGCTCGTTGCAGGTGCACGTGGGCGGCTTCCCAGGTCTCCTCTGAGCACCTAAACCATTCGTCCACCGCAGGAGCCTCGGTCTGGCTCTGATGCCACGGTGCCAGAACCGGTTGATAACCTAGCACACATTGAAATGGGGACAGGTTAGTAGAGGAGTGGCGGAGTGAGTTCTGGGCCATCTCTGCCCAGGGAATGAACTCCGCCCACTCCCCCGGCCGGCAATACCACCTCAGAGACCTACCCACATCTTGGTTGACTCGTTCCACCTGCCCGTTGCTCTCGGGGTGAAAACCTGAGGTAAGGCTGACCGAGACCCCCAGATGCTCCATGAACGCCTTCCACACCCTAGACGTGAAACTAGGGACCCCGATCAGACACTATGTCCTCAGGCACCCCGTAGTGCCTGGAAGACGTGGGAGAACAGAGCCTCCGCGGTCTGTAGAGCCGTAGGGAGACCGGACAAAGGAAGGAGGCGACAGGACTTAGAAAACCGATCCACAACAACCAGGATCGTCGTTTTACCTTGTGACGGTGGAAGATCCGTCACAAAATCCACCGACAGGTGTGACCACGGCCGCTGTGGAAAGGGTAGGGGTTGTAATTTTCCTCTGGGCAGGTGCCTAGGCGCCTTGTACTGAGCGCACACCGAGCAGGAGGAAACATAAACCCTCATGTCCTTAGCTAACGTAGGCCACCAGTATTTATCACTAAGACAGCACACTGTCCGGCCGATGCCTGGATGACTAGAAGAGGGTGATGTGTGAGCCCAAACGATCAGACGGTTACGGACTGCAGACGGAACGTACATACGCCCAGCGGGACACTGAGGGGGAGTGGGCTCTGTAAGCACCGCCCGCTTGATATCCGCGTCCAGCTCCCATACCACCGGTGCCACCAGGCAAGAGGCAGGAAGTATGGGAGTGGGATCGATGGACCGCTTCTCTGTGTCACACAACCGGGACAGTGCGTCTGCCTTCACGTTCTGGGAACCTGGTCGGAAGGATAGCGTAAAATCTAAACGGGTGAAAAACATGGCCCGCCTTGCCTGGCGAGGGTTCTGTCTCCTCGGATGTACTCCAGTTTACGGTGGTCAGCCCCCTCAAGCCAATGCCTCCACGCCTTCAGAGCTTTAACCACAGCCAACAGCTCCCTGTCCCCCACATCATAGTTTCGCTCCGCCGGGCTGAGCTTCTTAGAAAAAAGGTGATCTGAAATATACTCATTCTGTTGATGAGGGGATCTGAAAGATACTAAATGAAATATACTCATTCTGTTGATGAGGGGATCTGAAAGATACTAAATGAAATATACTCATTCTGTTGATGAGGGGATCTGAAAGATACTAAATGAAATATACTCATTCTGTTGATGAGGGGATCTGAAAGATACTAAATGAAATATACTCATTCTGTTGATGAGGGTATCTGAAAGATACTAAATGAAGTATACTCATTCCGTTGATGAGGGGATCTGAAAGATACTAAATGAAGTATACTCATTCTGTTGATGAGGGGATCTGAAAGATACTAAATGAAGTATACTCATTCTGTTGATGAGGGGGATCTGAAAGATACTAAATGAAGTATACTCATTCTGTTGATGAGGGGGATCTGAATGATACTAAATGAAATGTAATAATTTGTGATGTTGCATAGCATCTATCCACCTATAATTTCAGGATCCGTAATTATTGGTTATGTTGACAGAAGCACTGCTGCAGAATATAGAACCTGTGTATTTTCTTGTATTTTAGGAGTCCTGCACTTGAACTAAGGTTAAACGTCTGTGGACCTTTTACATGATGAAAATGTTTCTTTTCTTATTGAACAGGCAAGTCTGTTAACAGCAAATTCTTATTTTACAATGGTGGCCTTCACCGGCCAATCCCGGACGCCGCTGGGCCAATTGTGTGCCGCCCTACGGGACTCCCAATCACAGCCGGGTTGTGATACAGCCTGGATTCAAACCAGGGAGTCTGTAGTGATGCCTCAAGCACTGAGATGTAGTGTCTTAGACCGCTGCGCCTCTCGGGATCCCTCAGATTAACAAATGATGTGTTCAAATATAACGCCAGAGATGGAGTTGACATCTCTGGTGTCTGCACCGTCACAACCCACTGTTCTCTCTCACATGACCTCTGTCCTGTTCCTGTACTGTATCTTCCTAACCGCAGCACAACCGCTGACTGGAAATGTGTGCTTAGTATTGAATTTGAGACGTCTGATAGGAACCACACCTAGCTCTGCAGGTCAGGCATTTCCATGGTCATACACCAGGTAGTTTCTAGAAAAGGGCAAAAGGGCAAAATGTTCTGTACTTGAAAGCTAAACTCGTTGAACAATTTCTTCCTTGTAGGAGCACTTTAAAGGAATGGCATTTTAAGGTTCACTAGAGTTCTAATCTGTGTTCACATCTGGATTAATTGGCACTGATATAAATCCTGCCCTCTGCTTTCACTTTGTTACCATTTCAATGTTGTGCAATAAGAAGCTATGTTCCAGCCAACTTCTGTGCATTTTGCCTACATTACCCATGGTGCACAGAAACATTTTTATCTGAATTGAAGGAAGGCTAGCAAAAATGCATTCTGGGTTATGTAGGACTTTTCCAACTGGGACATGATTCTGGATTGTTCTGAATTCTTTGCTTTGTACTCATTTGTGATAATCAAAAAAATCTACTTTGGTTCAAAATGTACGTCTGTTTTGATGTAACAGAGGTTAATATGTGGCACATGTGAAAGGGTTTTTCTGATACTAAGTTAGAGAGTTTTTTTCTCGGAATCTAAATGGACAGCAAACAAGACTAGTGACTGTTTTGATTTATGATTATCTCATTAGATGTATCCTGAGAAGGATCATCAAGGCAGAGTGCTGGAGGTACTCTGGTCTGTCAGGGGCTGGCTACTGGAGGTACTCTGGTCTGTCAGGGGCTGGCTACTGGAGGTACTCTGGTCTGTCAGGGGCTGGCTACTGGAGGTACTCTGGTCTGTCAGGGGCTGGCAACTGGAGGTACTCTGGTCTGTCAGGGGCTGGCTACTGGAGGTACTCTGGTCTGTCAGTGACTGATTACTGGAGGAATGTGTATTTCTGTGATCAGACCTGTAATGTGTAGTACTATGATCAGACCTGTAATGTGTAGTACTATGATCAGACCTGTAATGTGTAGTACTATGATCAGACCTGTAATGTGTAGTACTATGATCAGACCTGTAATGTGTATTACTATGATCAGACCTGTAATGTGTAGTACTATGATCAGACCTGTAATGTGTAGTACTATGATCAGACCTGTAATGTGTATTACTATGATCAGACCTGTAATGTGTAGTACTATGATCAGACCTGTAATGTGTAGTACTATGATCAGACCTGTAATGTGTAGTACTATGATCAGACCTGTAATGTGTAGTACTATGATCAGACCTGTAATGTGTATTTCTGTGATCAGACCTGTAATGTGTATTACTATGATCAGACCTGTAATGTGTAGTACTATGATCAGACCTGTAATGTGTAGTACTATGATCAGACCTGTAATGTGTAGTACTATGATCAGACCTGTAATGTGTAGTACTATGATCAGACCTGTAATGTGTATTACTATGATCAGACCTGTAATGTGTAGTACTATGATCAGACCTGTAATGTGTAGTACTATGATCAGACCTGTAATGTGTAGTACTATGATCAGACCTGTAATGTGTAGTACTATGATCAGACCTGTAATGTGTATTTCTGTGATCAGACCTGTAATGTGTAGTACTATGATCAGACCTGTAATGTGTAGTACTATGATCAGACCTGTAATGTGTAGTACTATGATCAGACCTGTAATGTGTATTACTATGATCAGACCTGTAATGTGTAGTACTATGATCAGACCTGTAATGTGTAGTACTATGATCAGACCTGTAATGTGTATTACTATGATCAGACCTGTAATGTGTAGTACTATGATCAGACCTGTAATGTGTAGTACTATGATCAGACCTGTAATGTGTAGTACTATGATCAGACCTGTAATGTGTAGTACTATGATCAGACCTGTAATGTGTATTTCTGTGATCAGACCTGTAATGTGTAGTACTATGATCAGACCTGTAATGTGTATTACTATGATCAGACCTGTAATGTGTAGTACTATGATCAGACCTGTAATGTGTAGTACTATGATCAGACCTGTAATGTGTATTACTATGATCAGACCTGTAATGTGTAGTACTATGATCAGACCTGTAATGTGTAGTACTATGATCAGACCTGTAATGTGTAGTACTATGATCAGACCTGTAATGTGTATTTCTGTGATCAGACCTGTAATGTGTATTACTATGATCAGACCTGTAATGTGTAGTACTATGATGAGACCTGTAATGTGTATTACTATGATCAGACCTGTAATGTGTATTACTATGATCAGACCTGTAATGTGTAGTACTATGATCAGACCTGTAATGTGTATTTCTGTGATATATTTTGTGTGTGGAACTGTGCAGACGTATGCATGGCGTACAGTATGTGTGGAACTGTGCAGACGTATGCATGACGTACAGTATGTGTGGAACTGTGTAGACGTATGCATGGCGTACAGTATGTGTGGAACTATGCAGATGTATGCATGACGTACAGTATGTGTGGAACTGTGCAGACGTATGCATGACGGACAGTATGTGTGGAACTGTGCAGACGTATGCATGACGTACAGTATGTGTGGAACTGTTCATTTGGGACTGCATATAAAGACAACACCAGTATCAACATTTTATTTTTAGTTCCAGCTCCAATTTGATTCCAGTCCTGAAAGAGACAGATGCTGATGTCATTCTGAACAGTGGATTGGAATCTGCCTATAAGGAAGTGTCCTGTTTCAGATGTTTATTCACCCCCAAACAGCAGAAAACAGAGCGTGGAAATCTGCTTTCAGATGATATCATTCACACTTTCATTTATCAACACAGTTAATTGAATTTTAAGGAAGGGCTTTCCCACAGAAAGATTTTAGTGCACAGAAATATGTATTTGAAATGTCACGCTTGTATAGTGGTGGCAGGATAAACGTATAGATACAATCAGAAACAGACACCAAGACAAACGGCCTTTTAATGAGCCGCGTGCTTTAATCTCTTATCGTGTTGTGATTCCAGTTGCGCTGTTTACGTGGGCTACTGATGTGTTTTTACGGACTATTGATGTGCTTTTACGGGCTATTGATTGTGGTTGAAACCTGCTGTTTTCATGTTGTTACACATATTCTCCCCAGGCTTTCTTCAGTCTCTCTCCAAACAGTGATATTACCTTGATCAGACTGACGCTATTTGAATTGCCTGGAGCTCCTCATTGGTTATAGACATGGAAAGATACAAAAAAAATAGCCTTTTCATCAAAAAGAGAAACTGTAACTTCAGACACTTGCCCTTGTTGGAGGCATTAGTCCATGGACCTGACAGAGAAACAGGGAGAAGATTTGGCTGAAATGTTTTGTAGGGAGTTGAACGCACTTATGATCCTTTGAATTTAGAAAAATCTACTTTGTGTTTTTAGGACGAAAAAGGGGAGAAAATCACAGAAAATATTTGAGATTCACCATAATAAAATTATGACAATGAATTCAACGTGATAAAATCATGATTATAGGATTCAACATGATCAAAACATGATGATGGGATTCAACATTATAAATCATGATGATGGGATTGAACATTATAAATCATGATGATAGGATTCAACATTATAAATCATGATGATAGGATTCAACATTACAAATCATGATGATGGGATGCAACATTATAAATCATGATGATATGATTCAACATTATAAATCATGATGATGGGATTCAACATTATAAATCATGATGATATGATTCAACATTATAAAGGATAATGATATGATTCAACATTATGAATCATATCATCGTGATTTATAATGTTGAATCATATCATCATAATTTCATTCAATATTAGAAATCATGATGATTGGATTGAATATTAGAAATAATAAATTATAAACTGTGAATTTTGTTAAACAGATATTACTCAACGTAGGTCGTTATCAATAAAATGTCACAGTACGGTGCGGAGTGTTCGATTTGACTGATGGTGGGCAAGGATACCTCCAATTCCAGTAAATCCATTGACAACTACGTGCCGTTTTCAATAACTATATGGTCGTAATATCTTCACCTCTTGAAGAGCATAGTCAGAACTACACATATGTGATCATTCCACATTTAGCTCTATCCTCAGAGTTATACAGCAATTAGCAGAATTCTTTAAATGATCAATTAATCATTTATCATGTATACGTGAGGGTATCATGTCCATTTGACATGTGGCTAGCTAGCTAGCTAAGCAAACATTGTGTCATTCAGATTGCTTCATCAAAGTCTTTCGGTAAAGAGCTTGACATCAAATCAAATCAAATTGTATTTGTCACACGCGCGTGGACTGGGGTTGGACTGGGGTTTGACTGGGGTTGGACTGGGGTCGGACTGGGGATGGACTGGGGTTGGACTGGGGATGGACTGGGGTCGGACTGGGGTCGGGCTGGGGTCGGACTGGGGATGGACTGGGGTCGGACTGGGGTCGGGCTGGGGTCGGACTGGGGATGGACTGGGGATGGACTGGGGTTGGGGGGGTACTGCTGTAGGGGTGGCAGGTTGCAGCCCTGGTTCTGCATCAGCACCATGTTAAATCACATTGATCCCAGCTGAAAAAAACTCACCAGACAATGAAGTTCAATAGCAAACATCTGACAAGGCCTGCTGATTGGATCAGAGTAAAACTGGCATTAGTGGTTCTCAGCTGGTCTGCCAACACATTGGCCACACCATGAAATCTCTTGATAAAGAAAGAAAAATTGTTTGCTCAGTAATTGTACAATTTTATCCCCCCCCCCCCGCCAGTGTGTCACAACGCTCTCCCACTCTGTTCCTCTCCTTTGTGTGAGCGCCCATCAGACCCTCTCCCACTCCTCTCCTTTGTGTGAGCGCCCATCAAACCGGCATCGATCCCACAGTGTCATTGTGTGAGAAGGTTATCTATGTGGGCATCCAATCTCCAGCTGCTGTTGTGTTTGAGCAGGAACAGAGCAGGGATTCTGTTAACACTGAGAGGAACATCAAGAGAGGCCTCTCTGTGGGCCCGCAGACTCTGCACCCTGCCTCTCGTCAAATGACCACTTTCACACTCAGTTAGTCTTTCAGTAATAGATGTATTGAGTCCATCCGTGTAAAACAGACAACTCATTCATTATGTTTTCCCATCAGCATGGATTATGAAGGTTAAATAAACTCAGTGAAAATGAACGCTTGGCCAGTCCCCACCCCACCCCCACCCTATAGCCTCACACAGCCCCAGCCTATCTGGCTCAGAAATGAATGATCCTATTTATGTTAATGCATACATGAACGTTACACAGGTTTTGCCATGATAAGGCGATAGGTTAATGAAATGCTCATTTCATTTTGCCAGTTGTTTTCTCTGCGAAGTTCCGATAAGTAGCGAACCAACCAAGCCTGTAATTACAATCTCCCAGAAACCCAGCCAATCTGAGTATGAATCTCACCATCCAATTACAAGATGTAATAATTTAGCAGTCAAGCTGGTAATGAGGTCTAATACTCATGCATGTGGTAATCCCCCCGGATGCTGACTCTATCAGATGTTAGCTTTGTAATTATATGAGCAAAAAAAGGAAAAAATCATTATTTCATGTTCAAGTAGAAAATGAGGTTGGTTGGGAGTTAATTTTCTCTCTGCTCTGTGAAGCGGAGACAAGAATTTAATGATTTAATTACAGTTGTTAGCTTCTTTTTTTTTTTTTTTTTTTTTGCGAGAGGCTTAAATTGAGCTAAGCATTTTTCATAGCCTGACATCAAGAGTTGGGGAACATCAAAGATTTTGACAGCATACAAAATGATGAGCAGCCCGCCGGCCCGGAGTTAGAGGGAGAATCTCCTCGGCGTTTTGAACAGCAGAGGAAAACGCTTCTCTTCTCATTGCCAAGGTAACCACAGCCAGAGGACACCAGCCTGCTAGATAAAAGCAACATCAACAAATATTAACCGCTTAGCTTTCTCCACTGGTAGCTCATCCACTGTATGTGAATTTGTCATATCAGATTACTATGACAGTCATGGTGAAGACTAAATGGAAAGCATCCTCCTGCCTCAAAAGGACTATACCGTTTTTCTCCCCAGCTTTTCAGAATTTCAAAACGGGCTATGAGTGGTGTCTGTAGCCTATGATTTCCATATATCCTTTATGGAGAGAGAAACAGTAAACACATTCCTCAGAGTAATCCCTAGAAAGGGGAAAGGATGGTCTGACTGCCAGTTAAAGAAGTGCTTTGAGCCATGTGTGATTCAACTTCCCAGCAACACACCGCAGCTACTTGGTTATTCAGGCTGGGATGGAGGGATGGAGGGATGGAGGGATGCTTGGAGAGAGAGAGCAGACCCTCAACACGGCCCTGTTAGACCACCAAACATCTAGACTGTCTGGCTCCTTCCTTTTTCAACACATTTCTGTATAGTTGTTGTGCTTTTCTTCCAGGCTTGGAACTCCTCATCTGGGAGGCTTTAGCTTCACTTTGAACCCCTTCCTTACAGAACCAATAGAGGAATTTACAGTACAATATGACTTGGTCACATTTTCATCAATGAAAACACATTTTACTTCAGAACTCACCCTCCATCTCCTGTCTCTTCCTCCTCCTCCTCCTTCTCCACCCCTCCTGTCTCCCCCACCTCCTGTCTCCCCCTCCTCCAGTCTCACCCTCAATCTCCTGTCGCCCCTCCTCCTCCTAAACATAAATATGGGTTGTATTTACAATGGTGTTTGTTCTTCTCTGGTTGCCCTTTTCTTGTGGCAACAGGTCACACATCTTGCTGCTGTGACGGCACACTGTGGTATTTCACCCAGTAGATATGGGAGGTTATCAAAATTGGTTTTGTTTTCGAATTCTTTGTGGATCTGTGTAATCTGAGGGAAATATGTGTCTCTAATATGGTCATACATTTGGCAGGAGGTTAGGAAGTGCAGCTGAGTTTCCACCTCATTTTGTGGGCAGTGTGCACATAGCCTGTCTTCTCTTGAGAGCCAGGTCTGCCTACGGCAGCCTTTCTCAATAGCAAGGCTATGCTCACTGAGTCTGTACATAGTCAAAGCTTTCCTTAAGTTTGGGTCAGTCACAGTGGTCAGGTATTCTGCCACTGTGTACTCTCTGTTTAGCGCCAAATAGCATTCTAGTTTGCTCTGTTTATTGTTAATTCTTTCCAACGTGTCAAGTAATTATCTTTTTGTTTTCTCATGATTTGGTTGGGTCTAATTGTGTTGCTGTCCTGGGGCTCTGTGGGGTCTGTTTGTGTTTGTGAACAGAGCCCCAGGACCAGCTTGCTTAGGGGACTCTTCTCCAGGTTCATCTCTCTGCAGGTGATGGCTTTGTTATGGAAGATCGCTTGGCAATCGCTTCCTTTTAGGTGGTTGTAGAATTGAACGTCTCTTTTCTGTATTTTGATAATGATCGCCCTAATTCTGCTCTGCATGCATTATTTGGTGTTTTACGTTGAACACTGAGGATATTTGGCAGAATTCTGCATGCAGAATCTCAATGTGGTGTTTGTCCCATTTTGTGAGTGTTGGTTGGTGAGCGGACCCCAGACCTCACAGCCATAAAGGGCAGTGGGTTCTAGAACTGATTCAACTATTTATTGCCAGATCCTTATTGGTATGACAATTTTGATGTTCCTTTTGATGTCATAGAAGGCCCTTCTTGCCTTGTCTCTCAGCTTGTTCAAAGCTTTGAGAAAGTTAACCCCTCTCTCTCTCTCTCTAAAGCCCTATAGTCGTGACTGTACATACAGTGAGGGAAAAAAGTATTTGATCCCCTGCTGATTTTGTACGTTTGCCCACTGACAAAGAAATGATCAGTCTATAATTGTAATGGTAGGTTTATTTGAACAGCGAGAGACAGAATAACAACAACAAAATCCAGAAAAACGCATGTGAAAAATGTTATAAATTGATTTGCATTTTAATGAGGGAAATAAGTATTTGAACCCCTCTCAGTCAGAAATATTTCTGGCTCCCAGGTGTCTTTTATACAGGTAACGAGCTGAGATTAGGAGCACACTCTTAAAGGGAGTGCTCCTAATCTCAGTTTGTTACCTGTATAAAAGACACCTGTCCACAGAAGCAATCAATCAATCAGATTCCAAACTCTCCACTATGGCCAAGACCAAAGAGCTCTCCAAGGATGTCAGGGACAAGATTGTAGACCTACACAAAGCTGGAATGGGCTACAAGACCATTGCCAAGCAACTTGGTGAGAATGTGACAACAGTTGGTGCGATTATTTGCAAATGGAAGACACACAAAAGAACTGTCAATCTCCCTCTGCCCGGGGCTCCATGCTCCATCCAGGCGGCAGGTAGCCTAGTGGTTAGAGCGTTGGACTTGTAACCGGAGGGTTGCAAGTTCGAATCCCCGAGCTGACAAGGAAAAAAAAAAATCTGTCGTTCTGCCCCTGAACAAGGCAGTTAACCCACTGTTCCCGGGCGCCAAGACGTGGAAGTCGATTAAGGCAGCCCCCCGCACCTCTCTGATTCAGAGGGGTTGGGTTAAATGCGGAAGACACATTTCGGTTGAAGGCATTCGGTTGTACAACTGACTAATAATGGTGACTTTGACTTTGAGATCTCACCTCGTGGAGTTGCAATGATCATGAGAACGGTGAGGAATCATCCCATAACTACACGGGAGGATCTTGTCAATGATCTCAAGACAGCTGGGACCATAGTCACCAAGAAAACAATTGGTAACACACTACGCCATGAAGGACTGAAATCCTGCAGCGCCCGCAAGGTCCCCTGGGTCAAGAAAGCACATATACATGCCCATCTGAAGTTTGCCAAAGAACATCTGAATGATTCAGAGGTCAACTGGGTGAAAGTGTTGTGGTCAGATGAGACCAAAATGGAGCTCTTTGGCATCAACTCAACTCGCCGTGTTTGGAGGAGGAGGAATGCTGCCTATGACCCCAATAACACCATCCCCACCGTCAAACATGGAGGTGGAAACATTATGCTTTTGGGCTGTTTTTCTGCTAAGGGGACAGGACAACTTCACCTCATCAAAGGGACGATGGACGGGGCCATGTACCGTCAAATCTTGGGTGAGAACCTCCTTCCCTCAGCCAGGACATTGAAATGGGTCGTGGATGGGTATTCCAGCATGACAATGACCCAAAACACACAGCCAAGGCAACAAAGGAGTGGCTCAAGAAGAAGCACGTTAAGGTCCTGGAGTGGCCTAGCCAGTCTCCAGACCTTAATCCCATAGAAAATCTGTGGAGGGAGCTGAAGGTTCGAGTTGCCAAACGTCAGCCTCGAAACCTTAATGACTTGGAGAAGATCTGCAAAGAGGAGTGGGACAAAATCCCTCCTGAGATGTGTGCAAACCTGGTGGACAACTACAAGAAATGTCTGACCTCTGTGATTGCCAACAAGGATTTTGCCACCAAGTACTAAGTCATGTTTTGCAGAGGGGTCAAATACTTATTTCCCTCATTAAAATGCAAATCAATTTATAACATTTTTCAAATGCGTTTTTCTGGATTTTTTTGTTGTTATTCTGTCTCTCACTGTTCAAATAAACCTACCATTAAAATTATAGACTGATAATTTCTTTGTCAGTGGGCAAACATACAAAATCAGCAGGGGATCAAATACTTTTTTCCCTCACTGTAGATGATCAACACAGATGGAAATATATCTATATCAACATGACTCTCCATGCAACTTTAGGAAGCAAAGTGATACATAAAAAGAGACAGACAGCAACGTCTTGTCCACTTTATAGCTGTGTAATGGAAAACAGATGTAGGGATTGGTGGATCATCCATTTGTTCAAGACCATCTTTAAATCCATGTCAACCATGAGAACACATTCTGCTGTCTGTGGGTAGATAGAACACTTCCTTAGTGATGGATGTGATAGAACACTTCCTTAGTGATGGACGTGTCAGACAGTAAGTCTTAACCCTCTGTTGTCCCCTGCATTTACCCTGTTTCTACCTGGCCCTGCTCAGCCTTACCTCAGCCTGACCTGTCTCTGTTGTCCCCTGCTTTTATCCTGTTTCTACCTGGCCCTTCTCAGCCTGACCTGTCTCTGTTGTCCCCCGCCTTTACCCTGTTTCTACCTGGCCCTGCTCAGCCTTACCTCAGCCTTACCTGTCTCTGTTGTCCCCTGGCGTTACCCTGTTTCTACCTGGCCCTGCTCAGCCTTACCTCAACCTCACCTGTCTCAACTTAATAAATCATCTCTGTTATCAAATATTCAGGGTATCCGGCAGGGCAGGTTAAAGAATTTCTTAAATGTTTTTAGCGTGACAGTCTGTCCCACATAAACCTCTCAGCAGTCTGGTGTTCTGGGCAAAAATGATCTTCTGTGTCACTGTAATAGCGGAGAATTCCACTTGTATCAGCAGCCTATGGGGCTTTGTTTTACCCCTAGGCCCACTCCCTCCCCTTTATGGCATTCAGAATGATAACATTTGGCCAAGCTAGTTTTGACAGAACAGTGAGCTCTGCTTCCCACATTGTGACAAAGCCAGAAGGCACCGGGAGCCACCGGGGCCCTGCCATAACACCCTTCAGCCAATCAGCTGCCGCTGGATAATGATGCTGCTTCAGTCCTTAATAAGAGCCCTGTGCAGGGGGACGTTCAGAGAGTCAGACAGGAGACACTTAATGATGTGGTCTGTATATTAACACCGTTCTCTCCTTTAGGATCTCTGCCTGACAAGCATCAGTCTGAGTTGGTTCAGTCTGGGCTGGAGGCATGATATCCACTCTGTTAAATAATACTGACTACACTTCATCAACAGATTCTACAAATGGCAATCATTGAATCCAACAAATGAAAACAGTGATATTCAAGCATCCACTGTGATGGTGGACTTATCTAACAAGGCATGGTTTTAAGTATGGAAAAATAAACATTTAAATGGTAAAATATAAAGATTTAATGGCAATTAAACATCCTGTTCAAAGAATATAATATTTTCATTGTTTGTCCTATTCCAATATCATAGGAGAAAAAAAACAACAGAAAATAGGTTTCCAAATGGTTAGAAAATATGTATATATTACATGCAAATCATTGTAATAGGATGTTTTTTGTGTTTCCCGGTAGTGAACAGCTGTGGAGGCCTGGGGTATCGGAGCATTAGAGAGGTTACACTGCGTATGAAATAGTGATGAAACCATAGATGCTGGGACCAATTAGGACTCTCACCCCACCTCCTCATCTATCCACCCTCCCCTGCTCCCTCTATCCCTCCGTCCTCCGTCCATCCCTCCGTACCCTCTCTGGAACAGCAGACCCTGTAGCGCTGTGACGGATCCCCTCTGGATTCGGATTCTAAAGTAGTTCAAGTGGAACCAGGGGAGAAGGATTTTCTACCCGTGTGTGAGGAGGGAAAAAAGCTGGATTTTGAGCTTGTAGGTCCAGCCCAGTAGAACTTGTAGGTCCAGCCCAGTAGAACTTGTAGGTCCAGCCCAGTAGAACTTGTTGGTCCAGCCCAGTAGAGCTTGTTGGTCCAGCCCAGTAGAACTTGTAGGTCCAGCCCAGTAGAGCTTGAAGGTCAAGCCCAGTAGAACTTGTACGCCCAGCCCAGTAGAACTTGTAGGTCCAGCCCAGTAGAACTTGTAGGTCCAGCCCAGTAGAGCTTGTACGTCCAGCCTAGTAGAACTTGTTGGTCCAGCCCAGTAGAACTTGTAGGTCCAGCCCAGTAGAACTTGTAGGTTCAGCCCAGTAGAACTTGTAGGTCCATCCCAGTAGAGCTTATAGTCCGGCATGGCGCTTCGAGCCGCCCTTCATCTCTAACTATTGTGACCCGGTAGCACCTGGGCCTAACATCCCAAAACGTCTCTGTGTCTGTATCGACATCATTCTGATGCTATATGGATGTCATTCCCTGTTGATTTCTTAATTCTCCCTTCAAGAAAACCCAGGGCCAGAATCAGCTCTTTGAAATCCCTCATAAATGTCTGTAATTGTGCATCAAACTTCTATGCATTATTTCTGTCCCTGTCTGTCCTCTTCTCTCCCTCCCGTTCAGGCCTCATGTATTTTGATGATATGAAACTTGACCACATTTACATGCAAATCGAAGTTCCAGATTAATGGGGACCAAATAGTGGGGAAAGAAGATTGCATGGTAATATGCTATTATGGCTTTAAATACATTTACCAATGTGTTGACGCTGAATTAGCATGGTCTGAGCACAAGGAAATCATGTCGGTCTGATAGCAATTTTGTTTTTCCAATTGGGAATACAATTTCATCAGGTCCAACTGTCATTTCTAATAATTACCTGTTAGCTCCACTAAATTGGAGATTTGAACCCTGATGGAACTGAGAACAGTACAGTGGAAACGGGTATCCTCACCAGCCTCTGTCAGTTCCTCATAGAATTAGGAGAACAATCTAAACATGTTAAAAATGTATTGAATAGACAGCAGAAATAAAAACAACCACAAGAGTAGAACTTGATATTCTCCATCTCTAAGGATCGTTGTGTCAATACAGATCAATCACAGGACACAGCACAAAGGACACAACTGGAGTACATTGATTGGAATATTATGATCATTCATAACTCATAAATTACATCAATAGAATAGAAACATGTTTTATACTATAGCTGCCATTACAGTTCC
Source organism: Brachymystax lenok tsinlingensis (assembly GCA_030435695.1). Lineage (NCBI taxonomy): Eukaryota > Metazoa > Chordata > Actinopteri > Salmoniformes > Salmonidae > Brachymystax > Brachymystax lenok. The sequence continues at coordinate 997,463 of JAGFMH010000026.1, read as the reverse complement.
CATTACTGTACCTGTTATCTGTAGTATATAAATTACAGAGCTATTACATCAGAACTGTCTACAGTGTACAGTGTGATTGACTCATTACTGTACCTGGTATCTGTAGTATATAAATTACAGAGCTATTACATCAGAACTGTCTACAGTGTACAGTGTGATTGACTCATTACTGTACCTGGTATCTGTAGTATATAAATAACAGAACTATCAGGTCAGAACTGTCTACAGTGTACAGTGTGATTGACTCATTACTGTACCTGGTATCTGTAGTATATAAATAACAGAACTATCAGGTCAGAACTGTCTACAGTGTACAGTGTGATTCCTGAAACCCGCTGACACCAGGGTTGTGTCTGCCTGCCATCTTAAGGGCTAAAATGTCAATCTGAATATTTCACAGGGAGATAATCTATTGCTCTCTCAAGTGGTAAAGCAATATCACCGCACAAATAACCGCCCGTCACACACAACTAAATGTCAATCATTTCTCAACCAAAATGATGCTGACAGCTAAATACAGGCCTCAACGGTCCAGAGAAGAATTCATTACTTGAAAAATATAAGCAGAAATAGATTGTTTAATCTTCTTTTTTTTTTATATTTGTCTGCAAAGTGATGAATATCAATTGGATGGTGTTGAGAGCTGGGAGTGTTGTGACAACTGATGTCCTGCTCTAACAGGCCCGTGGAGCTTCACTCAGACTCTGTTTAAGGCTTCTGTTGATCACCACTCTTTTTAATTAGTGCATTCTAACGCATCGAGCCCATATTTTCATTCTAACGTATCCAGCCCTTTACCTTCCTTGATCACATGAAAAAAAAACACGAGACTTTAGAAAAGTGTTAAAGTGGAAAGAAAACAGACATCGTCTTCGGGCGCTGGAAGAATTCTTTATATTTCCACTCAAGAAAAACAAATAATTATCAGCAGTCCCTAAAGAAATAATAAGCAGAGAGAATAATGTATTTGTGTCAGTCAACCGCTGCCATAGTAGCTCAACCTCAAATAAATAAACAGTCTGAATATTATCCAATGAATAATTACCTTTTCTTTTCTAATGGCTGCCAGGGCAGAATACTTTTAAATCAGTTCGTTTTTTGCCTCCAAGTTCTCATGTAAACAGCCAGTAGCCATGACGGGATAAAGAGCCCACAGAGATCAGGGATCAGCCTATTGATGTTTGTGATAAGCTAGAAGCAGAACCAAAGAGGCCAGAGACCAGGGATCAGCCTATTGATGTTTGTGATAAGCTAGAAGCAGAACCATAGAGGCCAGAGATCCAGGGATCAGCTAATTGATGTTTGTGATAAGCTAGAAGCAGAACCATAGTGGCCAGAGACCAGGGATCAACCAATTGATGTTTGTGATGAGCTAGAAGCAGAACCAAAGAGGCCAGAGACCAGGGATCAGCTTATTGATGTTTGTGATAAGCTAGGAGCAGAACCATAGAGGCCAGAGACCAGGGATCAGCCTATTGATGTTTGTGATAAGCAAGAAGCAGAACCATAGAGGCCAGAGATCAGGGATCAGCTTATTGATGTTTGTGATAAGCTAGAAGCAGAACCATAGAGGCCAGAGATCAGGGATCAGCCTATTGATGCTTGTGATGAGCTAGAAGCAGAACCATAGAGGCCAGAGATCAGGGATCAGCCTATTGATGTTTGTGATAAGCTAGAAGCAGGACCATAGAGGCCAGAGCGTTAGTGCGCTGTAGTTATGGTAGGAACATGACGCCACCTCTACAACACCTTCAATCTCAGGAACACATTACCACTTCTGGCCATCATACCTGAAATATAGCATAAAAGTACTGTCATCAAAACTCATTTAGGAGAGATAGGATTTCTTGTTAATGAAGGACCTTCCCTCCCTGGGGAACCCAGATTGTCAGGGGAGGCTGAGTAAAGCATGCTGACTAGGCTGAATGGGCAGTATAGCAATATTAGCCCCTGGGCCCCACAGTGGAGTGTTCTGGCCCCTGGGCCCCACAGTGGAGTGGTCTGGCCCCTCTGTAGTGGTCTAATATGGCTCAGAGGGCCAGAATGTTGGGCCTCTGACATCAAGGATCGATCTACTCTGAGAGGGCAGGGGGTGTTGGTGGGAGGGTCCTCCTCATTAGCTGCCTGGAGCGGAGCAGGCCCGGACTCAACTTCCCCCTGGGGAATCATAATGGGTCTGGCCGGATGATATTTATGATGATGATGATGATAATGGAAGTTCACAGACACTCAACTGTTGGTGAACGTTATAGCAATTACAAAAGAGTTAAGTCATAGCAATGAAACCAGAAACAAAATAGCAATACTCAAAGATCATGCAAACACACACACTCTCACACTCTCACACACACACAAACACACACACATGCATGCACACACATACACACACACATGCAAACACACACACTCTCACACACACAAACACACACACATGCATGCACACACATGCACACACAAATGCAAACACACACGCAAACACGCAAACACACACGCAAACACCTTGGCAAACCAATGAATCCATTATTCAGATATAAATGAGTACCTCAGAAAGGCTAGTTAACCAATGAATCCATTATTCAGATATAAATGAGTACCTCAGAAAGGCTAGTTCACTAATGAATCCATTATTCAGATATAAATGAGTACCTCAGAAAGGCTAGTTAACCAATGAATCCATTATTCAGATATAAATGAGTACCTCAGAAAGATTAGTTCACTAATGAATCCATTATTCAGATATAAATGAGTACCTCAGTAAGGTTAGTTCACTAATGAATCCATTATTCAGATATAAATGAGTACCTCAGAAAGGTTAGTTCACTAATGAATCCATTATTCAGATATAAATGAGTACCTCAGAAAGGTTAGTTCACTAATGAATCCATTATTCAGATATAAATGAGTACCTCAGAAAGGTTAGCTAGCGCCCCACTGCTCCCTAAGTAGTAACTCACATACATAATTTTAACACTCTTAGTGTTTCCTATCCAATAGTACTAATTATGTGCATATCCTATTTTCTGGGCAGGCATTTTACTTTAGGCACGCCAGACTCTCCAAAACCGTCACCTCGGCAGCCGCTCCCTAAGAAGTTAATAGATGTGAAGGCTTTCCTTCCTAGTGCTGTGTCATAATGAGGGAGTAAACAGCAGCATCACGTTAGTCAGGCCTCCTTTCCTCCAAAGAGGTAACCACCCCAGCATTATCTATTTAACTGGGAGCTGTATAGAGAGGTAATGACCTCAGCATTATCTATTTAACTAGGAGCTGCTACTAGGAGCTGTATAGAGAGGTAATCACCCCAGCATTATCTATTTAACTAGGAGCTGCTACTAGGAGCTGTATAGAGAGGTAATCACCCCAGCATTATCTATTTAACTAGGAGCTGCTACTAGGAGCTGCATAGAGAGGTAATCACCCCAGCATTATCTATTTAACTAGGAGCTGCTACTAGGAGCTGTATAGAGAGGTAATCACCCCAGCATTATCTATTTAACTAGGAGCTGCTACTAGGAGCTGCATAGAGAGGTAATCACCCCAGCATTATCTATTTAACTAGGAGCTGCTACTAGGAGCTGTATAGAGAGGTAATCACCTCCGCATTATCTATTTAACTAGGAGCTGCTACTAGGAGCTGTATAGAGAGGTAATCACCTCAGCATTATCTATTTAACTAGGAGCTGCTACTAGGAGCTTTATAGAGAGGTAATCACCTCAACATTATCTATTTAACTAGGAGCTGCTACTAGGAGCTTTATAGAGAGGTAATCACCCCAGCATTATCTATTTAACTAGGAGCTGCTACTAGGAGCTGTATAGAGAGGTAATCACCTCAGCATTATCTATTTAACTATGAGCTGCTACTAGGAGCTGCATCTTGCATAATAAGGTGTTGTCACTAAACGGTGTTATGAGAACTAAGCAGACACCAGGATAATTGGCCCCTTTTTGTTCCCAGTGGTAGAGGAACGCAGCTCCCCTCATCTCAGCTGATGAGACTCCAGTAGACTCCAGTACATATAGAAGCTATCCAGGAACCCCCCTCACCTCCCTAGACCCTTTGGGCTGTGTAGACTCAAAGGAACCTGTGGGGAAATAAAGCATACATACACTAAATGAAGGAGAGAGGGAGACAGGGAGATCATTATGTATTATTACATTATTTTAACTGATTCATCAGTACTGTATAATCTTGATTGTATATTCCATGGTAGACCTTATCTCATAAACTATAGTGCCCAGTAAGTCCCCATCTACAGTATATAAATAATAACTAACCTCTGAAGCCTGCACTTGACTTCCAACAGACTATACATAACTACTGGCAAATGACACATATTGTTGAACTGCTCAGTGGAAATGGTTCTTTAACCAGGTCTTAGTAAAATGACCAATTATTTCCACTAGTTTATCAACATTGTGGTTCAGTGTAACGTTAAGCTGACGTTAAAAGGAACATGAATGCTAGCTGTTCTCAACCACTCTAATTGGCCAGTAGTGTCTAGCTCTCAACCCTCTCAACCCTGTTCTAAACCACGGATGGTCTTTGTTGCTCTGACAGTCAGTGAGCTCTGCTTCTGCTTGTTAACAGGAGAACTATGCAGAAACAGCCCTCAACAACCCTCCAGCCTGGAATTAGTGTCTCCTGTCAGGATCAACATCAACGTTAGCATCTACAGTACTAAAGTCGTCTACAGTGACCCTCAACATCAGTCGTCTACAGTGCTACAATATAGCTGGGCTCAACTGGAGTTTTAAAGTTTCATGTCCTCCGCTGCCCCCTCAGCCAGCTCCGTCTCACAGCTCTCCTCTGTCTCAGCAAGAGAACACTCCAGAGAGAACACCGCAGCACTCCAGAGAGAACACTCCAGAGAGAACACTCCAGAGAGAACACTCCAGAGAGAACACTCCAGGGAGAACACTCCAGAGAGAACACTCCAGAGAGAACACTCCAGAGAGAACACCGCAGCACTCCAGAGAGAACACTCCAGAGAGAACACTCCAGAGAGAACACTCCAGAGAGAACACTCAAGGGAGAACACTCCAGGGAGAACACTCCAGAGAGAACACTCCAGATTGTGTTTGTCTTGAAATAATGATCCAGCATCAATTCATTCCACCGTCCACAGTCTAATGAACATGAACATGCTACAGTTGCTTCAGTTAGTCTGGAAAGAGGAGAAATTACAACCAACATTGAGCTGTTTGGAAGATGAACCAACAAGCCCACTAACTAACTCAATCAATCAATCAATCAAATGTATTTATAAAGCCCTTTTTATATCAGCAGATGTCACAAAGTGCTATACAGAAACACAGCCTAAAACCCCAAACAGCATACAATGCAGATGTAGAAGCACGGTGGCTAGGAAAACCTCCCTAGAAAGGCAGGAACCTAGGAAGAAATTTAGAGAGGAACCACGCTCTAAGCGGTTGGCTGGTTCTCTTCTGGCTGTGCCGGGTTGAGACTCAGACCTCAGGAAGATGAACCAGCCAGTCCACTAACTAACAGACCTCAGGAAGATGAACCAGCCAGTCCACTAACTAACAGACCTCAGGAAGATGAACCAGCCAGTCCACTAACTAACAGACCTCAGGAAGATGAACCAGCCAGTCCACTAACTAACAGACCTCAGGAAGATGAACCAGCCAGTCCACTAACTAACAGACCTCAGGAAGATGAACCAACCAGTCCACTAACTAACAGACCTCAGGAAGATGAACCTGCCAGTCCACTAACTAACAGACCTCAGGAAGATGAACCTGCCAGTCCACTAACTAATAGACCTCAGGAAGATGAACCTGCCAGTCCACTAACTAATAGACCTCAGGAAGATGAACCAGCCAGTCCACTAACTAACTAACAGAGTTAGTTGCTGGCTATCAGAGGATAATGGTGTCTGGTTTGTTCTTTAAGAAGCTGGCTATCAGATGAGATTGTATCTGGTTTGTTCTTTAAGAAGCTGGCTATCAGAGGAGATTGTATCTGGTTTGTTCTTTAAGAAGCTGGCTATCAGAGGAGATGGTATCTGGTTTGTTCTTTTTGAAGCTGGCTATGAGTGGAGATTGTATCTGGTTTGTTCTTTAAGGAGCTGGCTATCAGAGGAGATTGTATCTGGTTTGTTCTTTATGAAGCTGGCTATCAGAGGAGATGGTATCTGGTTTGTTCTTTTTGAAGCTGGCTATGAGTGGAGATTGTATCTGGTTTGTTCTTTATGAAGCTGGCTATCAGAGGAGATGGTATATGGTTTGTTCTTTAAGATGCTGGCTATCAGAGGAGATGGTATCTGGTTTGTTCTTTAAGATGCTGGCTATCAGAGGAGATGGTATCTGGTTGCTTTATAAAGGAGGTAATTTACACCATTCTCTTGGTGATCCAGAGGCACTTTGTAATGCTACACATTATTCATGCCACAACATGGGGCGCTGGGATACAAGCTGGCTGTTTATTCTAGAGCTCAGGCAGGGCTGAGGCAGGACTGGGCTGAGGAATGGTTAGGCTGAGGTAGAGATGGGCTTGAGGCAGGGTTAAGGTGGGATGAGGTGGGGTTAAGGAGGCCTGAGGCTGGGTTAAGGAGGGCTGAGGCTGGGTTAAGGAGGGCTGAGGTAAGGTTAAGGAGGGCTGAGGTAGGGTTAAGGAGGGCTGAGGCTGGGTTAAGGAGGGCTGAGGCTGGGTTAAGGAGGGCTAAGGTGGGGTTAAGGAGGGCTGAGGCTGGGTTAAGGAGGGCTAAGGTGGGGTTAAGGAGGGCTGAGGCTGGGTTAAGGAGGGCTAAGGTGGGGTTAAGGAGGGCTGAGGCTGGGTTAAGGAGGGCTGAGGCTGGGTTAAGGAGGGCTGAGGCTGGGTTAAGGAGGGCTGAGGTAGGGTTAAGGAGGGCTGAGGCAGGGTTAAGGAGGGCTGAGGCTGGGGTTAAGGAAGGCTGAGGCTGGGTTAAGGAGGGCTGAGGCTGGGTTAAGGAGGGCTGAGGCAGGGTTAAGGAGGGCCGAGGCTGGGTTACGGAGGGCTGAGGTAGAGTGTTGGAGCTGAGGGTTGAAGCCATGTTGAGGCAGGCTGAGGCTGAGCTAGGAGCAGGAGAATGCTGGGAGGACCCACCAGGCTCAGAGATCAGGGATCATCCGACACCCCAAGGCCTAATCTTCTTAGTGGACCTGGATAAAATGAGGATCCATTACAGAACCAACCTTCATCTCCCCAACTAGCCCCCTCCACCCCCACTCCACCAGCCCCTTCCTGGCCCCTCCCAGCCCTATCCAGCCCCCTCCTGGCCCCACCCAGTCCCTCCCAGCCCCTCCAGCACCCTCCTGGCCCCCCAGACCCCTCCATTCGCTCCAGCCCCCTCCCAGCCCGCTCCAGCCCCTACCCAGCCCCCTCCTGGCCCCTCCCAGCCCTCTCCAGCCCCATACCCAGCCCCCTTCTGGCCCCACCCAGCTCCTCCAGCCCCTCCCAGCCCGCTCCTGGCCCCTCCCAGCACCATGCCCCTCTGATAGCCAGTTTAGCCAGCATGGAGACAATGGCCTGGTCGGGGACTTAATCAGGCATTAGCCGGGAAAGCAGCTAAGCTCCATATTCACTCCATCTGGAGCTGCAGACCGACCGGCTTGGCCTGAAAAGAAATATGTCCTTCTCAGATGTGATGAGAGGAGAAGACAGAGGAGAGGGGGCAGAGAGGAAGCCAGCAGGGTCACAGAGAGCTCCACTCAACCACCTCTCTCTTTAAAGGCCTTTTACACCATCAGGGACTTGAGCTTTCAACTGGTAACATCTCAGCCTCAAACGTCAGAATGAATCCAACCGGTGAAACCAAACATGATGTAAACGTCACAGTCACAGAGAAGGTAGTGTAATTCACCAAGATTGCAACCAAATGGCATAATTCAACACATATTACTGCGTGGACTGTCTGACATGCTGTCACATCTAAATACTGTACAACAACCCAACACATATTACTGCGTGGACTGTCTGACATGCTGTCACATCTAAATACTGTACAACAACCCAACACATATTACTGCGTGGACTGTCTGACATGCTGTCACATCTAAATACTGTACAACAACCCAACACATATTACTGCGTGGACTGTCTGACATGCTGTCACATCTAAATACTGTACAACAACCCAACACATATTACTGCGTGGACTGTCTGACATGCTGTCACATCTAAATACTGTACAACAACCCAACACATATTACTGCGTGGACTGTCTGACATGCTGTCACATCTAAATACTGTACAACAACCCAACACATATTACTGCGTGGACTGTCTGACATGCTGTCACATCTAAATACTGTACAACAACCCAACACATATTACTGCGTGGACTGTCTGACATGCTGTCACATCTAAATACTGTACAACAACCCAACACATATTACTGCGTGGACTGTCTGACATGCTGTCACATCTAAATACTGTACAACAACCTTTTGACCAAAACATTGAAGAAGGGTTGAGATGTTCAGAACAGGTAGTCTGTTAAGTAGCAACTCACAACAGAACAACAAAAACAGTCTTGGTGAGGACAACATGTCCAGTTAACATAGAGATGACAGACAGAAGAATGGACAGTGAGGACAACATGTCCAGTTAACATAGAGATGACAGACAGAATGGACAGTGAGGATAACATGTCCAGTTAACATAGAGATGACAGACAGAATGGACAGTGAGGATAACATGTCCAGTTAACATAGAGATGACAGACAGAATGGACAGTGAGGACTACACGTCCAGTTAACATAGAGATGACAGACAGAATGGACAGTGAGTGAACATGTCCAGTTAACATAGAGATGACAGACAGAATGGACAGTGAGGATAACATGTCCAGTTAACATAGAGATGACAGACAGAATGGACAGTGAGGACAACACGTCCAGTTAACATAGAGATGACAGACAGAATGGACAGTGAGGATAACATGTCCAGTTAACATAGAGATGACAGACAGAATGGACAGTGAGGATAACATGTCCAGTTAACATAGAGATGACAGACAGAATGGACAGTGAGGATAACATGTCCAGTTAACATAGAGATGACAGACAGAATGGACTGTTAGGACAACATGTCCAGTTAACATAGAGATGACAGACAGAAGAATGGACAGTGAGGATAACATGTCCAGTTAACATAGAGATGACAGACAGAATGGACAGTGAGGACAACATGTCCAGTTAACATAGAGATGACAGACAGAAGAATGGACAGTGAGGACAACATGTCCAGTTAACATAGAGATGACAGACAGAATGGACAGTGAGGACAACATGTCCAGTTAACATAGAGATGACAGACAGAAGAATGGACAGTGAGGATAACATGTCCAGTTAACATAGAGATGACAGACAGAAGAATGGACAGTGAGGACAACATGTCCAGTTAACATAGAGATGACAGACAGAATGGACAGTGAGGATAACATGTCCAGTTAACATAGAGATGACAGACATAATGGACAGTGAGGATAACATGTCCAGTTAACATAGAGATGACAGACAGAATGGACAGTGAGGACAACATGTCCAGTTAACATAGAGATGACAGACAGAAGAATGGACAGTGAGGATAACATGTCCAGTTAACATAGAGATGACAGACAGAATGGACAGTGAGGACAACATGTCCAGTTAACATAGAGATGACAGACAGAAGAATGGACAGTGAGGACAACATGTCCAGTTAACATAGAGATGACAGACAGAAGAATGGACAGTGAGGATAACATGTCCAGTTAACATAGAGATGACAGACAGAAGAATGGACAGTGAGGACAACATGTCCAGTTAACATAGAGATGACAGACAGAATGGACAGTGAGGATAACATGTCCAGTTAACATAGAGATAACAGACAGAATGGACAGTGAGGACAACATGTCCAGTTAACATAGAGATGACAGACAGAAGAATGGACAGTGAGGATAACATGTCCAGTTAACATAGAGATGACAGACAGAAGAATGGACAGTGAGGACAACACGTCCAGTTAACATAGAGATGACAGACAGAATGGACAGTGAGGACAACATGTCCAGTTAACATAGAGATGACAGACAGAAGAATGGACAGTGAGGACAACACGTCCAGTTAACATAGAGATGACAGACAGAATGGACAGGGAGGATAACATGTCCAGTTAACATAGAGATGACAGACAGAAGAATGGACAGTGAGGACAACACGTCCAGTTAACATAGAGATGACAGACAGAATGGACAGTGAGGACAACATGTCCAGTTAACATAGAGATGACAGACAGAAGAATGGACAGTGAGGACAACACGTCCAGTTAACATAGAGATGACAGACAGAATGGACAGTGAGGATAACATGTCCAGTTAACATAGAGATGACAGACAGAAGAATGGACAGTGAGGACAACACGTCCAGTTAACATAGAGATGACAGACAGAATGGACAGTGAGGATAACATGTCCAGTTAACATAGAGATGACAGACAGAAGAATGGACAGTGAGTGCCTCTCTCCTAGAAGTTTTTAGCTGTTCCTTGGTAAAGCAGCTGGCATCTGCAAGCCAGCATAAGTGAACATGACACAAGGCTGCTGTCCGGAAAGCCTCTGGTAGGTCCGAGGTCAGCAACAACAGCATTGACTCAATCCTAACTAACACCACACTGGGAGAAGAGCACTCATAATGTTCCACCCAGGTCAGAGGTTGAACCATACCATTCTAGACACAGACACTGGCTTCACACTACAGTGTGACCTGCTGGGAAACGGAGTACTCTAGAGGACAAAGCTCCAAACAAGCAGAGAACCAACACCCAACAGATATCTGTGAAGTGGCTTGCTGGTTAAAGACACCCCTCATTGGAGTGATTCAACTGATGGAGAGGAGGAGAGGAAGGGGAGATGCTGGAGAGGAGAGGAGGAGAGGTGAGAGGCTGGGGAGGAGAGGAGGAGAGGTGAGAAGCTGGGGAGGAGAGGAGGAGAAGAAGGTGAGAGGCTGGGGAGGAGAAAGGAGGGGCTTGGGAGGCTGAATAGAGAGAGGGGAAGCTGGCTGTGAAATGGAGACCACAGAAAGGCCATTTATTATTGAACAGAGCTTCTATTCACACCTCAGGGGAGCTTCTGCCTCTAGTCCCTGTCACCTCCTCTAACTTCTGCCACTAGTCCCTGTCAACTCCTCTAACTTCTGCCACTAGTCCCTGTCAACTCCTCTAACTTCTGCCACTAGTCCCTGTCACCTCCTCTAACTTCTGACATACTAGTCCCTGTCACCTCCTCTAACTTCTGACATACTAGTCCCTGTCACCTCCTCTAACTTCTGACATACTAGTCCCTGTCACCTCCTCTAACTTCTGCCACTAGTCCCTGTCAACTCCTCTAACTTCTGCCACTAGTCCCTATAAACTCCTCTAACTACTGCCACTAGTCCCTGTCACCTCCTCTAACTTCTGACATACTAGTCCCTGTCAACTCCTCTAACTTCTGACATACTAGTCCCTGTCACCTCCTCTAACTTCTGCCACTAGTCCCTGTCAACTCCTCTAACTTCTGCCACTAGTCCCTGTCACCTCCTCTAACTTCTGACATACTAGTCCCTGTCACCTCCTCTAACTTCTGACATACTAGTCCCTGTCACCTCCTCTAACTTCTGCCACTAGTCCCTGTCACCTCCTCTAACTTCTGACATACTACTCCCTGTCACCTCCTCTAGCTTCTGCCTCTAGTCCCTGTCACCTCCTCTAACTTCTGCCACTAGTCCCTGTCACCTCCTCTAGCTTCTGACATACTAGTCCCTGTCAACTCCTCTAACTTCTGCCACTAGTCCCTGTCAACTCCTCTAACTTCTGCCACTAGTCCCTGTCACCTCCTCTAACTTCTGCCACTAGTCCCTGTCACCTCCTCTAACTTCTGCACTCCTCTAACTTCGTCCTGTCAACTCCCTCTAGTCCATACTGTCCTCTAGCTCCTCTAGTCTCCTCTAACTAACTGCCACTAGTCCCTGTCCTCCTCTAACTTCTGCCACTAGTCCCTGTCACCTCTCTAACTTCTGCCACTAGTCCCTGTCACCTCCTCTAACTTCTGCCACTAGTCCCTGTCACCTCCTCTAACTTCTGCCACTAGTCCCTGTCAACTCCTCTAACTTCTGCCACTAGTCCCTGTCACCTCCTCTAACTTCTGCCACTAGTCCCTGTCACCTCCTCTAACTTCTGCCACTAGTCGCTGTCACCTCCTTTAACTTCTGACATACTAGTCCCTATCACCTCCTCTAACTTCTGCCACTAGTCCCTGTCAACTCCTCTAACTTCTGACATACTAGTCCCTGTCACCTCCTCTAACTACTGCCACTAGTCCCTATCACCTCCTCTAACTTCTGCCACTAGTCCCTGTCACCTCCTCTAACTTCTGCCACTAGTCCCTATCAACTCCTCTAACGTCTGCCACTAGTCCCTGTCACCTCCTCTAACTTCTGACATACTAGTCCCTGTCACCTCCTCTAACTTCTGCCACTAGTCCCTGTCACCTCCTCTAACTTCTGACATACTAGTCCCTGTCACCTCCTCTAACTTCTGACATACTAGTCCCTGTCAACTCCTCTAACTTCTGCCACTAGTCCCTGTCAACTCCTCTAACTTCTGCCACTAGTCCCTGTCAACTCCTCTAACTTCTGCCACTAGTCCCTGCCAACTCCTCTAACTTCTGCCACTAGTCCCTGTCACCTCCTCTAACTTCTGCCACTAGTCCCTGTCACCTCCTCTAACTTCTGACATACTAGTCCCTGTCACCTCCTCTAACTTCTGACATACTAGTCCCTGTCACCTCCTCTAACTTCTGACATACTAGTCCCTGTCACCTCCTCTAACTTCTGACATACTAGTCCCTGTCACCTCCTCTAACTTCTGACACTAGTCCCTGTCACCTCCGCTAACTACTGCCTCTAGTTCCTGTCACCTCCTCTAACTTCTGACATACTAGTCCCTGTCACCTCCTCTAACTTCTGACATACTAGTCCCTGTCACCTCCTCTAACTTCTGACATACTAGTCCCTGTCACCTCCTCTAACTTCTGCCACTAGTCCCTGTCACCTCCTCAAACTTCTGCCACTAGTCCCTGTCAACTCCTCTAACTTCTGACATACTAGTCCCTGTCAACTCCTCTAACTTCTGAAATACTAGGCCTTGTAGAGGTCAGACAGTGGGAACAGGTAGGGTAATATGAGTTAGGTTGAGGTCAGACAGTGGGAACAGGGAGGGTAATATGAGTTAGGTTGAGGTCAGACAGTGGGAACAGGGAGGGTAATATGAGTTAGGTTGAGGTCAGACAGTGGGAACAGGGAGGGTAATATGAGTTAGGTTGAGGTCAGACAGTGGGAACAGGGAGGGTAATATGAGTTAGGTTGAGGTCAGACAGTGGGAACAGGGAGGGTAATATGAGTTAGGTTGAGGTCAGACAGTGGGAACAGGGAGGGGTAATATGAGTTAGGTTGAGGTCAGACAGTGGGAACAGGGAGGGGTAATATGAGTTAGGTTGAGATCAGACAGTGGGAACAGGGAGGGTAATATGAGTTAGGTTGAGGTCAGACAGTGGGAACAGGGAGGGTAATATGAGTTAGGTTGAGGTCAGACTGTGGGAACAGGAGGGGGGTAATATGAGTTAGGTTGAGGTCAGACAGTGGGAACAGGGAGGGGTAATATGAGTTAGGTTGAGGTCAGACAGTGGGAACAGGGAGGGTAATATGAGTTAGGTTGAGGTCAGACAGTGGGAACAGGGAGGGTAATATGAGTTAGGTTGAGGTCAGACAGTGGGAACAGGGAGGGGTAATATGAGTTATGTTGAGGTCAGACAGTGGGAACAGGGAGGGGTAATATGAGTTAGGTTGAGGTCCGACAGTGGGAACAGGGAGGGGTAATATGAGTTATGTTGAGGTCAGACAGTGGGAACAGGGAGGGGTAATATGAGTTAGGTTGAGGTCAGACAGTGGGAACAGGGAGGGTAATATGAGTTAGGTTGAGGTCAGACAGTGGGAACAGGGAGGGTAATATGAGTTAGGTTGAGGTCAGACAGTGGGAACAGGGAGGGGTAATATGAGTTATGTTGAGGTCAGACAGTGGGAACAGGGAGGGTAATATGAGTTAGGTTGAGGTCAGACAGTGGGAACAGGGAGGGGTAATATGAGTTATGTTGAGGTCAGACAGTGGGAACAGGGAGGGGTAATATGAGTTAGGTTGAGGTCAGACAGTGGGAACAGGGAGGGTAATATGAGTTAGGTTGAGGTCAGACAGTGGGAACAGGGAGGGTAATATGAGTTAGGTTGAGGTCAGACAGTGGGAACAGGGAGGGGTAATATGAGTTAGGTTGAGGTCAGACAGTGGGAACAGGGAGGGGTAATATGAGTTAGGCTGAGGTCAGACAGTGGGAACAGGGAGGGTAATATGAGTTAGGTTGAGGTCAGACAGTGGGAACAGGGAGGGTAATATGAGTTAGGTTGAGGTCAGACAGTGGGAACAGGGAGGGTAATATGAGTTATGTTGAGGTCAGACAGTGGGAACAGGGAGGGGTAATATGAGTTAGGTTGAGGTCAGACAGTGGGAACAGGGAGGGTAATATGAGTTAGGTTGAGGTCAGACAGTGGGAACAGGGAGGGGTAATATGAGTTAGGTTGAGGTCAGACAGTGGGAACAGGGAGGGGTAATATGAGTTAGGTTGAGGTCAGACAGTGGGAACAGGGAGGGTAATATGAGTTAGGTTGAGGTCAGACAGTGGGAACAGGGAGGGTAATATGAGTTAGGTTGAGGTCAGACAGTGGGAACAGGGAGGGTAATATGAGTTAGGTTGAGGTCAGACAGTGGGAACAGGGAGGGTAATATGAGTTAGGTTGAGGTCAGACAGTGGGAACAGGGAGGGGTAATATGAGTTAGGCTGAGGTCAGACAGTGGGAACAGGGAGGGTAATATGAGTTAGGTTGAGGTCAGACAGTGGGAACAGGGGCTCTAAACATACCTAACACTAGGACTCTAAACATACCTAACACTAGGGCTCTAAACATACCTAACACTAGGGCTCTAAACATACCTAACACTAGGACTCTAAACATACCTAACACTAGGACTCTAAACATACCTAACACTAGGGCTCTAAACATACCTAACACTAGGGCTGTAAACATACCTAACACTAGGGCTCTAAACATACCTAACACTAGGACTCTAAACATACCTAACACTAGGGCTCTAAACATACCTAACACTAGGGCTCTAAACATACCTAACACTAGGGCTCTAAACATACCTAACACTAGGGCTCTAAACATACCTAACACTAGGGCTCTAAACATTCTTAACACTAGGACTCTAAACATACCTAACACTAGGGCTCTAAACATACCTAACACTAGGGCTCTAAACATACCTAACACTAGGGCTCTAAACATACCTAACACTGGGGCTGTAAACATACCTAACACTAGGGATCTAAACATACCTAACACTAGGGCTCTAAACATACCTAACACTAGGGCTCTAAACATACCTAACACTAGGGCTCTAAACATTCTTAACACTAGGACTCTAAACATACCTAACACTAGGGCTCTAAACATACCTAACACTAGGGGTCTAAACATACCTAACACTAGGGCTCTAAACATACCTAACACTGGGGCTGTAAACATACCTAACACTAGGGATCTAAACATACCTAACACTAGGGATCTAAACATACCTAACACTAGGGCTGTAAACATACCTAACACTAGGGCTCTAAACATACCTATCACTAGGGCTCTTAACATTCCTCACACTAGGGCTCTAAACATACCTAACACTAGGGCTCTAAACATACCTAACACTGGGGCTGTAAACATACCTAACACTAGGGATCTAAACATACCTAACACTAGGGCTCTAAACATACCTAACACTAGGGCTCTAAACATACCTATCACTAGGGCTCTAAACATACCTAACACTAGGGCTCTAAACATACCTAACACTAGGGCTCTAAACATAACTATCACTAGGGCTCTTAACATTCCTCACACCAGGGCTGTAAACATACCTAACACTAGGGCTCTTAACATTCCTCACACCAGGGCTGTAAACATACCTAACACTAGGGCTCTAAACATACCTAACACTAGGGCTCTAAACATACCTAACACTAGGACTCTAAACATACCTAACACTAGGGTTCTAAACATACCTATCACTAGGGCTCTAAACATACCCATCACTAGGGCTCTAAACATACCTAACACTAGGGCTCTAAACATACCTAACACTAGGGCTCTAAACATACCTAACACTAGGGCTCTAAACATACCTAACACTAGGACTCTAAACATACCTAACACTAGGGCTCTAAACATACCTATCACTAGGGCTCTAAACATACCTAACACTAGGGCTCTAAACATAACTATCACTAGGGCTCTAAACATACCTAACACTAGGGCTGTAAACATACCTAACACTAGGGCTCTAAACATACCTAACACTAGGGCTGTAAACATACCCATCACTAGGGCTCTAAACATACCTATCACTAGGGCTCTAAACATACCTAACACTAGGGCTCTAAACATACCCATCACTAGGGCTGTAAACATACTTAACACTAGGGCTCTAAACATAACTATCACTAGGGCTCTAAACATACCTAACACTAGGGCTGTAAACATACCTAACACTAGGGCTCTAAACATAACTATCACTAGGGCTCTAAACATACCTAACACTAGGGCTCTAAACATACCTAACACTAGGGCTGTAAACATACCTAACACTAGGGCTCTAAACATACCTATCACTAGGGCTCTAAACATACCTAACACTAGGGCTCTAAACATAACTATCACTAGGGCTCTAAACATACCTAACACTAGGGCTGTAAACATACCTATCACTAGGGCTCTAAACATACCTAACACTAGGGCTCTAAACATACCTAACACTAGGGCTGTAAACATACCTATCACTAGGGCTCTAAACATACCTAACACTAGGGCTCTAAACATACCTAACACTAGGGCTGTAAACATACCTAACACTAGGGCTCTAAACATACCTATCACTAGGGCTCTAAACATACCTAACACTAGGGCTCTAAACATAACTATCACTAGGGCTCTAAACATACCTAACACTAGGGCTGTAAACATACCTAACACTAGGGCTCTAAACATAACTATCACTAGGGCTCTAAACATACCTAACACTAGGACTCTAAACATACCTAACACTAGGGCTCTAAACATTCCTCACACCAGGGCTGTAAACTAGAGCTGGCTGCTGCTGGCATGGCTTCAGACCTTGCAGATCAACACACTTTGAACAGTAGGTGGGAAGAGTTTGCTGTTGCCTTAACAAACATTTGGCCACAGGCTCGATTCATTTACTGCATTCCAGCGTGTGCACTTTCCTTGAGCGCTTGACAAACACCAATTAAAGTCAACCCAGGATATAAAGTCAGCCCTCTGCTCTGCCACAGCTCGTTTTACCGCAGACAGCAGGAAACTAAGTATAGTTTATATTACAACACTCACTTTATTATCATTTTGTTATTGAAGCCAGTCTTTTTTTTTTATGAAGGAGAAATTGCAGATTATTTAAACAGTAAGTTAATGAAGTCTTAAGGAATGTGAGCTATGTGAGGTTGTTATGGTTGTGTGTTTGGACAGGTGATGGGAAGTCACATACAGTGAAGGAAAAAAGTATTTGATCCCCTGCTGATTTTGTACGTTTGACCACTGACAAAGAAATGATCAGTCTATAATTTTAATGGTAGGTTTATTTGAACAGCGAGAGACAGAATAACAACAACAAAAATCCAGAAAAACGCATGTGAAAAATGTTATAAATTGATTTCCATTTTAATGAGAGAAATAAGTATTTGACCCCTCTGCAAAACATGACTTAGTACTTGGTGGCAAAACCCTTGTTGGCAATCACAGAGGTCAGACGTTTCTTATAGTTGGCCACCAGGTTTGCACACATCTCAGGAGGGATTTGGTCCCACTCCTCTTTGCAGATCTTCTCCAAGTCATTAAGGTTTCGAGGCTGACGTTTGGAAACTTGAACCTTCAGCTCCCTCCACAGATTTTCTATGGGATTAAGGTCTGGAGACTGGCTAGGCCACTCCAGGACCTTAATGTGCTTCTTCTTGAGCCACTCCTTTGTTACCTTGGCCGTGTGTTTTGGGTCATTGTCATGCTGGAATACCCATCCACGACCCATTTTCAATGCCCTGGCTGAGGGAAGGAGGTTCTCACCCAAGATTTGATGGTACATGGCCCCGTCCATCGTTCCTTTGATGCGGGGAAGTTGTCCTGTCCCCTTAGCAGAAAAACACCCCCAAAGCATAATGTTTCCACCTCCATGTTTGACGGTGGGGATGGTGTTATTGGGGTCATAGGCAGCATTCCTCCTCCTCCAAACACGGCGAGTTGAGTTGATGCCAAAGAGCTCATCTGACCACAATACTTTCACCCAGTTGTCCTCTGAATCATTCAGATGTTCATTGGCAAACTTCAGACGGTCATATATATGTGCTTTCTTGACCCGGGGGACCTTGCGGGCGCTGCAGGATTTCAGTCCTTCATGGCGTAGTGTGTTACCAATTGTTTTCTTGGTGACTATGGTCCCAGCTGCCTTGAGATCATTGACAAGATCCTCCCGTGTAGTTCTGGGATGATTCCTCACCGTTCTCATGATCATTGCAACTCCACGAGGTGAGATCTTGCATGGAGCCCCAGGCCGAGGGAGATTGACAGTTCTTTTGTGTTTCTTCCATTTGCGAATAATCGTACCAACTGTTGTCACCTTCTCACCAAGCTGCTTGGCGATGATCTTGTAACCCATTCCAGCCTTGTGTATGTCTACAATCTTGTCCCTGACATCCTTGGAGAGCTCCTTGGTCTTGGACATGGTGGAGAGTTTGGAATCTGATTGATTGATTGCTTCTGTGGACAGGTGTCTTTTATACAGGTAACAAGCTGAGATTAGGAGCACTCCCTTTAAGAGTGTGCTCCCAATCTCAGCTCGTTACCTGTATAAAAGACACCTGGGAGCCAGAAATCTTTCTGATTGAGAGGGGGTCAAATACTTATTTCCCTCATTAAAATGCAAATCAATTTATAACATTTTTCACATGCGTTTTTCTGGATTTTTTGGTTGTTATTCTGTCTCTCGCTGTTCAAATAAACCTACCATTAAAATTATAGACTGATCATTTCTTTGTCAGTGGGAAAACGTACAAAATCAGCAGGGGATCAAATACATTTTTCCCTCACTGTATGTACACTAGTCTTCAAATGAAAATGTCCTACTTAGAAAGAGACTGAACCAAATTATACATGTACTTGATGAATATGTAAATTAACACTTTTTATTATGAATTGTAAAGTAATACTGTCATATAAAATCTCAACATTTCAAGCATCCAAATGTAAAAGGTACGTGTTATTAAATATAGTACAACTATATCTAATAATATATAATCTATACCGTAGGCTGCTGGTTATGAAATATAGAGAGATACTGGTGGCTTTTGGTTATGAAATATAGAGAGATACTGGTGGCTTTTGGTTATGAAATATAGATAGATACTGGTGGCTGCTGGTTATGAAATATAGATAGATACTGGTGGATGCTGGTTATGAAATATAGATAGATACTGGTGGCTGCTGGTTATGAAATATAGATAGATACTGGTGGCTGCTGGTTATGAAATATAGATAGATACTGGTGGCTGCTGGATATGAAATATAGATAGATACTGGTGGATGCTGGTTATGAAATATAGATAGATACTGGTGGCTGCTGGTTTGAAACAAAGATAGATACTGGTGGCTGATGGTTATGAAATATAGTTAGATACTGGTGGCTTATTGGTTATGAAATATAGATAGATACTGGTGGCTGTTGGTTATGAAATATAGATAGATACTGGTGGCTTTTGGTTATGAAATATAGATAGATACTGCTGATTATGAAATATAGATAGATACTGGTGGCTGCTGATTATGAAATATAGATAGATACTGGTGGCTGTTGGTTATGAAATATAGATAGACACTTGTGGCTGCTGGTTATGAAATATAGATAGATACTGGTGGCTGCTGGTTATGAAATATAGATAGATACTGGTGGCTGTTGGTTATGAAATATAGATAGATACTGGTGGCTGCTGGATATGAAATATAGATAGATACTGGTGGCTGCTGGTTATGAAATATAGTTAGATACTGGTGGCTGCTGGATATGAAATATAGATAGATACTGGTGGATGCTGGTTATGAAATATAGATAGATACTGGTGGCTGCTGGTTTGAAAAAAGATAGATACTGGTGGCTGCTGATTATGAAATATAGATAGATACTGGTTTCTACTGGTCATGAAATATAGATAGATACTGGTGGCTGCTGGCTCTGAAATATAGATAGATACTGGTGGCTATTGGTTATGAAATATAGATAGATACTGGTGGCTGCTGACTATGAAATATAGATAGATACTGGTGGCTGTTGGTTATGAAATATAGATAGATACTGGTGGCTGCTGGTTATGAAATATAGTTAGATACTGGTGGCTGCTGGTTTTGAAATATAGATAGATACTGGTGGCTGCTGGTTATGAAATATAGATAGACACTGGTGGCTGCTGGTTATGAAATATAGATAGATACTGGTGGCTGCTGGTTATGAAATATAGATAGATACTGGTGGCTGCTGGTTATTAAATATAGATAGATACTGGTGGCTGCTGGTTATGAAATATAGATAGATATTGGTGGCTGTTGGTTATGAAATATAGATAGATACTGGTGGCTGTTGGTTATGAAATATAACTGTAGGCTGCTGGTTATGAAATACAGACAGATACTGGTGGCTGCTGGTTATGAAATATATTTAGATACTGGTGGCTGCTGGTTTTGAAATATAGATAGATACTGGTGGCTGCTGATTATGAAATATAGATAGATACTGGTAGCTGCTGGTTATGAAATATAGATAGACACTGGTGGCTGCTGGTTATGAAATATAGATAGATACTGGTGGCTGCTGGTTATGAAATATAGATAGATACTGGTGGCTGCTGGTTATGAAATATAGATAGATACTGGTGGCTGCTGGTTATGAAATATAGATAGATATTGGTGGCTGTTGGTTATGAAATATAACTGTAGGCTGCTGGTTATGAAATGCAGACAGATACTGGTGGCTGCTGGTTATGAAATATAGATAGATACTGGTGGCTGCTGGTTATGAAATACAGACAGATACTGGTGGCTGTTGGTCATGAAATATAGATAGATACTGGTGGCTGCTGGTTATGAAATATTACTGTAGGTTGATGGTTGAATGATGTGAGATGCATAAAAATCCAACCTTTCAGTGGGTAAAATGCTGTCCTCAAAACGGCACAAACCTGCTCATGGGGAGCAGGGCCTGGGGAAAACCCTCCAGTTTAGAAGTCAACAGAGCCCGTTAATAACAGGATATAACCAGGACCATGGGGGAGCAGGGCCTGGGGAAAACCCTCCTGTTTAGAAGTCAACAGAGCCCGTTAATAACAGGATATAACCAGGACCATGGGGGAGCAGGGCCTGGTGAAAACCCTCCAGTTTAGAAGTCAACAGAGCCCATTAATAACAGGATACAACCAGGACCATGGGGGAGCAGGGCCTGGTGAAAACCCTCCAGTTTAGAAGTCAACAGAGCCCATTAATAACAGGATATAACCAGGACCATGGGGGAGCAGGGCCTGGTGAAAACCCTCCAGTTTAGAAGTCAACAGAGCCCATTAATAACAGGATACAACCAGGACCATGGGGGAGCAGGGCCTGGTGAAAACCCTCCAGTTTAGAAGTCAACAGAGCCCATTAATAACAGGATATAACCAGGACCATGGGGGAGCAGGGCCTGGTGAAAACCCTCCAGTTTAGACGTCAACAGATTCCATTAACACATCAGCAGATTACAGATGACTTCATATGCCATGCAAGTAGCCCCAGACAATGGCTTTAGGCATGACGGATTGGCCTGCTATAACCTACTTTATGTTAAACTCATTCTCACTGTTATTTTTCACAATTGTAATTTTGTTCCTCCTCATGGCATTGTCCTCGGTGGACTAACTGGCTTCCTGTGGTAATGATTCCTCCTCATGGCATTGTTTTCTGCATAATCGGGTTGGTAGTCAAGGCTTTTGGTGACACAGCCATCTGTCAAAATCCTTTGCTTTGTAAAATGCTGTGGAATAATGTTCTATACAACTAGAGCCTTTCTGTTATCAGGTAGGGAGGGAAGAGGCCGATCCAATCAGCCTCTTCCGAGGTGAAGGGAAATAATTTACCATCTCATTATTACAGTATGTTGTTCCCTTGGTTCCATAGATGTTCTACTATCTCATTATTATGTTGTAGCTTTGGTTCCATAGATGTTCTACCATCTCAATATTCTGTTGTAGCCTTGGTTCCATAGATGTTCTACCATCTCATTATTATGTTGTAGCTTTGGTTCCATAGATGTTCTACAATCTCATTATTCTGTTGTAGCCTTGGTTCCATAGATGTTCTACCATCTCATTATTATGTTGTAGCTTTGGTTCCATAGATGTTCTACCATCTCATTACTCTGTTGTAGCCTTGGTTCCATAGATAATCTACCATCTCATTATTCTGTTGTAGCCTTGGTTCCATAGATGTTCTACCATCTCATTATTCTGTTGTAGCCTTGGTTCCATAGATAATCTACCATCTCATTATTATGTTGTAGCCTTGGTTCCATAGATGTTCTACCATCTCATTATTCTGTTGTAGCTTTGGTTCCATAGATAATCTACCATCTCATTATTCTGTTGTAGCCTTGGTTCCATAGATAATCTACCATCTCATTATTATGTTGTAGCCTTGGTTCCATAGATGTTCTACCATCTCATTATTCTGTTGTAGCTTTGGTTCCATAGATAATCTACCATCTCATTATTCTGTTGTAGCCTTGGTTCCATAGATAATCTACCATCTCAGTATTCTGTTGTAGCCTTGGTTCCATAGATATTCTACCATCTCATTATTCTGTTGTAGCCTTGGTTCCATAGATGTTCTACCATCTCATTATTCTGTTGTAGCCTTGGTTCCATAGATAATCTACCATCTCATTATTCTGTTGTAGCCTTGGTTCCATAGAAAATCTACCATCTCATTATTCTGTTGTAGCCTTGGTTCCATAGATAATCTACCATCTCATTATTCTGTTGTAGCCTTGGTTCCATAGATAATCTACCATCTCATTATTCTGTAGTAGCCTAGGTTCCATAGATATTCTACCATCTCATTATTCGGTTGTAGCCTTGGTTCCATAGATAATCTACCATCTCATTATTATGTTGTAGCCTTGGTTCCATAGATGTTCTACCATCTCATTATTCTGTTGTAGCCTTGGTTCCATAGATAATCTACCATCTCATTATTCTGTTGTAGCCTTGGTTCCATAGATATTCTACCATCTCATTATTCTGTTGTAGCCTTGGTTCCATAGATAATCTACCATCTCATTACCATGATGTCTCTCCATCTGTCATCTCCAACATGATGTCTCTCCATCTGTCATCTCCACCATGATGTCTCCCCATCTGTCCTCACCAACATGATGTCTCTCCATCTGTCCTCTCCAACATGATGTCTCTCCATCTGTCCTCTTCACCATGTCTCCCCATCTGTCATCTCCAACATGTTGTCTCTCCATCTGTCCTCACCAACATGATGTCTCTCCATCTGTCATCTCCAACATGATGTCTCTCCATCTGTCATCTCCAACATGTTGTCTCTCCATCTGTCCTCACCAACATGATGTCTCTCCATCTGTCCTCTACACCATGATGTCTCCTCATCTGTCCTCCTCCCAATAGACTAGCACCATGCCAGGTAGAGCCCAAGGGCACCATGCCAGGTAGAGCCAATAGACCAGCACCATGCCAGGTAGAGGCCAATAGACCAGCACCATGCCAGGTAGAGGCCAATAGACCAGCACCATGCCAGGTAGAGCTCACTAGACCAGCACCATGCCAGGTAGAGGCCAATAGACTAGCACCATGCCAGGTAGAGCCCAATAGACCAGCACCATGCCAGGAAGAGGCCAATAGACCAGCACCATGCCAGGTAGAGGCCAATAGACTAGCACCATGCCAGGTAGAGGCCAATAGACCAGCACCATGCAAGGTAGAGGCCAATAGACTAGCACCATGCCAGGTAGAGGCCAATAGACCAGCACCATGCCAGGTAGAGCCCAGTAGCACCATGCCAGGTAGAGCCCAATAGACCAGCACCATGCCAGGTAGAGGCCAATAGACTAGCACCATGCCAGGTAGAGGCCAATAGACCAGCACCATGCCAGGTAGAGCCCAATAGACCAGCACCATGCCAGGTAGAGGCCAATAGACCAGCACCATGCCAGGTAGAGGCCAGTAGCACCATGCCAGGTAGAGGCCAATAGACTAGCACCATGCCAGGTAGAGGCCAATAGACTAGCACCATGCCAGGTAGAGCTCAATAGACCAGCACCATGCCAGGTAGAGGCCAATAGACCAGCACCATGCCAGGTAGAGGCCAATAGACCAGCACCATGCCAGGTAGAGCCCAATAGACCAGCACCATGCCAGGTAGAGCCCAATAGACTAGCACCATGCCAGGTAGAGGCCAATAGACCAGCACCATGCCAGGTAGAGCCCAATAGACCAGCACCATGCCAGGTAGAGGCCAATAGACCAGCACCATGCCAGGTAGAGGCCAATAGACCAGCACCATGCCAGGTAGAGCTCACTAGACCAGCAACATGCCAGGTAGAGGCCAATAGACTAGCACCATGCCAGGTAGAGGCCAATAGACCAGCACCATGCCAGGAAGAGGCCAATAGACCAGCACCATGCCAGGTAGAGGCCAATAGACCAGCACCATGCCAGGTAGAGGCCAATAGACTAGCACCATGCCAGGTAGAGGCCAATAGACTAGCACCATGCCAGGTAGAGGCCAATAGACTAGCACCATGCCAGGTAGAGACCAATAGACCAGCACCATGCCAGGTAGAGCCCAATAGACTAGCACCATGCCAGGTAGAGCCCAATAGACCAGCACCATGCCAGGTAGAGCCCAAAAGACTAGCACCATGCCAGGTAGAGGCCAATAGACCAGCACCATGCCAGGTAGAGCCCAAAAGACTAGCACCATGCCAGGTAGAGCTCACTAGTCCAGCACCATGCCAGGTAGAGGCCAATAGACCAGCACCATGCTAGGTAGAGGCCAATAGACTAGCACCATGCCAGGTAGAGGCCAATAGACCAGCACCATGCCAGGTAGAGCCCAGTAGCACCATGCCAGGTAGAGCCCATGAGACCAGCACCATGCCAGGTAGAGCCCAATAGACCAGCACCATGCCAGGTAGAGGCCAATAGACCAGCACCATGCCAGGTAGAGGCCAATAGACCAGCACCATGCCAGGTAGAGCCCAGTAGCACCATGCCAGGTAGAGGCCAATAGACTAGCACCATGCCAGGTAGAGGCCAATAGACTAGCACCATGCCAGGTAGAGCTCAATAGACCAGCACCATGCCAGGTAGAGCCCAATAGACCAGCACCATGCCAGGTAGAGGCCAATAGACCAGCACCATGCCAGGTAGAGGCCAATAGACCAGCACCATGCCAGGTAGAGCCCAATAGACTAGCACCATGCCAGGTAGAGCCCAATAGACCAGCACCATGCCAGGTAGAGCCCAATAGACCAGCACCATGCCAGGTAGAACCCAATAGACTAGCACCATGCCAGGTAGAGCCCAATAGACCAGCACCATGCCAGGTAGAGCCCAATAGACCAGTACCATGCCAGGTAGAGGCCAATAGACTAGCACCATGCCAGGTAGAGCTCACTAGACCAGCACCATGCCAGGTAGAGCCCAATAGACCAGCACCATGCCAGGTAGAGCCCAATAGACCAGCACCATGCCAGGTAGAGGCCAATAGACCAGCACCATGCCAGGTAGAGGCCAATAGACCAGCACCATGCCAGGTATGAGGACAGCAACCTTGGCGAATAGCCTTCTAGAGATCTGAGACCGCACCATCTCTCAGCTGTGCCAGAGAGAATGCTGCCATGATATGGACATGGGCATATTGTGGCCATCAGTTTGGCATTAATCCTTTCACTTCACCATTCATTCCTCCAAATCACAAAAACATTGCCATTAGAATGAGGCCTGTAGAGTTGTGGTGCTTCAGTCCCACTTTAACTTAAACACTTCTTAAAGCTTTTAAGAAGCTGCTTGCTTGCTTATGAATGCCATGTGAATCTGCTATGTAGTGTTGATGAAGACTTTATAATGCCCTAGCGAGATAGCCTTTTCCCTATCTAAATGCAGATTACCATTAGGTTGACTACCCTCATCGTCCTCTCTCTACGGAGCTGGTTACAGTTAATTAGTGTACCACATCATTTTATTAAACTCTATCGACCATGTACAAATGCCTCTACTTAGGCAATAATGTGGTTTCCCACCCAGCTGAATCAATGAATCAGAATGTGCAGTCTCAGTGCTCCAATATGCTACTGCCTCCAGCTGAGCTACAGGTGGCTAGCTACCTTCCCCTTCAATTAGACACAATCATCACTCACAGTCATTACTCTGCTGAAGGCTACTTGCTCCAATCTGGAAGGAGGGATTCACATTAATGTAGTGATTCAGCTTGTCACAGCCAACTTCTCTGTTGTACTGAAACCAAAGCAATTTAGTTGTTGCCTCTGGGCCCGTTGGCAGCAGGCTGGGCTGATGGAGGGAGGGAGCTGTGAGGACTTGGAGATACAGTTTAATCAGAGCCATCTGTGAGCAGAGCAGCTAGAAGGACCTTCCCCTTACAGGGGAGTTAAGTACAGTCTTGAGAGGGGCTGTGTTAGAATGCACGGTATTATGACTTTCTTAGAATAACAGAACAGAGGGAGGAAGGAGGAGAGGAGGAGAGACAGAGGGAGGAGGAGGAGGAGGGAGGAGAGGATGAGGTGGAGGAGGAGAGAAGGAGGGAGGAGAGGAGAGGAGGAGGAGGTGGAGGAGGAGAGAAAGAGGGAGGAGAGGAGGTGAGACAGAGGGAGGAGGAGGAGGAGGGAGGAGAGGAGAGGAGGAGGAGGAGGAGGTGGTGGAAAGAGAGTAGGGGAGACAGAGGGAGGGAGGGAGGGAGGGAGGGAGGGAGGGAGGGAGGGAGGGAGGGAGGGAGGGAGGGAGGGAGGGCAGGAGAGGAGAGGAGTGTAGACGGAGGGGGAGATACAGAGAGAGGAGGAGGGGGGAGGAGAGGAGGAGGAGGAGAAGGTGGAAAGAGAGTAGGGGAGACAGAGGGAGGGAGGGAGGGAGGGAGGGAGGGAGGGGAGGGCGGACAGGAGAGGAGAGGAGTGTAGACAGAGGGAGGAGAGAGAAGGAAGGAGTCAATGAGGAGGGAAGAGGACACGAAGTGAAAACAGAGGACCAGCTAATCTGATTCACCCTGAGGAGATGGAGCGTAATGGTGGTGTGTGTGTTAGAGTGTGTGTGCGTGCGTGTGTGTCAGGGCGTGTTGGACACACGAGAGCGAAACCCAATCAGTCCACATGAAAGCCATACAGCTGACCAATCAAGTTACCAGCTAGCGGCTAGTTCCTAGCCAAATACACAAAGCCAAAGGAAATGAAAGAGGTGTGACTGGGCGTGTGTGTTTGACTCTCAATCACTACCGACCATTCCAGGACAACTACATCAGAACCTGAGATTACAGAGACTATTCCTTCATCCCATATAATGTAAAATACATTTATCCATGCAATCTATACCTTCATCCATATAATATCATATACCTTTATCTATATAATATCATATACCTTCATCCATATAATATCATATACCTTTATACATATATTATCATATACCTTTATCCATATAATATCATATACCTTCATCCATATAATATCATATACTTTTATCCATATAATATCATATACCTTTATCCATATAATATAATATACCTTCATCCATATAATATCATATACCTTTATCTATATAATATCATATACCTTTATCCATATAATATCATATACCTTTATACATATATTATCATATACCTTTATCTATATAATATAATATACCTTCATCCATATAATATCATATACCTTTATCTATATAATATCATATACCTTTATCCATATAATATCATATACCTTTATACATATATTATCATATACCTTTATCTATATAATATAATATACCTTCATCCATATAATATCATATACTTTTATCCATATAATATCATATACCTTTATCCATATAATATAATATACCTTCATCCATATAATATCATATACCTTTATACATATATTATCATATACCTTTATCTATATAATATCATATAACTTTATCCATATCATATCATATACCTTTATCCATATAATATCATATACCTTTATACATATATTATCATATACCTTTATCTATATAATATCATGTACTTTTATCTATAAAGTATCATATACCTTTATCTATATAAATCATATACCTTTATCTAAATAATATAATACAATTTAACTTTATCTATATAATATCATATACCTTTATCTATATAATATCATATACCTTTATCTATATAATATCATACAACTTCATCTATATAATATCATATACCTTTATCTATATAATATCCTATACCAATTTCTATATAATATCATATACCTTCATCTATATAATATCATATTCCTTTATCTATACATTTATCATATACCTTTATCAATATAATATCATATACCTTTATCTATATAATATCATAAACCTTTATCTATATAATAACATATACATTTATCAATATAATATCATACAACTTTATCTATATAATACCATATACCTTCATCTATATAATATTATATACCTTTATCTACATAATATCACATACCTTTATCTATATAATATCATATACCTGTATCTATATAATATCATATACCTTCATCAATATAATATCATACACATTTATCCATATAATATCATACACCTTCATCTATATAATATCATATACCTGTATCTATATAATATCATGTACTTTTATCTATAAAGTATCATATACCTTTATCTATATAAATCATATACCTTTATCTAAATAATATAATACAATTTAACTTTATCTATATAATATCATATACCTATATCTATATAATATCATATACCTTTATCTATATAATATCATACAACTTCATCTATATAATATCATATACCTTTATCTATATAATATCCTATACCAATTTCTATATAATATCATATACCTTCATCTATATAATATCATATTCCTTTATCTATACATTTATCATATACCTTTATCAATATAATATCATATACCTTTATCTATATAATATCATAAACCTTTATCAATATAATAACATATACATTTATCAATATAATATCATACAACTTTATCTATATAATATCATATACCTTCATCTATATAATATTTTATACCTTTATCTACATAATATCATATACCTTCATCAATATAATATCATATACCTTTATCTATATAATATCATATACCTTTATCTACATAATATCATATACCTTTATCTATATAATATCATATACTTGTATCTATATAATATCATATACCTTCATCAATATAATATCATACACATTTATCCATATAATATCATACACCTTCATCTATATAATATCATATACCTGTATCTATATAATATCATATACCTTCATCAATATAATATCATACACATTTATCCATATAATATCATACACCTTCATCTATATAATATCATATACCTGTATCTATATAATATCATGTACTTTTATCTATATAATATCATACAACTTCATCTATATAATATCATATACCTTTATCTGTATAATATCATATACCAATTTCTATATAATATCATATACCTTCATCTATATAATATCATATTCATTTATCTATACATTTATCATATACCTTTATCAATATAATATCGTATAACTTTATCTATATAATATCATATACCTTTACCTATATAATATCGTACAACTTTATCTATATAATATCATATACCTTCATCTATATAATATCATACACCTTCATCTATTTAATATTATATACCTTTATCTATATAATATCATATACCTTTATCTATATAATATCATATACCTTTATCTATGTAATATCATATACCTTTATTTATATAATATCATGCACCTTTATCTATATAATATCATGTACCTTTATCTATATAATTTCATATACCTTCATCAATATAATATCATATACCTTTATCTATATAATATCATATATCTTTATCTATATAGGCGGCAGGTAGCCTAGTGGTTAGAGCGTTGGACTTGTAACCGGAGGGCTGCAAGTTCAAATCCCCGAGCTGACAAGGTAAAAATCTGTCGTTCTGCCCCTGAACAAGGCAGTTAACCCACTGTTCCCAGGCGCCAAGACGTGGATGTCGATTAAAAAGGCAGCCCCCCGCACCTCTCTGATTCAGAGGGGTTGGGTTAAATGCGGAAGACACATTTCGGTTGAAGGCATTCGGTTGTACAACTGACTAATAATGGTGACTTTGACTTTGACTTTATATAATATCATATACCTTCATCAATATAATATCATACACATTTATCCATATAATATCACATACCTTTATCTATATAATTTCATATACCTTTATCTATATAATATCATATACCTTTATCTCATTCCTAGTCTGGTTCTGGCTCCATCTATCTGTTTTTAGGTCTTAATATAGTCAGTATCTCAGAGGAACAGCATTACAGCTCAATTGACATTTAAAGTCGATGTTTCCTGCGTTCGTGGAGACTGCATTCACAGTTAACGCTGCATATGTCGGCTCAATTGGAAATGAGCCATTATCTGTCGCCAACGCTTTGAGAGGAGAGTGAAAAAGGATTCCGTGGAGGGCAGGGAAGGTTCAATGGAAAGATAGTTGTTGTCATCGTAGGTTCTCTGTCTGAGAACAGTCAAGAGAAGGAAGCCGGGAGCAGACAGACAGTTGAAGTAGTTCAAGTCATAGTTCAACAAGCCTCAGTGTTGTTAGACAGCCCCAGTCAGCACTATCAGCATCAAAGTCAGGACCGGCTAAACTCCTGACGTCATTATTATGTACTATGAATCTCTGATTAGATTAACTATCTCAGATGCTATGCTCTTTACATGAAGGACAGTTAGTGCAGTAACTCAGGTTTGTGTACCTGGAAAAACCAAAGTAAATGAATGTGAATTCCGTTGATTTTGAGGGAACAGAAAATACAATACAAATACCATCTTCATACAGTAGTTGATAAAGACGTTATCCTCATAGTAAATTCGCTGTCCATCAATTACTAACATCCTTTAGAGAGAGAAGGGTATCGCCACTGAAGTTCACACCTGTTTTACAAATTTGGAAGAAAACGAAAGCTCAATAAACCAGTTTGTATTTAACTGAGCAGACAGACAAGTTGAACAATGCATGGGTCTTTTCCATTAACCTGATGATTAGAGTGGAGAGAGAGAGAGAGAGAGAGAGAGAGAGAGAGAGAGAGAGAGAGAGAGAGAGAGACAGAGACAGAGACAGAGAGACAGAGACAGAGACAGAGGCAGAGGCAGAGGCAGAGGCAGAGGCAAAGGCAGAGGCAGGCAATCTATTATGAGCCAGAGGCGTGGCTGAGAAGGTACTGTCTAAATTATTCTTCAATAAAGACGCGTTTACAGCCTCCAAGCACCACGCTGCTCAGGATATTTAATAAGACCAGATTATAGCCTCCCAGCACCATGCTGCTCAGGATCTTTAATAAGACCAGTTAACAGCCTCCCACAATGGATCATTTAGATCACTCCTCTATTACTGACACTGGATCATTTAGATCACTCCTCTAATGATGACACTGGATCATTTAGATCCCTCCTCTAATGATGACACTGGATCATTTAGATCACTCCTCTAATATGGACACTGGATCATTTAGATCACTCCTCTAATATGGACACTGGATCATTTAGATCACTCCTCTAATACGGACACTGGATCATTTAGATCCCTCCTCTAATGATGACACTGGATCATTTAGATCACTCCTCTAATACGGACACTGGATCATTTAGATCCCTCCTCTAATGATGACACTGGATCATTTAGATCACTCCTCTAATACGGACACTGGATCATTTAGATCCCTGCTCTAATCATGACAAAGGATCATTTAGATCACTCCTCTAATACTGATACTGGATCATTTAGATCCCTGCTCTAATCATGACACTGGATCATTTAGATCCCTCCTCTACTGCCGACACTGGGTCATTTAGATCCCTCCTCTAATGCCGACACTGGATCATTTAGATCCCTCCTCTACTGCCGACACTGGGTCATTTAGATCCATCGTCTACTGCCGACACTGGGTCATTTAGATCCCTCCTCTAATGACGACACTGGATCATTTAGATCCCTCCTCTACTGCCGACACTGGGTCATTTAGATCCCTCCTCTACTGCCGACACTGGGTCATTTAGATCCATCCTCTACTGCCGACACTGGGTCATTTAGATCCCTCCTCTAATGACGACACTGGATCATTTAGATCCCTCCTCTACTGCCGACACTGGGTCATTTAGATCCCTCCTCTAATGACGACACTGGATCATTTAGATCACTCCTCTACTTCCGACACTGGATCATTTAGATCCCTCCTCTAATGACGACACTGGATCATTTAGATCCCTCCTCTACTGCCGACACTGGATCATTTAGATCACTCCTCTAATGTGGACACTGGATCATTTAGATCACTCCTCTAATACGGACACTGGATCATTTAGATCCCTCCTCTAATGATGACATTGGGTCATTTAGATCACTCCTCTAATACTGACACTGGGTCATTTAGATCCCTCCTCTAACGATGACACTGGATCATTTAGATCACACCTGTAATGACGACACTGGATCATTTAGATCCCTCCTCTACTGCCGACACTGGGTCATTTAGATCCCTCCTCTACTGCCGACACTGGGTCATTTAGATCCATCCTCTACTGCCGACACTGGGTCATTTAGATCCCTCCTCTAATGACGACACTGGATCATTTAGATCACTCTTCTACTGCCGACACTGGATCATTTAGATCACTCCTCTAATGTGGACACTAGATCATTTAGATCACTCCTCTAATACGGACACTGGATCATTTAGATCCCTCCTCTAATGATGACACTGGGTCATTTAGATCACTCCTCTAATACTGACACTGGGTCATTTAGATCCCTCCTCTAACGATGACACTGGATCATTTAGATCACACCTCTACTGCCGACACTGGATCATTTAGATCCCTCCTCTAATGACGACACTGGGTCATTTAGATCACTCCTCTCATACTAACACTGGGTCATTTAGATCACTCCTCTCATAATGACAC
Organism: Brachymystax lenok tsinlingensis; assembly: GCA_030435695.1. Classification (NCBI taxonomy): domain Eukaryota; kingdom Metazoa; phylum Chordata; class Actinopteri; order Salmoniformes; family Salmonidae; genus Brachymystax; species Brachymystax lenok. The sequence goes on along the minus strand of JAGFMH010000026.1, from coordinate 964,037 downwards.
TGGATAATTTAGATAACTCCTCTAATGATTACACTGGATCATTTATATCACTCCTCTAATACGGACACTGGATCATTTAGATCCCTCCTCTAATGATGACACTGGGTCATTTAGATCACTCCTCTCATAATGACACTGGATAATTTAGATAACTCCTCTAATGATTACACTGGATCATTTATATCACTCCTCTAATACGGACACTGGATCATTTAGATCCCTCCTCTAATGATGACACTGGGTCATTTAGATCCCTCCTCTAATGATGACACTGGGTCATTTAGATCACTCCTCTAATGACGACACTGGGTCATTTAGATCCTTCCTTTACTGCCGACACTGGGTCATTTAGATCCCTCCTCTACTGCCGACACTGGATCATTTAGATCCCTCCTCTAATACTGACACTGGATCATTTACGTCACTCCTCTAATGACGACACTAGATCATTTAGATCCCTCCTCTACTGCCGACACTGGGTCATTTAGATCCCTCCTCTAAAGACGACACTGGATCATTTAGATCCCTCCTCTACTGCCGACACTGTGTCATTTAGATCCCTCCTCTAATACTGACAATGGTTCATTTAGATCCCTCCTCTACTGCCGACACTGGGTCTTTTAGATCCCTCCTCTACTGCCGACACTGGATCATTTAGATCCCTCCTCTAATGAGGACACTGGGTCATTTAGATCACTCCTCTAATGACGACACTGGGTCATTTAGATCCCTCCTCTACTGCCGACACTGGATCATTTAGATCCCTCCTCTAATACTGACACTGGATCATTTAGGTCACTCCTCTAATGACGACACTGGATCATTTAGATCCCTCCTCTAATGACGACACTGGATCATTTATATCCCTCCTCTACTGCCGACACTGGGTCATTTAGATCCCTCCTCTACTGCCGACACTGGGTCATTTAGATCCCTCCTCTACTGCCGACACAGGGTCATTTAGATCCCTCCTCTAATGACGACACTGGGTCATTTAGATCACTCCTCTAATGACGACACTGGTCATTTAGATCCCTCCTCTACTGCCGACACTGGGTCATTTAGATCCCTCCTCTACTGCCGACACTGGATCATTTAGATCCCTCCTCTAATACTGACACTGGATCATTTAGGTCACTCCTCTAATGACGACACTGGATCATTTAGATCCCTCCTCTAATGACGACACTGGATCATTTAGATCCCTCCTCTACTGCCGACACTGGGTCACTTAGATCCCTCCTCTAATGACGACACTGGTTCATTTAGATCCCTCCTCTACTGCCGACACTGGGTCTTTTAGATCCCTCCTCTACTGCCGACACTGGATCATTTAGATCCCTCCTCTAATGACGACACTGGGTCATTTAGATCACTCCTCTAATGACGACACTGGGTCATTTAGATCCCTCCTCTACTGCCGACACTGGGTCATTTAGATCCCTCCTCTACTGCCGATACTGGATCATTTAGATCCCTCCTCTAATACTGACACTGGATCATTTAGGTCACTCCTCTAATGACGACACTGGATCATTTAGATCCCTCCTCTAATGACGACACTGGATCATTTATATCCCTCCTCTACTGCCGACACTGGGTCATTTAGATCCCTCCTGTACTGCCGACACTGGGTCATTTAGATCCCTCCTCTACTGCCGACACAGGGTCATTTAGATCCCTCCTCTAATGACGACACTGGGTCATTTAGATCACTCCTCTAATGACGACACTGGTCATTTAGATCCCTCCTCTACTGCCGACACTGGGTCATTTAGATCCCTCCTCTACTGCCGACACTGGATCATTTAGATCCCTCCTCTAATACTGACACTGGATCATTTAGGTCACTCCTCTAATGACGACACTGGATCATTTAGATCCCTCCTCTAATGACGACACTGGATCATTTTGATCCCTCCTCTACTGCCGACACTGGGTAATTTAGATCCCTCCTCTACTGCCGACACTGGGTCATTTAGATCACTCCTCTACTGCCGACACTGTGTAATTTAGATCCCTCCTCTACTGCCGACACTGGATCATTTAGATGTCTCCTCTACTGCCGACACTGGGTCATTTAGATCCCTCCTCTAATGACGACACTGGGTCATTTAGGTCACTCCTCTAATGACGACACTGGATCATTTAGATCCCTCCTCTAATGACAACACTGGATCATTTATATCCCTCCTCTACTGCCGACACTGGGTCATTTAGATCCCTCCTCTACTGCCGACACTGGATCATTTAGATCCCTCCTCTAATACTGACACTGGATCATTTAGGTCACTCCTCTAATGACGACACTGGATCATTTAGATCCCTCCTCTAATGACGACACTGGATCATTTATATCCCTCCTCTACTGCCGACACTGGGTCATTTAGATCCCTCCTCTACTGCCGACACTGGGTCATTTAGATTCCTCCTCTACTGCCGACACAGGGTCATTTAGATCCCTCCTCTAATGACGACACTGGGTCATTTAGATCACTCCTCTAATGACGACACTGGTCATTTAGATCCCTCCTCTACTGCCGACACTGGGTCATTTAGATCCCTCCTCTACTGCCGACACTGGATCATTTAGATCCCTCCTCTAATACTGACACTGGATCATTTAGGTCACTCCTCTAATGACGACACTGGATCATTTAGATCCCTCCTCTAATGACGACACTGAATCATTTAGATCCCTCCTCTACTGCCGACACTGGGTCATTTAGATCCCTCCTCTAATGACGACACTGGTTCATTTAGATCCCTCCTCTACTGCCGACACTGGGTCTTTTAGATCCCTCCTCTACTGCCGACACTGGATCATTTAGATCCCTCCTCTAATGACGACACTGGGTCATTTAGATCACTCCTCTAATGACGACACTGGGTCATTTAGATCACTCCTCTAATGACGACACTGGTCATTTAGATCCCTCCTCTACTGCCGACACTGGGTCATTTAGATCCCTCCTCGACTGCCGAAACTGGATCATTTAGATCCCTCCTCTAATACTGACACTGGATCATTTAGGTCACTCCTCTAATGACGACACTGGATCATTTAGATCCCTCCTCTAATGACGACACTGGATCATTTAGATCCCTCCTCTACTGCCGACACTGGGTCATTTAGATCCCTCCTCTAATGACAACACTGGATCATTTTGATCCCTCCTCTACTGCCGACACTGGGTAATTTAGATCCCTCCTCTACTGCCGACACTGGGTCATTTAGATCACTCCTCTACTGCCGACACTGTGTAATTTAGATCCCTCCTCTACTGCCGACACTGGATCATTTAGATGTCTCCTCTACTGCCGACACTGGGTCATTTAGATCCCTCCTCTAATGACGACACTGGGTCATTTAGGTCACTCCTCTAATGACGACACTGGATCATTTAGATCCCTCCTCTAATGACGACACTGGATCATTTATATCCCTCCTCTACTGCCGACACTGGGTCATTTAGATCCCTCCTCTACTGCTGACACTGGGTCATTTAGATCCCTCCTCTACTGCCGACACAGGGTCATTTAGATCCCTCCTCTAATGACGACACTGGGTCATTTAGATCACTCCTCTAATGACGACACTGGTCATTTAGATCCCTCCTCTACTGCCGACACTGGGTCATTTAGATCCCTCCTCTACTGCCGACACTGGATCATTTAGATCCCTCCTCTAATACTGACACTGGATCATTTAGGTCACTCCTCTAATGACGACACTGGATCATTTAGATCCCTCCTCTAATGACGACACTGGATCATTTAGATCCCTCCTCTACTGCCGACACTGGGTCATTTAGATCCCTCCTCTAATGACGACACTGGATCATTTTGATCCCTCCTCTACTGCCGACACTGGATAATTTAGATCCCTCCTCTACTGCCGACACTGGGTCATTTAGATCACTCCTCTACTGCCGACACTGTGTAATTTAGATCCGTCCTCTACTGCCGACACTGGATCATTTAGATGTCTCCTCTACTGCCGACACTGGGTCATTTAGATCCCTCCTCTAATGACGACACTGGGTCATTTAGATCACTCCTCTAATGACGACACTGGGTCATTTAGATCCCTCCTCTACTGCCGACACTGGGTCATTTAGACCCCTCCTCTACTGCCGACACTGGGTCATTTAGATTCCTCCTCTACTGCCGACATGATACTTGTCACTGAGTCCCTCCTCTAATGCCTCTCTGCCTGTATTAACAAACAACTGGATACGTACAAATCAGATATGTCCCAGACTACGATGAGAATGGTCTGTGACAATCCTAGGTATTATTAGCTATTAGGCAAGTTCTACTTCGAATAGATTATGATGTTAGAGAATCTGAGAGCCTGAAGAGTCCCAAAAGTCCTGTGTGGTGATACGAGCCCAGAGCCCAGACAAGCAAGGTGTTCTCAGACGAGCTCAGCATAGCCAACCAATCAGCACAGGTCTCATAGTTCAAAGGTGCTCAAACACCCATACTGCCACGTTTGACATATTTGACCTCCTCAACAACCGGTTGTTTGTTTTGTAATGTTAATGGAAGTCATTTAACTGTTACATTTTCAGTCATCTCTGCTGCCGATTCATACATGCATTCAATATGGGCCTTCTCCAGCTTGGTGATTCATCTGGTGAACAGAAAATAACTATTTGTTAGTTAGCTACAGTAATTATTCACAAGAAGTTATGAAATTGTGTTACATACCATTTTTATTCAAGCAGCCTAAAACAATGGATTTGCTGAATAATATTTCCAAAACTAAGGGCATCTGATTCAGAATTTTGAAAAGCAAACTGCTAGCTAGGTTTCTATAGCCAGAAGGAGAAGGAAAGGGAAGCAAACTGCTAGCTAGGTTTCTATAGCCAGAGGGAGAAGGAAAGGGAAGCAAACTGAACTAGGTTTCTATAGCCAGAGGGAGAAGGAAAGGGAAGCAAACTGAACTAGGTTTCTATAGACAGAGGGAGAAGGAAAGGGAAGCAAACTGCTAGCTAGGTGTCTATAGCCAGAGGGAGAAGGAAAGGGAAGCAAACTGCTAGCTAGGTTTCTATAGCCAGAGGGAGAAGGAAAGGGAAGCAAACTGAGCTAGGTTTCTATAGCCAGAGGGAGAAGGAAAGGGAAGCAAACTGCTAGCTAGGTGTCTATAGCCAGAGGGAGAAGGAAAGGGAAGCAAACTGCTAGCTAGGTTTCTATAGCCAGAAGGAGAAGGAAAGGGAAGCAAACTGAGCTAGGTTTCTATAGCCAGAGGGATAAGGAAAGGGAAGCAAACTGCTAGCTAGGTTTCTATAGCCAGAGGGAGATGGAAAGGGAAGCAAACTGCTAGCTAGGTTTCTATAGCCAGAGGGAGAAGGAAAGGGAAGCAAACTGAGCTAGGTTTCTGTAGCCAGAGGGAGAAGGAAAGGGTAGCAAACTGCTAGCTAGGTTTCTATAGCCAGAGGGAGAAGGAAAGGGAAGCAAACTGAGCTAGGTTTCTATAGCCAGAAGGAGAAGGAAAGGGAAGTGGTTTGTTCCTCTTTCTACAATATAATCCTCAGAGAGAATGTTGTTTCTGTATATCTTCTCTTTTAGATATTTCTAAAGAACTTTGATTAATATAATTATTTCCAGATACGTTTAAAAGTGTCAACTGTTTTAAATAGAAAGTCCAGAATTTCACTTATTTGTGAAGTAATTACATGTTGACCTCAACAGGAAGAAATGACCAATCCCAATGCATTGGAACCCAGGAGGAGGTCGATGCCTTTCTCCTGTGATGTCTGGGATCCCCATGTAGCCACCTCACTAACCACAATCTCCCCATATCACCACTCCCTACATATCAACCCTCCCACTACCACAATCTCCCCATATCACCACTCCCTACATATCAACCCTCCCACTACCACAATCTCCCCCATATCACCACTCCCTACATATCAACCCTCCTCACTAACCACAATCTCCCCATATCACCACTCCCTACATATCAACCCTCCCACTACCACAATCTCCCCATATCACCACTCCCTACATATCAACCCTCCTCACTAACCACAATCTCCCCATATCACCACTCCCTACATATCAACCCTCCCACTACCACAATCTCCCCATATCACCACTCCCTACGTATCAACCCTCCCACTACCACAATCTCCCCCATATCACCACTCCCTACATATCAACCCTCCTCACTAACCACAATCTCCCCATATCACCACTCCCTACATATCAACCCTCCCACTACCACAATCTCCCCATATCACCACTCCCTACATATCAACCCTCCCACTACCACAATCTCCCCATATCACCACTCCCTCACGTATCAACCCTCCCACTACCACAATCTCCCCATATCACCACTCCCTACGTATCAACCCTCCCACTACCACAATCTCCCCATATCACCACTCCCTCATTATCAACCCTCCCACTACCACAATCTCCCCATATCACCACTCCCTCACGTATCAACCCTCCCACTACCACAATCTCCCCATATCACCACTCCCTACGTATCAACCCTCCCACTACCACAATCTCCCCATATCACCACTCCCTACATATCAACCCTCCCACTACCACAATCTCCCCATATCACCACTCCCTACATATCAACCCTCCCACTACCACAATCTCCCCATATCACCACTCCCTACGTATCAACCCTCCCACTACCACAATCTCCCCATATCACCACTCCCTACATATCAACCCTCCCACTACCACAATCTCCCCATATCACCACTCCCTACGTATCAACCCTCCCACTACCACAATCTCCCCATATCACCACTCCCTACGTATCAACCCTCCCACTACCACAATCTCCCCATATCACCACTCCCAACGTATCAACCCTCCCACTACCACAATCTCCCCATATCACCACTCCCTACGTATCAACCCTCCCACTACCACAATCTCCCCATATCACCACTCCCTACGTATCAACCCTCCCACTACCACAATCTCCCCATATCACCACTCCCTACATATCAACCCTCCCACTACCACAATCTCCCCATATCACCACTCCCTACATATCAACCCTCCCACTACCACAATCTCCCCATATCACCACTCCCTCACGTATCAACCCTCCCACTACCACAATCTCCCCATATCACCACTCCCTCACGTATCAACCCTCCCACTACCACAATCTCCCCATATCACCACTCCCTACATATCAACCCTCCCACTACCACAATCTCCCCATATCACCACTCCCTACGTATCAACCCTCCCACTACCACAATCTCCCCATATCACCACTCCCACGTATCAACCCTCCCACTACCACAATCTCCCCATATCACCACTCCCTACATATCAACCCTCCCACTACCACAATCTCCCCATATCACCACTCCCTACATATCAACCCTCCCACTACCACAATCTCCCCATATCACCACTCCCTACGTATCAACCCTCCCACTACCACAATCTCCCCATATCACCACTCCCTACATATCAACCCTCCCACTACCACAATCTCCCCATATCACCACTCCTCACGTATCAACCCTCCCACTACCACAATCTCCCCATATCACCACTCCCTACATATCAACCCTCCCACTACCACAATCTCCCCATATCACCCCTCCCTACATATCAACCCTCCCACTACCACAATCTCCCCATATCACCTCTCCCTACATATCAACCCTCCCACTACCACAATCTCCCCATATCACCACTCCCTCACGTATCAACCCTCCCACTACCACAATCTCCCCATATCACCACTCCCTACATATCAACCCTCCCACTACCACAATCTCCCCATATCACCACTCCCTACGTATCAACCCTCCCACTACCACAATCTCCCCATATCACCACTCCCTACATATCAACCCTCCCACTACCACAATCTCCCCATATCACCACTCCCTACATATCAACCCTCCCACTACCACAATCTCCCCATATCACCACTCCCTACGTATCAACCCTCCCACTACCACAATCTCCCCATATCACCACTCCCTACGTATCAACCCTCCCACTACCACAATCTCCCCATATCACCACTCCCTACGTATCAACCCTCCCACTACCACAATCTCCCCATATCACCTCTCCCTACATATCAACCCTCCCACTACCACAATCTCCCCATATCACCACTCCCTACGTATCAACCCTCTCACTACCACAATCTCCCCCATACCACCACTCCCTACGTATCAACCCTCCCACTACCACATCAGCACCCCCTGTCTCCCCTGTCAGCTGTAAGGGAATGGCAGCGTGGCTGGAAGGCTCTCTCTCTCCCTCTTTGTCTCTCTCTCTTTCTCGGCTCAGTGCTCAGGAATTCATGGCCACATCTAGAACAGTTTAATGAGTTAATGCAAGTTAATGACTTACTTCAGTGCTGCTGACCAAACTGCAGCGCCCTCACAGCGTCACACTGATTAATGGGTGAACTGGGAGGTAGAGAAATCAACTTCAGACTCAATGGAGAGGCCTGTCATCACTACTGCTATCCCTGCACCATCACTGTCCCTGAGAACGAAGCAGGATGAGGCCTGGAGTCTGTTATAGGAGCCTGTTAATTGAATGTGGATGATTCTATTATGACTCAGTGACTTAGTTACCTGCTCCATCAAACCCAGAGTGTTATATTGTAGTAGAATGTGCTTTACTAGAAAAGGAGGCAAACAAACAGCAAGGCCAAGCGATTCCCCCAATCAAATAGCGAAAGGAAAAATTCCAATCAAACGGAAAGATTTCTGCTCCTCATTGCAGATAAATATATTCACTAACCAACGCTCAGTGGTGACACTCTGAAACCATTATTTTCAGAGACAGTTTTTTTGGTGTCACCGCTGAGCGTTGGTTAGTGAATATATTTATCTGCAACGAGGAGCAGAAATCTTTCCGTTTGATTGGAATTTTTCCTTTCGCTTTTTGATTGGAGGAAGCGCTTTAACTTGCTGATGCAAGCATCTTCGAGTTCACCATTGATGAGAGCCGTAATAACCTCTTTTCAAACACAAAAAGATGATTAGAGCTGTGAGGGGAAGAACAGGGTGTATAGGAGGACAGGAACCCTGAATAGAGCTGTGAGGGGAAGAACAGGGTGTATAGGAGGACAGGAGACATGATTAGAGATGTGAGGGGAAGAACAGGGTGTATAGGAGGACAGGAGCCCTGAATAGAGCTGTGAGGGGAAGAACAGGGTGTATAGGAGGACAGGAGACCTGATTAGAGCTGTGAGGGGAAGAACAGGGTGTATAGGAGGACAGGAGACCTGATTAGAGATGTGAGGGGAAGAACAGGGTGTATAGGAGGACAGGAACCCTGAATAGAGCTGTGAGGGGAAGAACAGGGTGTATAGGAGGACAGGAACCCTGATTAGAGCTGTGAGGGGAAGAACAGGGTGTATAGGAGGACAGGAACCCTGAATAGAGCTGTGAGGGGAAGAACAGGGTGTATAGGAGGACAGGAACCCTGATTAGAGCTGTGAGGGGAAGAACAGGGTGTATAGGAGGACAGGAACCCTGAATAGAGCTGTGAGGGGAAGAACAGGGTGTATAGGAGGACAGGAACCCTGAATAGAGCTGTGAGGGGAAGAACAGGGTGTATAGGAGGACAGGAACCCTGATTAGAGCTGTGAGGGGAAGAACAGGGTGTATAGGAGGACAGGGACCCTGAATAGAGCTGTGAGGGGAAGAACAGGGTGTATAGGAGGACAGGAGACCTGAATAGAGCTGTGAGGGGAAGAACAGGGTGTATAGGAGGACAGGAACCCTGATTAGAGCTGTGAGGGGAAGAACAGGGTGTATAGGAGGACAGGAACCCTGAATAGAGCTGTGAGGGGAAGAACAGGGTGTATAGGAGGACAGGAGACCTGATTAGAGCTGTGAGGGGAAGAACAGGGTGTATAGGAGGACAGGAACCCTGAATAGAGCTGTGAGGGGAAGAACAGGGTGTATAGGAGGACAGGAGCCCTGATTAGAGCTGTGAGGGGAAGAACAGGGTGTTTAGGAGGACAGGGGACCTGATTAGAGCTGTGAGGGGAAGAACAGGGTGTATAGGAGGACAGGAACCCTGATTAGAGCTGTGAGGGGAAGAATAGGGTGTATAGGAGGACAGGAACCCTGAATAGAGCTGTGAGGGGAAGAACAGGGTGTATAGGAGGACAGGAGACCTGATTAGAGCTGTGAGGGGAAGAACAGGGTGTATAGGAGGACAGGAACCCTGAATAGAGCTGTGAGGGAAGAACAGGGTGTATAGGAGGACAGGAGCCCTGATTAGAGCTGTGAGGGGAAGAACAGGGTGTTTAGGAGGACAGGGGACCTGATTAGAGCTGTGAGGGGAAGAACAGGGTGTATAGGAGGACAGGAACCCTGAATAGAGCTGTGAGGGGAAGAACAGGGTGTATAGGAGGACAGGAGACCTGATTAGAGCTGTGAGGGGAAGAACAGGGTGTATAGGAGGACAAGAGACCTGATTAGAGGTGTGAGGGGAAGAACAGGGTGTATAGGAGGACAGGAGACCTGATTAGAGCTGTGAGGGGAAGAACAGGGTGTATAGGAGGACAGGAACCCTGAATAGAGCTGTGAGGGGAAGAACAGGGTGTATAGGAGGACAGGAACCCTGAATAGAGCTGTGAGGGGAAGAACAGGGTGTATAGGAGGACAGGAACCCTGAATAGAGCTGTGAGGGGAAGAACAGGGTGTATAGGAGGACAGGGACCCTGATTAGAGCTGTGAGGGGAAGAACAGGGTGTATAGGAGGACAGGAACCCTGAATAGAGCTGTGAGGGGAAGAACAGGGTGTATAGGAGGACAGGAACCCTGAATAGAGCTGTGAGGGGAAGAAAAGGGTGTATAGGAGGACAGGAACCCTGAATAGAGCTGTGAGGGGAAGATATTATATTACTGTATAGTGTTGTTTTGATTGGGTCTATAGTGTGTTATTACTGTATAGTGTTGCTTTGATTGGGTCTATAGTGTGTTATTACAGTATAGTGTTGTTTTGATTTGGTCTATGTGTTATTACTGTATAGTGTTGCTTTGATTGGGTCTATAGTGTGTTATTACTGTATAGTTTTGTTTTGATTGGGTCTATAGTGTGTTATTACTGTATAGTGTTGTTTTGATTGGGTCTATAGTGTGTTATTACTGTATAGTGTTGTTTTGATTGGGTCTATAGTGTGTTATTACTGTAAAGTGTTGTTATAATTGGGTCTATAGTGTGTTATTACTGTAAAGTGTTGTTTTGATTGGGTCTATAGTGTGTTATTACTGTATAGTGTTGCTTTGATTGCGTCTATAGTGTGTTATTACTGTATAGTGTTGTTTTGATTGGGTCTATAGTGTGTTTTTACCGTATAATGTTGCTTTGATTGGGTCTATAGTGTGTTATTACTGTATAATGTTGTTTTGATTGGGTCTATAGTGTGTTATTACTGTAAAGTGTTGTTTTGATTGGGTCTATAGTGTGTTATTACTGTACAGTGATGTTTCAATTGGGTCTATAGTGTGTTATTACTGTAAAGTGTTGTTTTGATTGGGTCTATAGTGTGTTATTACTGTACAGTGTTGTTTTGATTGGGTCTATAAGTTGTTACCGTATAATGTTGTTTTAATTGGGTCTACAGTGTGTTATTACTGTATAGTGTTGTCTTGATTTGGTCTATAGTGTGTTATTACTGTATAGTGTCTTTTTTATTGGGTCTATAGTGTGTTATTACTGTATAGTGTTGTTTTGATTGGGTATATAGGGTGTTATTACTGTATAGTGTTGCTTTAATTGGGTCTATAGTGTGTTATTACTGTATAGTTTTGTTTTGATTTGGTCTATAGTGTGTTATTACTGTATAGTGTTGTTTTGATTGGGTCTATAGTGTGTTATTACTGTATAGTGTTGTTTTGATTGGGTCTATAGTGTGTTATTACTGTATAGTGTTGTTTTGATTGCGTCTATAGTGTGTTTTTACCGTATAATGTTGTTTTGATTGGGTCTATAGTGTGTTATTACTGTAAAGTGTTGTTTTGATTAGGTCTATAGTGTGTTATTACTGTACAGTGATGTTTTAATTGGGTCTACAGTGTGTTATTACTGTAAAGTGTTGTTTTGATTGGGTCTATGTGTTGTTACCGTATAATGTTGTTTTAATTGGGTCTACAGTGTGTTATTACTGTATAGTGTTGTCTTGATTTGGTCTATAGTGTGTTATTACTGTATAGTGTCTTTTTTATTGGGTCTATAGTGTGTTATTACTGTATAGTGTCTTTTTTATTGGGTCTATAGTGTGTTATTACTGTACAGTGTTGTTTTGATTGGGTATATAGTGTGTTATTACTGTAAAGTGTTGTTTTGATTGGGTCTATAGTGTGTCATTACTGTATAATGTTGTTTTGATTGGGTCTATAGTGTGTTATTACTGTATAGTGTTGTTTTGATTGGGTCTATAGTGTGTTATTACTGTATAGTGTTGTTTTGATTGGGTCTACAGTGTGTTATTACTGTATAGTGTTGTTTTGATTGGGTCTATAGTGTATTATTACTGTATAATGTTGTTTTGATTGGGTCTATAGTGTGTTATTACTGTATCGTGCTGTTTTGATTGGGTCTATAGTGTGTTATTACTGTATCGTGCTGTTTTGATTGGGTATATGTGTTATTACTGGATAGTGTTGTTTTGATTTGGTCTACAGTGTGTTATTACTGTATAGTGTTGTTTTGAATGGGTATATGTGTTATTACTGTATAGTGTTGTTTTGATTGGGTCTATTGTGTGTCATGACATAGAGGAGGTGGTTATAGCTGTACAGCGTAGAGCTGGTTATAGGATCAGTCCTGACATAGAGGAGGTGGTTATAGCTGTACAGTGTAGAGCTGGTTATAGGATCAGTCCTGACATAGAGGAGGTGGTTATAGTTGTACAGCGTAGAGCTGGTTATAGGATCAGTCCTGACATAGAGGAGGTGGTTATAGCTGTACAGCGTAGAGCTGGTTATAGGATCAGTCCTGACATAGAGGAGGTGGTTATAGCTGTACAGTGTAGAGCTGGTTATAGGATCAGTCCTGACATAGAGGAGGTGGTTATAGCTGTACAGTGTAAAGCTGGTTATAGGATCAGTCCTGACATAGAGGAGGTGGTTATAGCTGTACAGTGTAGAGCTGGATATAGGATCAGTCCTGACATAGAGGAGGTGGTTATAGCTGTACAGTGTAGAGCTGGTTATAGGATCAGTCCTGACATAGAGGAGGTGGTTATAGCTGTACATCGTAGAGCTGGTTATAGGATCAGTCCTGACATAGAGGAGGTGGTTATAGCTGTACAGTGTAGAGCTGGATATAGGATCAGTCCTGACATAGAGGAGGTGGTTATAGCTGTACAGTGTAGAGCTGGTTATAGGATCAGTCCTGACATAGAGGAGGTGGTTATAGCTGTACAGTGTAGAGCTGGTTATAGGATCAGTCCAGACATAGAGGAGGTGGTTATAGCTGTACATCGTAGAGCTGGTTATAGGATCAGTCCTGACATAGAGGAGGTGGTCTATAGCTGTACAGTGTAGAGCTGGATATAGGATCAGTCCTGACATAGAGGAGGTGGTTATAGCTGTACATCGTAGAGCTGGTTATAGGATCAGTCCTGACATAGAGGAGGTGGTTATACCTGTACAGTGTAGAGCTGGATATAGGATCAGTCATGACATAGAGGAGGTGGTTATATCTGTACAGCGTAGAGCTGGTTATAGGATCAGTCCTGACATAGAGGAGGTGGTTATAGCTGTACAGCGTAGAGCTGGTTATAGGATCAGTCCTGACATAGAGGAGGTGGTTTTAAGCTGTACAGCGTAGAGCTGGTTATAGGATCAGTCCTGACATAGAGGAGGTGGTTATAGCTGTACAGTGTAGAGCTGGTTATAGGATCAGTCCTGACATAGAGGAGGTGGTTATAGCTGTACAGTGTAGAGCTGGTTATAGGATCAGTCCTGACATAGAGGAGGTGGTTATAGCTGTACAGCGTAGAGCTGGTTATAGGATCAGTCCTGACATAGAGGAGGTGGTTATAGCTGTACAGTGTAGAGCTGGGTATAGGATCAGTCCTGACATAGAGGAGGTGGTTTTAAGCTGTACAGCGTAGAGCTGGTTATAGGATCAGTCCTGACATAGAGGAGGTGGTTATAGCTGTACAGTGTAGAGCTGGATATAGGATCAGTCCTGACATAGAGGAGGTGGTTATAGCTGTACAGTGTAGAGCTGGTTATAGGATCAGTCCTGACATAGAGGAGGTGGTTATAGCTGTACAGTGTAGAGCTGGATATAGGATCAGTCCTGACATAGAGGTGGTTATAGCTGTACAGCGTAGAGCTGGTTATAGGATCAGTCCTGACATAGAGGAGGTGGTTATAGCTGTACAGTGTAGAGCTGGATATAGGATCAGTCCTGACATAGAGGAGGTGGTTATAGCTGTACAGTGTAGAGCTGGTTATAGGATCAGTCCTGACATAGAGGAGGTGGTTATAGCTGTACAGTGTAGAGCTGGATATAGGATCAGTCCTGACATAGAGGTGGTTATAGCTGTACAGCGTAGAGCTGGATATAGGATCAGTCCAGACGTTTTTCTTTACTTATCTGTTAGCCACAAATCCAGTTTTGTTACCAGCTAATCAGTCACCCAGTCATCCAGTCAGCCAGTTTTTGTCAGTCAGTCAGCCAGTCACCCAGTCAGCCAGTCAACCAGTCAGCCAGTCAAGTCAGCTAGTCAGTCGGTCAGCTAGTCAGACATCTAGTCAGCCAGTCAGTCAGCCAGTCAGTCAGCCACTCATCCAGTCAGCCAGTCAAGTCAGCTAGTCAGTCAAGTCAGCTAGTCAGACATCTAGTCATCCAGTCAATCAGCCACTCATCCAGTCAGACAGTCAGTCAGACAGTCTTCCAGTCAGACAGTCAGCCAGTCAGCCAATCATCTAGTCATACAGACTGTCATCTAGTCAGCCAGTCAGCCAGTCAGAGAGCCAGAGAGTCAGTCAGCCAGTCACTCAGTCATATAGAAGTCATATAGTCATATAGTCAGACAGTCAGACAGTCAGTCAGCCAGTCAGCCAGTCATCCAGACAGTCATCCAGTCAGTCATCCAGTCAGTCACTCAGTCAGTCACTCAGTCATATAGTCAGACAGTCATCCAGTCAGTCATCCAGTCAGTCACTCAGTCATATAGTCAGTCAGTCATCCAGTCAGAGAGTCAGGCAGCCAGCCAGTCACTCAGTCATATAGTCAGCCAGTCAGTCATCCAGTCAGAGAGTCAGGCAGTCAGCCAGTCATCCAGTCAGAGAGTCAGGCAGTCAGCCAGTCATCCAGTCAGTCATCCAGTCAGAGAGTCAGGCAGTCATCCAGTCAGTCATCCAGTCAGAGAGTCAGCCAGTCATCCAGTCAGTCATCCAGTCAGAGAGTCAGGCAGTCAGCCAGTCATCCAGTCAGTCATCCAGTCAGAGAGTCAGCCAGTCATCCAGTCAGTCATCCAGTCAGAGAGTCAGGCAGCCAGTCAGTCAGTCAGGGTGTGTTGTCATCCTGGGGGCATGTAGGGAGCCAGTAAGCCGTACAGCTGTTTAAATAGCCCCTGCCTGCAGCAGGAGCCAGGGAAACAGCCACCATCTAATCAATTCACCATGCACCTCTATGGGCTGACTGGGACCATAAACCAACACAACAAATACACACATCTACTACTGAAGAATATAAGGTACTTGGACAGCCTTTGGTGTCCGACAAGCATTTCCTTCATCTTTGTGTTATACTTGAAACTGGTCACAACAATGTCAACAACAACATGTGGAGAGATCCCTGGAATCTATTTTGGCTGTGAAACAAACAGGCCTATTGTGGCCCCTGTCATCAAGCTGTTGTTGTGTTTCCAAGTGTTTTCAAGCAACTGCTTTCCTCTCTTCTCCTGGCATTCGGGTTCCCCCAGCTCTACATGGAAAGATGCTCTACATATTGTGTTGTTTCTCCAGCTCTACATGGAAAGATGCTCTACATATTGTGTTGTTTCTCCAGCTCTACATGGAAAGATGCTCTACATATTGTGTTGTTTCTCCAGCTCTACATGGAAAGATGCTCTACATATTGTGTTGTTTCTCCAGCTCTACATGGAAAGATGCTCTACATATTGTGTTGTTTCTCCAGCTCTGCATGGAAAGATGCTCTACATATTGTGTTGTTTCTCCAGCTCTACATGGAAAGATGCTCTACATATTGTGTTGTTTCTCCAGCTCTACAAGGAAAGATGCTCTACATATTGTGTTGTTTCTCCAGCTCTACATGGAAAGATGCTCTACATATTGTGTTGTTTCTCCAGCTCTACATGGAAAGATGCTCTACATATTGTGTTGTTCCCCCAGCTCTACATGGAAAGATGCTCTACATATTGTGTTGTTTCTCCAGCTCTACATGGAAAGATGCTCTACATATTGTGTTGTTTCTCCAGCTCTACAAGGAAAGATGCTCTACATATTGTGTTGTTCCCCCAACTCTACATGGAAAGATGCTCTACATATTGTGTTGTTTCTCCAGCTCTACATGGAAAGATGCTCTACATATTGTGTTGTTTCTCCAGCTCTACAAGGAAAGATGCTCTACATATTGTGTTGTTTCTCCAGCTCTACATGGAAAGATGCTCTACATATTGTGTTGTTTCTCCAGCTCTACATGGAAAGATGCTCTACATATTGTGTTGTTTCTCCAGCTCTACAAGGAAAGATGCTCTACATATTGTGTTGTTTCTCCAGCTCTACATGGAAAGATGCTCTACATATTGTGTTGTTTCTCCAGCTCTACATGGAAAGATGCTCTACATATTGTGTTGTTTCTCCAGCTCTACATGGAAAGATGCTCTACATATTGTGTTGTTTCTCCAGCTCTACATGGAAAGATGCTCTACATATTGTGTTGTTTCTCCAGCTCTACATGGAAAGATGCTCTACATATTGTGTTGTTTCTCCAGCTCTACATGGAAAGATGCTCTACATATTGTGTTGTTTCTCCAGCTCTACATGGAAAGATGCTCTACATATTGTGTTGTTTCTCCAGCTCTACATGGAAAGATGCTCTACATATTGTGTTGTTTCTCCAGCTCTACATGGAAAGATGCTCTACATATTGTGTTGTTTCTCCAGCTCTACAAGGAAAGATGCTCTACATATTGTGTTGTTTCTCCAGCTCTACATGGAAAGATGCTCTACATATTGTGTTGTTTCTCCAGCTCTACATGGAAAGATGCTCTACATATTGTGTTGTTTCTCCAGCTCTACATGGAAAGATGCTCTACATATTGTGTTGTTCCCCCAGCTCTACATGGAAAGATGCTCTACATTTTGTGTTGTTTCTCCAGCTCTACATGGAAAGATGCTCTACATATTGTGTTGTTCCCCCAGCTCTACATGGAAAGATGCTCTACATATTGTGTTGTTTCTCCAGCTCTGCATTGAAAGATGCTCTACATATTGTGTTGTTTCTCCAGCTCTGCATGGAAAGATGCTCTACATATTGTGTTGTTTCTCCAGCTCTGCATGGAAAGATGCTCTACATATTGTGTTGTTTCTCCAGCTCTGCATGGAAAGATGCTCTACATATTATGTTGTTTCTCCAGCTCTACATGGAAAGATGCTCTACATATTGTGTTGTTTCTCCAGCTCTACAAGGAAAGATGCTCTACATATTGTGTTGTTTCTCCAGCTCTGCATGGAAAGATGCTCTACATTTTGTTTTGTTTCTCCAGCTCTACATGGAAAGATGCTCTACATATTGTGTTGTTTCTCCAGCTCTGCATGGAAAGATGCTCTACATATTGTGTTGTTTCTCCAGCTCTGCATGGAAAGATGCTCTACATATTGTGTTGTTTCTCCAGCTCTGCATTGAAAGATGCTCTACATATTGTGTTGTTTCTCCAGCTCTGCATGGAAAGATGCTCTACATATTGTGTTGTTTCTCCAGCTCTACATGGAAAGATGCTCTACATATTGTGTTGTTTCTCCAGCTCTACATGGAAAGATGCTCTACATATTGTGTTGGGTGAAGGGATGGGGGATGGAGGGATGACAGGATGGAGGGATGACAGGATGGAGGGATGAAAGGATGACAGGATGGAGGGATGACAGGATGGAGGGATGGGGGATGGAGGGAAGGTGTGGTGGATGGGTGGAGGAATGGAGGGATGGATGACAGCTTTGGCACGCATTAATTGGGGCTTGGATTTCAAATCTAGGGGACAATTACTTTGTAAGTGTTTTTCTCTTTGTTTTTGATTCTTCTGGGCGTGTTGGAACCTGTTGACACAGATTATTCAGGTGGAGGACTGGGGGCACTGGGGGCACTGGGGGCTGTGAGGGGGAGCGGGAGGGGGCAGGGTAACATCTCCGAGAGGCAGTCTGGCTGGTAGTGGTGAATGGCTGCCAGGTCCGTCTGCTGAGCCGTGATAGCGGATCCTCCATCCTCTCTCTCTGTTGTGGGGAAACGTTTCCATTAGCCTCCACAACAACATTCCTCTCCGTGATTTAGCTAATCTTTTATGTCCATCTTGTTCCTTCCAGAATGCAGATTCTGGGCTCTTTGCTTTGCTACAGCGCTTCCCCTCCAGCACTGCTGCAACGCTCCGCTGAGATAAAGGCAGAGCTGAGCAGGTTCAAGTGATTTGCTCTTTTACATCAATGAAGTTTTCTCTAGTGAACACAGCGAATAGAGAGAATTGTGTTTTTTCCTGTTCAGTCCCTCCCACTCTGCTTATTGTAATGGTGTTCGGGACAGATTAAAGTGTTTTTTAATACTGACGTTGTATAACGGAGCTTCATTTGAATTTTATTTCCGCTTCAGAATGTGCTTCTTATTCAACCTCAGGAGAAACATCTGGAAACCGGGATTTCACCTGTATCTGCATTACTAAGCTCATCAATGTGAACAGTAATTCACACACCCAGCTGGAACTAATGGGGAATATTGTGGCCGGCGCTGAAATGACTGTCATGCAAAATTCCAGTCTTTTGTAGAACAAACAGCAGAGGAAGCCAACCACTAACAGACACGCAATAACTTAGAGAGATGAGAAACACACAGCCAACCACTAACAGACACACAATAACTTAGAGAGATGAGAAACACACAGTCCAACCACTTTTGTAGAACAAACAGCAGAGGAAGCCAACCACTAACAGACACACAATAACTTAGAGAGATGAGAAACACACAGCCAACCACTAACAGACACACAATAACTTAGAGAGATGAGAGAAACACACAGCCAACCACTAACAGACACGCAATAACTTAGAGAGATGAGAAACACACAGCCAACCACTAACAGACACACAATAACTTAGAGAGATGAGAGAAACACACAGCCAACCACTAACAGACACGCAATAACTTCGAGAGATGAGGAACACACAGCCAACCACTAACAGACACGCAATAACTTAGAGAGATGAGAGAAACACACAGCCAGCCACTAACAGACACACAATAACTTAGAGAGATGAGAGAAACACACAGCCAACCACTAACAGACACGCAATAACTTAGAGAGATGAGAAACACAAAGCCACAACACACTGAGAGAGAGTGGACAGAGAGAGATGGAGAAAGGAATGGACAGAGAAAGCGATAGAGAGCAGTCGGAAAGAGAGAGATACACAGACAAAGGCTGTCCTGGCAGAGAGAGAGAGAGAGAGAGAGAGAGAGAGAGAGAGAGAGAGAGAGAGAGAGAGAGAGAGAGAGTCAGTCAGTCAGTCAGTCAGTCAGTCCTGGCAGAGAGAGATCTTCCTGACATGTCTCTCTGACAGTAGGAGTGATTCCACCCTCAGTCAGTGATCCTCTGTCTGCTGAGGGTCCACAGGAGCACTGTTACTCATAAATTATAGAGAGGCGTTTGTTACACTAATGTCACAAGCATATGATAGGTAGATCTAGCAGACTGTAGGCTAATGCTGGAAATATGGCTGCCAGCCTGCCGACTAATACAACGTGTAAAATACTGGCCAGATGTTCTCCTGTATGTTTGGACAGATCAGGGATCTGTACCATCAAACTTCATTTAAATGCTGAGTCTCAAATAGCCACCTGTCCCTTTGAATAGCCAAGCAACAGCACACCTTACAGCAAATAAATGCCTGTTTCAAATAAATTCTGGTTCTACATGAATTGTTTTCGAGGTCATCATGAATTACCATGAACTGCTAGCCATTGGCTGCTAACAGCTGAGATCTGCTAGCCATTGGCTGACAACAGCTGAGATCTGCTAGCCATTGGCTGCTAACAGCTGAGATCTGCTAGCCATTGGCTGACAACAGCTGAGAACCGCTAGTCATTGGCTGCTAACAGCTGAGAACCGCTAGTCATTAGCTGACAACAGCTGAGAACCGCTAGTCATTGGCTGCTAACAGCTGAGATCTGCTAGCCATTGGCTGACAACAGCTGAGATCTGCTAGTCATTGGCTGCTAACAGCTGAGATCTGCTAGCCATTGGCTGACAACAGCTGAGAACCGCTAGTCATTGGCTGCTAACAGCTGAGAACTGCTAGCCATTGGCTGACAACAGCTGAGAACCGCTAGTCATTGGCTGCTAACAGCTGAGAACCGCTAGCCATTGGCTGACAACAGCTGAGAACCGCTAGTCATTGGCTGACAACAGCTGAGAACCGCTAGTCATTGGCTGACAACAGCTGAGAACCGCTAGTCATTGGCTGACAACAGCTGAGAACCGCTAGCCATTGGCTGACAACAGCTGAGAACCGCTAGTCATTGGCTGACAACAGCTGAGAACCGCTAGTCATTGGCTGACAACAGCTGAGAGCTGCTAGCCATTGGCTGACAACAGCTGAGAGCTGCTTGCCATTGGCTGACAACAGCTGAGAACTGCTAGCTAACTAGCAAACACAAAAACAGTCAACAACTTCGGGAGTACAGACCACCAGAAATCATCTGATAGCCCTCTAGTGGCAAAAGTAATAACTGCCAAAGATTCCCAGTCAAATAGGAGGATAATTATTATGTCAAGGATGGTTGATTTTTTATTAGAGGCAGACTAAGACAAAATAAATGTGACAGTGTGGAAATGATAATACATTAGTGCAGGAAATGAAGAAATGGATTAAAATCCTGGAAGTGAATGCTAGAATTAAACAATTAACTATGCAAATGAGCAAAAGCTGTGTGCGTTAAGGAAATAGATGCCTGGCTCAAGTAGAAACCTGCCTCTAAGAAGTGCCTGTTGTATTCAGTGATTTAATCAAACAAACCCCTGGGCTATTAATTTGTATTTTTTTGGTATATTTATAAAAGAGACATTTGACATAGTATTTCTATTTTAATACGATTTGTAGCTTTGTCATACTCGTTTAACTAGTAACTTGGATTACTGAATTCTGTTTCTCCACAATGCTTCATCAGAGCCTTACTGCATCTAGCCTGGCCACTGTTGTCACCTCCACCATCATGACAATAGGCTCAAACTAGTTCTCTCTTCAACTCTGTATATGAACAGTCAAAGGAAATTCACAGTCAGACTAAATAGCCTTGGGAAGACTCATCATCGGAGTCTCATTCAAAACCCCAACAAAGTCCTTTTGTAACGATGTGCGCTGAGAGTCGGGAAGCAAGTTCAGGGAGTGAGTGTTTCAATAAATAAACACAACATAAGAAACACGAACAACGCACAGACATGACACAGGAACAGAAACAATAACGCCTGGGGAAGGAACCGAAGGGAGGGACATATATAGGGAAGGTAATCAGGGAGGTGATGGAGTCCAGGTGAGCATGATGACGCGCAGGTGCAGGTAACGATGGTGACAGGTGTGCGCCATAACGAGCAGCCTGGTGACCTAGAGGCCGGAGAGGGAGCACACGTCACACCTTTACAGACTCAAAGTTAGTTTTTGTCTTCCTCAAACTACCTACTGGTCAGCCTTAACTAATTAAATACAAATCTAATAAGATGTTATTTGTCACATGCGCCGAATACAACTGGTGTAGACCTTACAGTGAAATGGTTACTAACAAGCCCTTAACCAACTGGTGTAGACCTTACAGTGAAATGGTTACTAACAAGCCCTTAACCAACTGGTGTAGACCTTACAGTGAAATGGTTACTAACAAGCCCTTAACCAACTGGTGTAGACCTTACAGTGAAATGGTTACTAACAAGCCCTTAACCAACTGGTGTAGACCTTACAGTGAAATGGTTACTAACAAGCCCTTAACCAACTGGTGTAGACCTTACAGTGAAATGGTTACTAACAAGCCCTTAACCAACTGGTGTAGACCTTACAGTGAAATGGTTACTAACAAGCCCTTAACCAACTGGTGTAGACCTTACAGTGAAATGGTTACTAACAAGCCCTTAACCAACTGGTGTAGACCTTACAGTGAAATGGTTACTAACAAGCCCTTAACCAACTGGTGTAGACCTTACAGTGAAATGGTTACTAACAAGCCCTTAACCAACTGGTGTAGACCTTACAGTGAAATGGTTACTAACAAGCCCTTAACCAACTGGTGTAGACCTTACAGTGAAATGGTTACTAACAAGCCCTTAACCAACTGGTGTAGACCTTACAGTGAAATGGTTACTAACAAGCCCTTAACCAACTGGTGTAGACCTTACAGTGAAATGGTTACTAACAAGCCCTTAACCAACTGGTGTAGACCTTACAGTGAAATGGTTACTAACAAGCCCTTAACCAACTGGTGTAGACCTTACAGTGAAATGGTTACTAACAAGCCCTTAACCAACTGGTGTAGACCTTACAGTGAAATGGTTACTAACAAGCCCTTAACCAACTGGTGTAGACCTTACAGTGAAATGGTTACTAACAAGCCCTTAACCAACTGGTGTAGACCTTACAGTGAAATGGTTACTAACAAGCCCTTAACCAACTGGTGTAGACCTTACAGTGAAATGGTTACTAACAAGCCCTTAACCAACTGGTGTAGACCTTACAGTGAAATGGTTACTAACAAGCCCTTAACCAACTGGTGTAGACCTTACAGTGAAATGGTTACTAACAAGCCCTTAACCAACTGGTGTAGACCTTACAGTGAAATGGTTACTAACAAGCCCTTAACCAACTGGTGTAGACCTTACAGTGAAATGGTTACTAACAAGCCCTTAACCAACTGGTGTAGACCTTACAGTGAAATGGTTACTAACAAGCCCTTAACCAACTGGTGTAGACCTTACAGTGAAATGGTTACTAACAAGCCCTTAACCAACTGGTGTAGACCTTACAGTGAAATGGTTACTAACAAGCCCTTAACCAACTGGTGTAGACCTTACAGTGAAATGGTTACTAACAAGCCCTTAACCAACTGGTGTAGACCTTACAGTGAAATGGTTACTAACAAGCCCTTAACCAACTGGTGTAGACCTTACAGTGAAATGGTTACTAACAAGCCCTTAACCAACTGGTGTAGACCTTACAGTGAAATGGTTACTAACAAGCCCTTAACCAACTGGTGTAGACCTTACAGTGAAATGGTTACTAACAAGCCCTTAACCAACTGGTGTAGACCTTACAGTGAAATGGTTACTAACAAGCCCTTAACCAACTGGTGTAGACCTTACAGTGAAATGGTTACTAACAAGCCCTTAACCAACTGGTGTAGACCTTACAGTGAAATGGTTACTAACAAGCCCTTAACCAACTGGTGTAGACCTTACAGTGAAATGGTTACTAACAAGCCCTTAACCAACTGGTGTAGACCTTACAGTGAAATGGTTACTAACAAGCCCTTAACCAACTGGTGTAGACCTTACAGTGAAATGGTTACTAACAAGCCCTTAACCAACTGGTGTAGACCTTACAGTGAAATGGTTACTAACAAGCCCTTAACCAACTGGTGTAGACCTTACAGTGAAATGGTTACTAACAAGCCCTTAACCAACTGGTGTAGACCTTACAGTGAAATGGTTACTAACAAGCCCTTAACCAACTGGTGTAGACCTTACAGTGAAATGGTTACTAACAAGCCCTTAACCAACTGGTGTAGACCTTACAGTGAAATGGTTACTAACAAGCCCTTAACCAACTGGTGTAGACCTTACAGTGAAATGGTTACTAACAAGCCCTTAACCAACTGGTGTAGACCTTACAGTGAAATGGTTACTAACAAGCCCTTAACCAACTGGTGTAGACCTTACAGTGAAATGGTTACTAACAAGCCCTTAACCAACTGGTGTAGACCTTACAGTGAAATGGTTACTAACAAGCCCTTAACCAACTGGTGTAGACCTTACAGTGAAATGGTTACTAACAAGCCCTTAACCAACTGGTGTAGACCTCACAGTGAAATGGTTACTAACAAGCCCTTAACCAACTGGTGTAGACCTTACAGTGAAATGGTTACTAACAAGCCCTTAACCAACTGGTGTAGACCTTACAGTGAAATGGTTACTAACAAGCCCTTAACCAACTGGTGTAGACCTTACAGTGAAATGGTTACTAACAAGCCCTTAACCAACTGGTGTAGACCTTACAGTGAAATGGTTACTAACAAGCCCTTAACCAACTGGTGTAGACCTTACAGTGAAATGGTTACTAACAAGCCCTTAACCAACTGGTGTAGACCTTACAGTGAAATGGTTACTAACAAGCCCTTAACCAACTGGTGTAGACCTTACAGTGAAATGGTTACTAACAAGCCCTTAACCAACTGGTGTAGACCTTACAGTGAAATGGTTACTAACAAGCCCTTAACCAACTGGTGTAGACCTTACAGTGAAATGGTTACTAACAAGCCCTTAACCAACTGGTGTAGACCTCACAGTGAAATGGTTACTAACAAGCCCTTAACCAACTGGTGTAGACCTTACAGTGAAATGGTTACTAACAAGCCCTTAACCAACTGGTGTAGACCTTACAGTGAAATGGTTACTAACAAGCCCTTAACCAACTGGTGTAGACCTTACAGTGAAATGGTTACTAACAAGCCCTTAACCAACTGGTGTAGACCTTACAGTGAAATGGTTACTAACAAGCCCTTAACCAACTGGTGTAGACCTTACAGTGAAATGGTTACTAACAAGCCCTTAACCAACTGGTGTAGACCTTACAGTGAAATGGTTACTAACAAGCCCTTAACCAACTGGTGTAGACCTTACAGTGAAATGGTTACTAACAAGCCCTTAACCAACTGGTGTAGACCTTACAGTGAAATGGTTACTAACAAGCCCTTAACCAACTGGTGTAGACCTTACAGTGAAATGGTTACTAACAAGCCCTTAACCAACTGGTGTAGACCTTACAGTGAAATGGTTACTAACAAGCCCTTAACCAACTGGTGTAGACCTTACAGTGAAATGGTTACTAACAAGCCCTTAACCAACTGGTGTAGACCTTACAGTGAAATGGTTACTAACAAGCCCTTAACCAACTGGTGTAGACCTTACAGTGAAATGGTTACTAACAAGCCCTTAACCAACTGGTGTAGACCTTACAGTGAAATGGTTACTAACAAGCCCTTAACCAACTGGTGTAGACCTTACAGTGAAATGGTTACTAACAAGCCCTTAACCAACTGGTGTAGACCTTACAGTGAAATGGTTACTAACAAGCCCTTAACCAACTGGTGTAGACCTTACAGTGAAATGGTTACTAACAAGCCCTTAACCAACTGGTGTAGACCTTACAGTGAAATGGTTACTAACAAGCCCTTAACCAACTGGTGTAGACCTTACAGTGAAATGGTTACTAACAAGCCCTTAACCAACTGGTGTAGACCTTACAGTGAAATGGTTACTAACAAGCCCTTAACCAACTGGTGTAGACCTTACAGTGAAATGGTTACTAACAAGCCCTTAACCAACTGGTGTAGACCTTACAGTGAAATGGTTACTAACAAGCCCTTAACCAACTGGTGTAGACCTTACAGTGAAATGGTTACTAACAAGCCCTTAACCAACTGGTGTAGACCTTACAGTGAAATGGTTACTAACAAGCCCTTAACCAACTGGTGTAGACCTTACAGTGAAATGGTTACTAACAAGCCCTTAACCAACTGGTGTAGACCTTACAGTGAAATGGTTACTAACAAGCCCTTAACCAACTGGTGTAGACCTTACAGTGAAATGGTTACTAACAAGCCCTTAACCAACTGGTGTAGACCTTACAGTGAAATGGTTACTAACAAGCCCTTAACCAACTGGTGTAGACCTTACAGTGAAATGGTTACTAACAAGCCCTTAACCAACTGGTGTAGACCTTACAGTGAAATGGTTACTAACAAGCCCTTAACCAACTGGTGTAGACCTTACAGTGAAATGGTTACTAACAAGCCCTTAACCAACTGGTGTAGACCTTACAGTGAAATGGTTACTAACAAGCCCTTAACCAACTGGTGTAGACCTTACAGTGAAATGGTTACTAACAAGCCCTTAACCAACTGGTGTAGACCTCACAGTGAAATGGTTACTAACAAGCCCTTAACCAACTGGTGTAGACCTCACAGTGAAATGGTTACTAACAAGCCCTTAACCAACTGGTGTAGACCTCACAGTGAAATGGTTACTAACAAGCCCTTAACCAACTGGTGTAGACCTTACAGTGAAATGGTTACTAACAAGCCCTTAACCAACTGGTGTAGACCTTACAGTGAAATGGTTACTAACAAGCCCTTAACCAACTGGTGTAGACCTCACAGTGAAATGGTTACTAACAAGCCCTTAACCAACTGGTGTAGACCTTACAGTGAAATGGTTACTAACAAGCCCTTAACCAACTGGTGTAGACCTCACAGTGAAATGGTTACTAACAAGCCCTTAACCAACTGGTGTAGACCTCACAGTGAAATGGTTACTAACAAGCCCTTAACCAACTGGTGTAGACCTCACAGTGAAATGGTTACTAACAAGCCCTTAACCAACTGGTGTAGACCTTACAGTGAAATGGTTACTAACAAGCCCTTAACCAACTGGTGTAGACCTCACAGTGAAATGGTTACTAACAAGCCCTTAACCAACTGGTGTAGACCTTACAGTGAAATGGTTACTAACAAGCCCTTAACCAACTGGTGTAGACCTTACAGTGAAATGGTTACTAACAAGCCCTTAACCAACTGGTGTAGACCTTACAGTGAAATGGTTACTAACAAGCCCTTAACCAACTGGTGTAGACCTTACAGTGAAATGGTTACTAACAAGCCCTTAACCAACAATGCAGTTTTAATAAAAAATGTGTTAAGAAAGTATTTACTAAAATAAACAATAAAAAATAAAAAGAAGAAAATAGAAAAATAAACCAATAATTTAAGAGCCACAGTAAAATAACAGTAACGAGGCTATATACAGGGGGAACCAGTACAGAGTCAATGTGTGGGGGCACAGGTTAGTCGAGGTAACTGAGGTAGTATGTGCATGTAGCTAGAAGTAAAGTGACTATGCATAGATAATAAGCAGAGAGTAGCAATAGCATAAATATGGGGAGGGGCAATCCACATAGTCCGGGTAGCCATTTGGTTAGGTGTTCAGGAGTCTTATGGCTTGGGGGTAGAAGCTGTTAAGAAGCCTTTTGGACCTAGACTTGGCGCTCCGGTACCGCTTGCCGTGCGGTAGCAAAGAGAACAATTTATGACTAGGGTGGCTGGAGTCTTTGGCAATTTTTAGGGCCGTCCTCTGACACCGCCTGGTATAGAGGTCCTGGATGGCAGGAAGCTTGGCCCCAGTGACGTACTGGGCTGTACGCACTACCCTCTGTAGTGCCTTGCGGTCAGATGCCGAGCAGTTGCCATACCAGGCAGTAATGCAACCAGTCAGGATGCTCTCGATGGTGCAGCTGTAGAACCTTTTGAGGATCTGAGGACCCATGACAAATCTTTTCAGTCTCCTGAGGGGTAATAGGCATTGTCATGCCGTCTTCACGACTGTCTTGGTGTGTTTGGACCATGTTAGTTTGTTGGTGATGTGGACACCAAAGAACTTGAAGCTCTCAACCTGCTCCACTACAGCCCCGTCGATGAGAATGGGGGCGTACTCGGCCCTCCTTTTCCTGTAGTCCACAATCATCTCCTCTGTCTTGATCACATTGAGGGAGAAGTTGTTATCCTGTGACCACACGGCAAGGTCTCTTACCTCCTCCCTATAGGCTGTCTCATGGTTGTCGGTGATCAGGCCTATCACTGTTGTGTCATCGGCAAACTTAATGATGGTGTTGGAGTTGTGCTTGGCCATGCAGTCATCCGAATGACGGGGATTTGTGCATTGTCCGGTTTCTGAAGTAAATCCTACGTGTCCGACTCGTTAAAGAAAAAGTATTTGTCCAGCACGTGGTGAGTAATCGCTGTTCTGATATCCAGAAGCTTTTTTCAGTCATATGAGACGATGGCAGAAACTTTACGTACAAAATAAGTTACAAATAACGAGAAAAAACACACACAATAGCACAATTGGTTAGGAGCCCGTAAAACATCAGGATAGCATGTACTGAGACATCAGGGTAGAATGTAGCATGTACTGAGACATCAGGGTAGAATGTACTGAGACATCAGGGTAGAATGTACTGAGACATCAAGGTAGCATGTAGCATGTACTGAGACATCAGGGTAGAATGTACTGAGACATCAGGGTAGAATGTAGCATGTACTGAGACATCAGGGTAGCATGTACTGAGACATCAGGGTAGAATGTAGCATGTGCTGAGACATCAGGGTAGCATGTACTGAGACATCAGGGTAGAATGTAGCATGTACTGAGACATCAGGATAGCATGTTCTGAGACATCAGGGTAGGATGTACTGAGACATCAGGGTAGAATGTAGCATGTACTGAGACATCAGGGTAGCATGTAGCATGTACTGAGACATCAGGGTAGAATGTATTGAGAAATCAGGGTAGCATGTAGCATGTACTGAGACATCAGGGTAGAATGTACTGAGACATCAGGGTAGAATGTACTGAGACATCAGGGTAGCATGTAGCATGTACTGAGACATCAGGGTAGCATGTATTGAGACATCAAGGTAGCATGTAGCATGTACTGAGACATCAGGGTAGCATGTACTGAGACATCAAGGTAGCATGTACCATGTATTGAGACATCAGGGTAATATGTAGCATGTACTGAGACATCAGGGTAGCATGTAGCAAGTATTGATACATCATGGTAGCATGTATTGAGACATCAGGGTAGCATGTAGCTGGTATTGAGACATCTGGGCAGCATGTAGCTTGTATTGAGACATCAGGGTAGAATGTATCATATATTGAGACATCATGGTAGCATGTAGCAAGTATTGAGACATCAGGATAGCTTGTAGCTGGTATTGATACATCAGGGTAGAATGTATCATATATTGAGACATCATGGTAGCATGTAGCAAGTATTGAGACATCAGGATAGCTTGTAGCTGGTATTGATACATCAGGGTAGCATGTAGCATGTACTGAGAAATCAGGGTAGATTGTAGCATATAGCATGCACTGAGACTTCAGGGTAGCATGCAGCAAGTACTGAGACATCAGGGTACCATGTAGCATATAGCATGTGCTGAGACATCAGGGTAGAATGTACTGAGACATTAGGGTAGAATTTAACATGTACTGAGACATCAGGGTAGCACATAGCATGTACTGAGACATCAGGGTAGCACATAGCAAGTACTGAGACATCAGGGTAGCATGTAGCACGTACTGAGACATCAGGATAGCATGTAGCATTTACAGAGACCTCAGGGTAGAATGTATTATGTACAGAGACATCAAGGTAGATGGTACTGAGACATCAGGGTAGCATGTACTGAGACATCAAGGTAGATGGTACTGAGACATCAGGGTAGCATGTACTGAGACATCAAGGTAGATGGTACTGAGACATCAGGGTAGCATGTACTGAGACATCAGGGTAGAATGTACTGAGACATCAGGGTAGCATATAGCTGGTATTGAGACATCAAATGACTGGAACACCAACAGTAACCACATAGGAAATCTATTACCCCTCTGAATGCTATTTACTAACCTTCAAATGAAGAAGGCCACAAGTCTCTGAGCACAGGGACCATGCAATGGTTGCATATACTGTATCCAGCTGACATATATACTTATCTAGATGGATCATAATGTCTGTGTGCTCATGTCATCAAAGTGTTGTAATGTTCATGTAGCACATAGCATGTAATAACATATGCACAGCTCTGTGAGTGACAAACAGATTCTACAGAGGCTCCATTGTTTGTAGAGGTATGTTAATTACAGACTTCAAATAAGAGAATGAGTCCACCAGTAACCTTCACGACAACAACCTACCTGGGATGTCTGCTTTATCCATGGGTGGGACTGACTGGCTGACTGACTGGGTATCCTGCTTTATCCATGGGATGGGACTGACTGACTGGGTATCCTGCTTTATCCATGGTTGGGACTGACTGACTGACTGGGTATTCTGCTGTATCCATGGTTGGGACTGACTGACTGGCTGACTGACTGGGGGCCTGCTTTATCCATGGTTGGGACTGACTGGCTGACTGACTGGGGGCCTGCTTTATCCATGGTTGGGACTGACTGACTGGGTATCCTGCTGTATCCATGGTTGGGACTGACTGACTGACAGGGTATCCTGCTTTATCCATGGTTGGGACTGACTGACTGACTGGGTATCCTGCTGTATCCATGGTTGGGACTGACTGACTGACTGGGTATTCTGCTTTATCCATGGTTGGGACTGACTGACTGACTGGGTATCCTGCTTTATCCATGGTTGGGACTGACTGACTGACTGGGTATTCTGCTTTATCCATGGTTGGGACTGACTGACTGACTGACTGACTGGGTATTCTGCTTTATCCATGGTTGGGACTGACTGACTGGGTATCCTGCTTTATCCATGGTTGGGACTGACTGACTGACTGACTGGGTATCCTGCTTTATCCATGGTTGGGACTGACTGACTGGGTATCCTGCTGTATCCATGGTTGGGACTGACTGACTGACTGACTGGGTATTCTGCTTTATCCATGGTTGGGACTGACTGACTGGGTATCCTGCTTTATCCATGGTTGGGACTGACTGACTGACTGGGTATCCTGCTTTATCCATGGTTGGGACTGACTGACTGACTGACTGGGTATTCTGCTTTATCCATGGTTGGGACTGACTGACTGACAGGGTATCCTGCTTTATCCATGGTTGGGACTGACTGACTGACTGACTGACTGGGTATTCTGCTTTATCCATGGTTGGGACTGACTGACTGGGTATCCTGCTGCATCCATGGTTGGGACTGACTGACTGACTGGGTATCCTGCTGTATCCATGGTTGGGACTGACTGACTGACTGGGTATCCTGCTGTATCCATGGTTGGGACTGACTGACTGGGTATCCTGCTGTATCCATGGTTGGGTCTGACTGACTGACTTGGTATCCTGCTTTATCCATGGTTGGGACTGACTGACTGACTGGGTATTCTGCTTTATCCATGGTTGGGACTGACTGACTGGGTATCCTGCTGTATCCATGGTTGGGACTGACTGACTGACTGACTGGGTATTCTGCTTTGTCCATGGTAGGGACTGACTGGGTATCCTGCTTTATCCATGGTTGGGACTGACTGACTGACTGACTGGGTATTCTGCTTTATCCATGGTTAGGACTGACTGACTGGGTATCCTGCTGTATCCATGGTTGGGACTGACTGACTGACTGACTGACTGGGTATTCTGCTTTATCCATGGTTGGGACTGACTGACTGGGTATCCTGCTTTATCCATGGGTGGGACTGACTGACTGACTGACTGACTGGGTATCCTGCTTTATCCATGGTTGGGACTGACTGACTGGGTATTCTGCTTTATCCATGGTTGGGACTGACTGACTGACTGACTGGGTATTCTGCTTTATCCATGGTTGGGACTGACTGACTGACAGGGTATCCTGCTTTATCCATGGTTGGGACTGACTGACTGACTGGGTATCCTGCTTTATCCATGGTTGGGACTGACTGACTGACTGGGTATCCTGCTGTATCCATGGTTGGGACTGACTGACTGACTGGGTATCCTGCTGTATCCATGGTTGGGACTGACTGACTGGGTATCCTGCTGTATCCATGGTTGGGACTGACTGACTGACTGGGTATCCTGCTTTATCCATGGTTGGGACTGACTGACTGACTGACTGGCTATCCTGCTGTATCCATGGTTGGGACTGACTGACTGGGTATTCTGCTTTATCCATGGTTGGGACTGACTGACTGACTGACTGACTGGGTATCCTGCTTTATCCATGGTTGGGACTGACTGACTGACTAACTGGGTATTCTGCTTTATCCATGGTTGGGACTGACTGACTGACTGGGTATCCTGCTGTATCCATGGTTGGGACTGACTGACTGACTGGGTATCCTGCTTTATCCATGGTTGGGACTGACTGACTGACTGACTGACTGGGTCTCCTGCTTTATTCAGTCAGTCCTAACCATGGATTCAGCAGTCAGTCACCCAGTCAGTCCTAACCATGGATACAGCAGTCTGTCACCCAGTCAGTCCAAACCATGGATACAGCAGTCAGTCACCCAGTCAGTCCTAACCATGGATACAGCAGTCAGTCACTCAGTCAGTCCTAACCATGGACACAGCAGTCAGTCACCCAGTCAGTCCTAACCATGGATACAGCAGTCAGTCACTCAGTCAGTCCTAACCATGGACACAGCAGTAAGTCACCCAGTCAGTCCTAACCATGGATACAGCAGTCTGTCACTCAGTCAGTCCTATCCAAGGATACAGCAGTCAGTCACTCAGTCAGTCCTATCCATAGATACAGCAGTCAGTCACTCAGTCAGTCCTAACCATGGATACAGCAGGCTAACCAGTCAGTCAGTCTGTAATTCCCAACCATGGATAAAGCAGACTAACCAGTCAGTCAGTAATTCCCAACCATGGATAAAACAGACAAATCAGTCAG
Organism: Brachymystax lenok tsinlingensis; assembly: GCA_030435695.1. NCBI lineage: Eukaryota > Metazoa > Chordata > Actinopteri > Salmoniformes > Salmonidae > Brachymystax > Brachymystax lenok. Next base: position 931,134 of record JAGFMH010000026.1, on the reverse strand, counting down.
TCTGTAATTCCCAACCATGGATAAAGCAGACTAACCAGTCAGTCAGTAATCCCCAAACATGGATAAAGCAGACTAACCAGTACGTCAGTAATTCCCAACCCCGGATAAAGCAGACTAACCAGTCAGTCAGTAATCCCCAACCCCGGATAAAGCAGACTAACCAGTCAGTCAGTCCCAAACATGAATAACACACTATAACACACTCACCACACTACAACACACCATAACACACTATAACACACTCACCACACTACAACACACTACAACACACTATACCACACTCACCACACTATAACACACCATAACACACTATAACACACTATTACACACCACAACACACTATAACGCACTCACCACACTGTAACACACTATAACACACTCACCACACTATAACACACTATAACACACCACAACACACTATAACACACTCACCACACTGTAACACACTATAACACACTCACCACACTATAACACACTATAACACACTATAACACACCATAACACACTATACCACACTCACAACACTATAACACACCATAACACACTATAACACACTCACCACACTATAACCCACTATAACACACTCACCACACTATACCACACTATAACACACTATAACGTACTATAACCCACTATAACACACTCACCATACCATAACACAATATAACACACTCACCATACCATAACACAATATAACACACTCACCATACTATAAAACACTATAACACACTATAACACACTCACCATACCATAACACACTATAACACACTCACCATACCATAACACAATATAACACACTCACCATACTATAAAACACTATAACACACTATAACACACTCACCATACCATAACACACTATAACACACTCACCATACCATAACACACTATAACACACTCACCATACCATAACACAATATAACACACTCACCATACTATAAAACACTATAACACACTATAACACACTCACCATACCGGCACGTAGCCAAGTGGTTAGAGTGTTGGACTAACCGGAGGGTTGCAAGTTCGAATCCCCGAGCTGACAAGGAAAAAATCTGTCGTTCTGCCCCTGAACAAGGCAGTTAACCCACTGTTCCCCGGGCGCCGAAGACGTGGGTGTCAATTAAGGCAGCCCCCCTGCACCTCTCTGATTCAGAGGGTTAAATGCAGAAGACACATTTCGGTTGAAGGCATTCAGTTGTACAACTGACTAATAATGGTGACTTTGACTTTGACTGTCAACACACTATAACACACTCACCATACTATAACACACTATAAAACACTATAACACACTATAACACTCTCACCACACTATAACACACTCACCACACTATAACACCTCATAACACACTATAACACACTCACCATACCATAACACACTATAACACACTCACCATACTATAACACACCATAACACAATCACCACACCATAACACACCATAACACACTATAACACACTATAAAACACTATAACACACTATAACACTCTCACCACACTATAACACACTCACCACACTATAACACCTCATAACACACTATAACACACTCACCATACTATAACACACTATAACACACTCACCATACTATAACACACTATAACACACTCACCATACTATAACACACCATAACACACTCAACACACTGTAACACACCATAACACACCATAACACACTCACCACACTATAACACACTATAACACACTGTAACACACTCACCACACTATACCACACTATAACACCATCACCACACTAACCACACTATAACACCATCACCACACTAACCACACTATAACACCATCACCACACTATAACACCATCACCACACTATAACACACTGTAACACACTCACCAAACTATAACACACTATAACACCATCACCACACTATAACACACTATAACACCATCACCACACTATAACACACTATAACACCATCACCACACTATACACACTATACCACACTATAACACCATCACCACACTATAACACACTGTAACACACTCACCACACTATACCACACTATAACACCATCACCACACTATACACACTATACACACTATAACACCATCACCACACTATACACACTATACCACACTATAACACCATCACCACACTATACACACTATACACACTATAACACCATCACCACACTATACACACTATACCACACTATACCACCATCACCACACTATACACACTATAACACACTATAACACACTATAATCCATTATAACACACTAACCCACTAAAACCCAATATAACCCACTATAACCCTCTAGAACACACTATAACACACTATAACACACTATAACACACTATAACAGACTGTAGGCTAACCCAGTGTTATTATGATGTTCTGAATGGAATAAATTAATAAACCTTATAAACAAATAGTGTACAGTTTTCAATATAAAATATATTAAGTACAGTATATGAGAATTTTGGTTTGTTTCCTCGAATGTCGTATTCCCGTCAAATGTATATAAAATGTATTCATTCTACAGTCATGAAATTCTCTACTGTATCTCATTAGTAATAAGTCAATAGAGAAAAGTGACAGAAATAATGAGAATAGTGTGTATAGACGCGATACCAACAGCTGCCATGTAGATATCAACACACACAGCAACACACAGCAGCACACGGCTCTGCTCTTCAACTCGGTTCTGTTCTGACGACGTGGAGTCTAAACAAGGGAAAGCATCTTGACTGTCAGCTGTGACCTTCCCGTCTCTCTCCCAGTCTCCATCCTCTATGGGTTAAACATCCGTAATGCTTTATGTATGCCTGGTGTGACACTCTTTGCATAAATGATACCAAATAATTGGGCGGTATAAATAATTCATTGTGTATTAATGCAGGTAAAATGGCTTTTTGGCTCGGTCTGCTTCTCTGTCGCTCACAAAATAAAGGAGAAAAAAATCATAGATACTTTACAGAGGGAAATAAATCCCCTGAGAAAATTCCTGCTATAAAAAGTATGAGGGGGAGATGTCCATGGCTACTGTAGGTCTCTAAAACTAATAGAGATACTATTGAACAGCTATCAGCTAACAGAGATACTATTGAACAGCTATCAGCTAACAGAGATACTATTGAACAGCTATCAGCTAACAGCGATACTATTGAACAGCTATCTATATATTGTTTTTAATTCAGAAGAAACTGATTTCTTTGTGGCCAGTTCTGGACATAGGGAACCCATTACAATGGACAACAATATACAGTATTTTTGTCTCCACCCGGGATTTGGGCAAATCAATCATTTAGATTTTTTTAGTCACGAAAATGTCTAACTAGGTAAAAAGTCACATGTTATCAGTCAGTGATATATTTCAGTATCCTGTCTACTGTACGTATGAAAATACATTATAGTTTTCATTTGAAATGTTTATTATATATTTGATAATTTTGGTAGAAATTTCTACAATTATTTTTTATACACACAAAAAAAAAGATGATTAACCAAAACATGAAGACTAATGTCAGAGGGTTGTGGAGCAACAGACAGACAGCTATCTGTCAGCGTATCCAGCCAGGTCTGCCTCTAGTCTTAAAGGTCCTGAATGCCAGGTCCTACATTCCTTGCATGATACAAGAATTACAGGGCTCCCCTGAGCCTCCTCTAACACCACCTGACCCAAACACTTGAAACCAGGAGCTTTGGGCTGAGACCTGGTGGATTGATGAAGACCTTTGCTGGATGAGTTTAGTGCAACATAATATTTATTTAGGCCAGGGTCAGCGGTGTTCAACGTACATCATCACCAACTTATTACATATCCAGCCAATTAGCTGAAAACAAACAGGCAGGACAAACGGCCATTGAGCTCTGAGGACGGGGGAAAATATCCCGAGGCGCTCGGCCATCTCCCAGAAGCATCAAAGGAGAAACAGAGGCATCAGCAGCAGAAAGAAAGGCCTTGTTACATAGCAGGGCCTATACAGTACAGGCCTTTATTTCTCTACTGATTCAGGTTACAGAACAACTTGGCCCAGGATAATGGAGCAGGGGAAAGAAGTTTTCACCTGAACACTATATGCAATGTGCAGCATGGTTAGTTTAGGATTAGAAGCCCATTGAGTTCCTCCCCTGACATGGGAAACGTAGCCTGTAGATGATGAAACAGAGTAGTTAGCTGTCAGACAGGTCAAAGGTACATCTTGATGTGGCTGGTCATAATGAGCGCAACATGACCAGGGCAGACATCTTAAACCACCAGGCCAGGTATCACTTACTCACAGAATCATCTGCAATAGTTACTAATTGTCTTTGAGCCAGGAGACTGAATGTAATACAGAGAGAGTTCACTAGAGACCTACAGACAGGTCAGTTACATTCCTGTAGTGCCTGGACACTGGAGAGAGTTCACTAGAGACCTACAGACAGGTCAGTTACATTCCTGTAGTGCCTGGACACTGGAGAGAGTTCACTAGAGACCTACAGACAGACAGGTCAGTTACATTCCTGTAGTGCCTGGACACTGGAGAGAGTTCACTAGAGACCTACAGACAGGTCAGTTACATTCCTTTATGTGAGAGAATGGTTGAACATTGTGAAAGTGCGTTGAAATAATTCATTCTAGAAAAGGACAAGGTAGTCACCATTAAAAACAGATGATTTTATTTAGAAAACCATTCAGTGTTTCATGGATTAGCCTCCATATCCCGACTTCATAACAGCTGTTCCTTCAGATGGACAAACTCAACATTTCCTGAACAATATTTAATATAAATATATTGTCTAACACATGGGGCGGCAGGGTAACCTAGTGGTTAGAGCGTTGGACTAGTAACCTGAAAGGTTGCTGGATCGAATCCCCAGAGCTGACAAGGTAAAAATCTGTCGTTATGACCTTGGCCGTCATTGAAAATAAGAATTTGTTCTTAACTGACTTGCCTGGTAAAATAAATAAAAAATTCATTTCTGGGATGTCATTATATGAATTACAGTGTGTTGGATTTTGCATAATTTACATCATGTTTAATATCTACATGGACGTGCATGCCCACTTCCCAATAATGATGTCACCGATCAGACAGGCATCACCTTCTGACCAACAGGAGGACTTTTACTCTGTCTTCGGTAGCCAGAGACAGTGGACAACTGGATTGACTCTGTCTTCTGTAGCCAGAGACAGTGGACAACTGGATTGACTCTGTCTTCTGTAGCCAGAGACAGTGGACAACTGGATTTACTCTGTCTTCTGTAGTCAGAGACAGTGGACAACTGGATTTACTCTGTCTTCTGTAGCCAGAGACAGTGGACAACTGGATTGACTCTGTCTTCTGTAGCCAGAGACAGTGGACAACTGGATTGACTCTGTCTTCTGTAGCCAGAGACAGTGGACAACTGGATTGTGATTTATGGTGACAACGTTCAGACTGGTCAGCTTGGTGTGAATGGAAAAGCAGAATGTCCACATTCTGGTCCGCTTCATTCCCACCAGGTTTTCATTTGTGGGTCATTCTCTGTGAGGATCAGGTTACCAGACATGACATGCTGAATAACCTGCAGTATCAGATCTGTCAGAAGTAATATATCAAACTGTCTAACCCATTTTAACCCCATCAGACTATCTAACCCATCTCATCTTAACACCATCAGACTATCTAACCCATCTAATCTTAACCCCACCAGACTGTCTAACCCATCTCATCTTAACCCCACCAGACTGTCTAACCCATTTTAACACCATCAGGCTATCTAACCCATCTCATCTTAACCCCACCAGACTGTCTAACCCATCTCATCTTAACCCCACCAGACTGTCTAACCCATCTCATCTTAACCCCATCAGACTGTCTAACCCATCTCATCTTAACCCCATCAGACTGTCTAACCCATCTCATCTTAACCCCATCAGACTGTCTAACCCATTTTAACCCCATCAGACTATCTAACCCATCTCATCTTAACCCCACCAGACTGTCTAACCCATCTCATCTTAACCCCACCAGACTGTCTAACCCATCTTAACACCATCAGACTGTCTAACCCATCTCATCTTAACCCCATCAGACGATCTAACCCATCTTAACCCATGAGACTGTCTAACCCATCTTAACCCCATCAGACTATCTAACCCATCTCATCTAAACCCCATCAGACTGTAAAATCCATCTTAACACCATCAGACTGTCTAACCCATCTCATCTTAACCCCATCAGACTGTCTAACCCATCTCATCTTAACCCCACCAGACTGTCTAACCCATCTCATCTTAACCCCATCAGACTGTCTAACCCATCTCATCTTAACCCCACCAGACTGTCTAACCCATTTTAACACCATCAGACTGTCTAACCCATCTCATCTTAACCCCACCAGACTGTCTAACCCATCTCATCTTAACCCCATCAGACCGTCTAACCCATCTCATCTTAACCCCATCAGACAGTCTAACCCATCCCATCTTAACCCCATCAGACTGTATAATCCATCTTAACCCCATCAGACTGTCTAACCCATCTCATCTTAACCCCACCAGACTGTCTAACCCATCTCATCTTAACCCCATCAGTATATCTAACCCATCTCATCTTAACCCCACCAGACTGTCTATCCCATTTTAACACCATCAGACTATCTAACCCATCTCATCTTAACCCCACCAGACTGTCTAACCCATCTCATCTTAACCCCATCAGACCATCTAACCCATCTCATCTTAACCCCATCAGACAGTCTAACCCATCCCATCTTAACCCCATTAGATTGTATAATCCATCTTAACCCCATCAGACTGTCTAACCCATCTCATCTTAACCCCATCAGACTGTCTAACCCATCTCATCTTAACCCCATCAGAATATCTAACCCATCTCATCTTAACCCCACCAGACTGTCTAACCCATCTCATCTTAACCCCATAGGACTGTCTAACCCATCTCATCTTAACCCCATCAGACTGTCTAACCCATCTCATCTTAACCCCATCAGACAGTCTAACCCATCTTAACTCCATGAGACTGTCTAACCCATCTTAACCCCATGAGACTGTCTAACCCATCTCATCTTAACCCCATCAGACTGTAAAATCCATCTTAACACCATCAGACTGTCTAACCCATCTCATCTTAACCACATTAGACAGTCTAACCCATCTCATCTTAACCCCATCGGACTGTCTAACCCATCTCATCTTAACCCCATCAGACTGTCTAACCCATCTTATATTAACCCCATCAGACTGTCTAACCCATCTTAACCCCATCAAACTGTTTAACCCATCTCATCTTAACCCCATCAGACTGTCTAACCCATCTCATCTTAACCCCATCGGACTGTCTAACCCATCTCATCTTAACCCCATCAGACCGTCTAACCCATCTCATCTTAACCCCATCAGACAGTCTAACCCATCCCATCTTAAACCCATCAGACTGTATAATCCATCTTAACCCCATCAGACTGTCTAACCCATCTCATCTTAACCCCATCAGAATATCTAACCCATCTCATCTTAACCCCACCAGACTGTCTAACCCATTTTAACACCATCAGACTATCTAACCCATCTCATCTTAACCCCACCAGACTGTCTAACCCATCTCATCTTAACCCCATCAGACCATCTAACCCATCTCATCTTAACCCCATCAGACAGTCTAACCCATCCAATCTTAACCCCATTAGACTGTATAATCCATCTTAACCCCATCAGACTGTCTAACCCATCTCATCTTAACCCCATCAGACTGTCTAACCCATCTCATCTTAACCCCATCAGAATATCTAACTCTCAGAACCCATCATGTCTAACCCATCTCATCTTAACCCCATCTTCTAACATCCATCTGTCTAACCCATCTTTAACCCATGAGACTGTCTAACCCATCTCATCTTAACCCCATCAGACTGACATCTTAACACCATCAGACTCTAACCCATCTCATCTTAACCCATTAGACAGTCTAACCCATCTCATCTTAACACCATCAGACTGTCTAACCCATCTCATCTTAACCCCATCAGACTGTCTAACCCATCTTAATTAACCCCATCAGACTGTCTAACCCATCTTAACCCCCATCAGACTGTCTAACCCATCTCATCTTAACCCCATCAGACTTTAAAATCCATCTTAACCCCATCAGACTTTCTAACCCATCTTAACACCATCAGACTGTATAATCCATTTTAACACCATTAGACTGTCTAACCCATCTTAACACCATCAGACTGTCTAACCCATCTCATCTAAACCCCATCAGACTGTCTAACCCATCTCATCTTAACCCCATCAGACTGTCTAAACCATCTTAACACCATCAGACTGTCTAACCCATCTTAACCCCATCAGACTGTCTAACCCATCTCATCTTAACCCCATCAGACTTTAAAATCCATCTTAACACCATCAGACTGTCTAACCCATCTAAACTCCATCAGACTGTCTAACCCATCTCATCTAAACCCCATCAGACTGTCTAACCCCCATCAGACTGTCTAACCCATCTCATTTTAACCCCATCAGACTGTCTAACCCCCATCAGACTGTCTAACCCATCTCATTTTAACCCCATCAGACTGTCTAACCCATCTCAATTTATCACCATCAGACTGTCTAACCCATCTCATCTTAACCCCATCACACTGTCTAACCCATCTTAACCCCATCAGACTGTCTAAACCATCTTAACCCCATCAGACTGTCTAACCCATCTTAACCCAATCAGACTGTATAATCCATCTTAGCCCAATCAGACTGTAAAATCCATCTTAACACCTTCAGACTGTCTAACCAATTTTAACACCATCAGACTGTCTAACCCATCTCATCTTAACCCCATCAGACTGTCTAACCCATCTTAACACCATCAGACTGTCTAACCCATCTCATCTTAACCCCATCAAACTGTATAATCCATCTTAACACCATCAGACTGTCTAACCCATCTCATCTTAACCCCATCACACTGTCTAACCCATCTTAACCCCATCAGACTGTCTAAACCATCTTAACCCGATCAGACTGTCTAACCCTTCTTAACCCGATCAGTCTGTATAACCCATCTTAACACCATCATACTGTATAATCCATCTTAACCTGATCAGACTGTCTAACCCATCTTAACCCGATCAGACTGTATAATCCATCTTAACCCGATCAGACTGTATAATCCATCTTAACCCGATCAGACTGTCTAACCCATCTTAACCCCATCAGACTGTCTAACCCATTTTAACCCAATCAGACTGTATAATCCATTTTAGCCCAATCAGACTGTAAAATCCATCTTAACACCTTCAGACTGTCTAACCAATTTTAACACCATCAGACTGTCTAACCCATCTCATCTTAACCCCATCAGACTGTCTAACCCATCTTAACCCCATCAGACTTTCTAACCCATCTTAACACCATCAGACTTTAAAATCCATCTTAACACCATCAGACTGTCTAACCCATCTAAACTCCATCAGACTGTCTAACCCATCTCATCTAAACCCCATCAGACTGTCTAACCCCCATCAGACTGTCTAACCCATCTCATTTTAACCCCATCAGACTGTCTAACCCCCATCAGACTGTCTAACCCATCTCATTTTAACCCCATCAGACTGTCTAACCCATCTCAATTTATCACCATCAGACTGTCTAACCCATCTCATCTTAACCCCATCACACTGTCTAACCCATCTTAACCCCATCAGACTGTCTAAACCATCTTAACCCCATCAGACTGTCTAACCCATCTTAACCCAATCAGACTGTATAATCCATCTTAGCCCAATCAGACTGTAAAATCCATCTTAACACCTTCAGACTGTCTAACCAATTTTAACACCATCAGACTGTCTAACCCATCTCATCTTAACCCCATCAGACTGTCTAACCCATCTTAACACCATCAGACTGTCTAACCCATCTCATCTTAACCCCATCAAACTGTATAATCCATCTTAACACCATCAGACTGTCTAACCCATCTCATCTTAACCCCATCACACTGTCTAACCCATCTTAACCCCATCAGACTGTCTAAACCATCTTAACCCGATCAGACTGTCTAACCCTTCTTAACCCGATCAGTCTGTATAACCCATCTTAACACCATCATACTGTATAATCCATCTTAACCTGATCAGACTGTCTAACCCATCTTAACCCGATCAGACTGTATAATCCATCTTAACCCGATCAGACTGTATAATCCATCTTAACCCGATCAGACTGTCTAACCCATCTTAACCCCATCAGACTGTCTAACCCATTTTAACCCAATCAGACTGTATAATCCATTTTAGCCCAATCAGACTGTAAAATCCATCTTAACACCTTCAGACTGTCTAACCAATTTTAACACCATCAGACTGTCTAACCCATCTCATCTTAACCCCATCAGACTGTCTAACCCATCTTAACCCCATCAGACTTTCTAACCCATCTTAACACCATCAGACTGTATAATCCATTTTAACACCATTAGACTGTCTAACCCATCTTAACACCATCAGACTGTCTAAACCATCTCATCTAAACCCCATCAGACTGTCTAACCCATCTCATCTTAACCCCATCAGACTGTCTAAACCATCTTAACACCATCAGACTGTCTAACCCATCTTAACCCGATCAGACTGTATAATCCAACTTAACACCTTCAGACTGTCTAACCCATCTCATCTTAACCACATCAGACTGTCTAACCCATCTCACCTCAACCCCATCAGACTTTCTAACCCATCTTAACCCCATCAGACTGTCTAACCCATCTCATCTTAACCCCATCAGACTTTAAAATCCATCTTAACACCATCAGACTGTCTAACCCATCTAAACTCCATCAGACTGTCTAACCCATCTCATCTAAACCCCATCAGACTGTCTAACCCCCATCAGACTGTCTAACCCATCTCATTTTAACCCCATCAGACTGTCTAACCCCCATCAGACTGTCTAACCCATCTCATCTTAACCCCATCAGACTGTCTAACCCATCTCAATTTATCACCATCAGACTGTCTAACCCATCTCATCTTAACCCCATCTCACTGTCTAACCCATCTTAACCCCATCAGACTGTCTAAACCATCTTAACCCGATCAGACTGTATAATCCATCTTAACCCCATCAGACTGTCTAACCCATCTTAACACCATCAGACTGTGTAACCCATCTTAACCAGATCAGACTGTATAATCCATCTTAACCCGATCAGACTTTATAATCCATCTTAACCCAATCAGACTGTCTAACCCATCTTAACCCCATCAGACTGTCTAACCCATCTCATCTTAACCCCATCAAACTGTATAACCCATCTTAACACCATCAGACTGTCTAACCCATCTCATCTTAACCCCATCAAACTGTCTAACCCATCTTAACACCATCAGACTGTCTAACCCATCTCATCTTAACCCCATCAGACTGTCTAATCCATCTCATCTTAACCCCATCAGACTGTCTAACCCATCTCATCTTAACACCATCAGACTGTCTAACCCATCTCATCTCAACCCATCAGACTTTCTAACCCATCTCATCATAACCCCATCAGACTGTCTAACCCATCTCATCTTAACCCCATCTGAATGTCTAACCCATCTCATCTTAACCCCATCAGACTGTCTAACCCATCTCATCTTAACCCCATCAGACTGTCTAACCCATCTTAACCCCATCAGACTGTCTAACCCATCTCAATTTATCCCCATCAGACTGTCTAACCCATCTCATCTTAACCCCATCAGACTGTCTAACCCATCTCATCTAAACCCTATCAGACTGTATAACCCATCTTAACCCCATCAGACTGTCTAACCCATCTCATCTTAACCCCATCAGACTGTCTAACCCATCGTAACCCCATCAGACGGTCTAACCCATCTCATCTTAACCCCATCAGACTGTCTAACCCATCTCATCTTAACCCCATCAGACTGTCTAACCCATATTAACCCCATCAGACTGTCTAACCCATCTTAACCCCATCAGACTGTCTAACCCATCTCATCTTAGCCCCATCAGATAGTCTAACCCATCTTAACCCCATCAGACTTTCTAACCCATCTTAACCCCATCAGACTGTCTAACCCATCTCATCTTAACCCCATCAGACTGTCTAACCCATCTTAACCCCATTATACTGTCTAACCCATCTTAACCCCATTATACTCTCTAACCCATCTGGCAGCTTCATTAAATAGTACCCACACAACACCAGTCTCAACATCAACAGTGAAGAGGCAACTCCGGGATGCTGGCGTCCTAGGCAGAGTTCTTCTGTCCAGTGTCTGTGTTCTTTTGCCCATCTTAATCTTTTCTTTTATTGGCCAGTCTGAAGAATGGCTTTTTCTTTGCATCTCTGCCTAGAAGGCCAGCATCCCGGAGTCGCCTCTTTACTGCTGATTTTGAGACTGGTGTTTTGCGGGTACTATTTAATGAATCTGCCAATTGAGGACTTGCGAGGGGTCTGTTTCTCAAACTAGACACTCTAATGTACTTGTCCTCTTGCTCAGTTGTGCACCGGGGCCATCCACTCCTCTTTCTATTCTGGTTAGAGCCAGTTTGCTCTGTTCTGTGAAGGGACTAGTACACAGCGTTGCACGAGATCTTCAGTTTCTTGGCAATTTCTAGCATGGAATAGCCTTCATTTCTCAGAACAAGAATAGACTGACGAGTTTCAGAAGAAAGTATTTGTTTCTGGACATTTTGAGCCAGTAATCGAACCCACAAATGCTGATGCTCCAGATACTCAACTAGTTTAAAGAAGGCCAGTTTTATTGCTTCTTTAATCAGAACAGTATTCAGCTGTGCTAACATATTTGAAAAAGGGTTTTCTAATGATCAATTAGCCTTTTAAAATGATAAACTTGGATTAGCTAACACAACGTGCCATTGTAACCGGAGTGATTGTTTCTGATAATGGGCCTTTAACATGATTGTTTTATGACTACCTCATCTCTGTACCCCACACATACAATTATCTGGTCCCTCAGTCGAGCAGTGAACATACAATTATCTGGTCCCTCAGTCAAGCAGTGAATTTCAACCACAGATTCGACCACAAAGACCAGGGAGGTTGTCCAATGCCTGGCAAAGTCTTTCAATAGATTTTCAAGCCGATTTAAGTCAAAATTGTAACTAGGACACCCGCTTGGTAAGCAACTCCAGTGTATATTTGGCCTTGTGTTTTAAGTTATTGTCCTTCTGAAAGGTGAATTAGTCTCCCAGTGTCTAGTGGAAAGCAGACTGAACCATATTTTGCCTATGCTTAGCTCAACTCTGTTAATTTTTATTAAAAAAAAACCTCCCTAGTTCATGCCAATGACAAGCATACCCATAACATGATGCAGCCACCACCATGCTTGAAAACATGGAGAGTGGTACTCAGTAATGTGTTGGATTTGCCCCAAACAAAATGCTTTGTATTCAGGACAAAAAGTGAATTGCTTTGCCTCATTTTTTTGCAGTATTACTTTAGTGCCTTGTTGCAAACAGGATCCATGTTTTGGAATAGTTTTATTCTGTACAGGCTTCCTTCTTTTCCCTCTGTAAATTAGGTTAGTATTGTGGAGTAACTCTGCTGTTGTTGATCCATTCTCAGTTTCCTCCTATCACAGCCATTAAACTCTGTAACTGTTTTAAAGTCACCATTGGCCTCATGATGAAATCCCTGAGCGG